>JAGFMF010011429.1:6507394-6555746 GCA_019455555.1 Galemys pyrenaicus
CATAATCCCCTCCAGATCCATCCATGTTCCCATGAATGAGTCTAGTTTTTCATTTCTGATTGCTGAGTAGTATTCCATCGTGTATATGTACCACAGCCATACCACCCTGAACGCGCCCGATCTCGTCTGTGCTAACCCTTTTCTACCAGTCTCCACCAACAAGTGCTTTCAAGCTGTAGCAGGCAGATTTTTGGGCCTTGCGTTAAGCCAATCCTCTAGAGCTAAACTTTTACCCTCAAGGAAATAGACTCTACTCTTTGTCCTTTCTAGAGTGGACCCTCATGGTATTCAAGTTCCTTTCCATTGAAAGCCTTCCATGTTTGTCTTCATGGGGCGGTGGGTGGCAAAACCCATCTGAAGAGGGCAGGCTTGGGGGCTCCGAGGTGCCCCTCTTGCTGTCCTGTGGCAATGGCTTGGAACAGGTTCCAGATCTACTGTGCACTGAGTATTAGTAAACTCTTTCTAACAAAAGCTAGGAACAGATTGCAGACTGACTGTGCACTTTTTCTGTGTTTATTTGTGTGAGGTGAACAATTTTCCCTCATGATTACCTACAAAGTTCAGATCACTTTCTTTAGGACATATGTACCAGCTTTGCTGTCTTTTTATTTGACTCAATCACTTGGTATCCTAATTTAAAACCTGAAATTCAAACATATATTCGTATATTTATCTACGTATGTATGTTCGTATGCTTGTAGATTTTTGTTCTACTGTGACATCTGGGGAGTGTGAGTTAACAGGTGCTAAGCATGTATACTCAAGTATTGTGCTAAAATCTTTATAAGCCTTGGTTTAGTTAGTCCCTAGGGTAACTCTGTGAGAGAGACATTATCTTATTTTATGGATGATATAGTCAAGTGAGGCTCAATCTTTGGAGTACATGTAAACTTAAAGGTAATGGACTGATAAGTCTGAGACCATAATTCAAAGATATCTGAATTCAAAGACTTGCTCTTAAGTTTATTCATTTGGTCAGCCTCATATCTAAAAATGTTCAAGGTCATGCTTTCAGCTAGAGTCTGAAAAAATGGAAAGAGTCATATCAAAGATGAAATTAGGGATGGTATTCCCTTTCATTCCATTTGGGTTGTTTTTTATTTTTATGGTGGCTTTAACATGATACCACAAACTTAGTGGCTTAAACAACAAAATGTTTTATCTTTATAGTCCTGGAGATCAGAGGCCTAAAATAGGTCTCCTTAGGCTAGAATTAATGTGTCCTAAGGCTGTATTCCTTCTGGAGGCTCAAGGGAACAATCTGTTTTCTTTGCATTGTCTAGCTTTGAAATCTCATCCCTTCCCTCCTGACTCTCTTCATCTTCAAAGCTAGCCATAGTAGGTTGAGTTGTCCTCCTGTCACCTTAATCCCTCCTCCTTTCTGTAGTCAGATTTTCCTCTGCTTCATTCTTCTGCCTCCTTCTTCTACTTTAAGAACCATTATCGTTACCATCGTTCAGGATACGTTTCCATTTCAAGATCTTTAAGTTAATCACACTTGCTATGTCTTTTTTTTTCTCATAAGACTACATAGTTGCAGGTTTTGGAGAATAGAATACACATCTTTGGAGTGCTTTTGGGGTGGATTGTGGGGAGGAGTGGTATTATTCTGTCCATCACAATATTTTTCTAAACCATAAATTTTGGCCAAACTATTTCCATACGTTGACAATATCAGTTTCTTCACCAATTAAAGAATTACATCCAGATGCACAGCTCTTTATGTCCACCCTTTCAACTCCATGTGCTGTGGTGTTTTCCACTTCAATCACAATGTCTATATTCTACCCTCCCAGTCTTTGTCCTTTCCCTGTTATTTTCTTTCTCATCTCTGTCTTGAGACGCTGGCTGCACTGCCTTGATATCCTTTTGTTTCCTCTTCCTCTATAGGATGCCTAATGTAATCCAATTCCATTCCAGTCTTTTCTCTGCTACAAAGAATTTCTAGACTCAACCATACTCTCTAGATAAGTTCAATTCTCTTCGTTATGGTTTTTCCCTCTGTGGATTCATAGTAGATGGTACGATCTCTTAACCACTTTGCTTATTGTGATGTTCTTAATACTTGCTGTGATTATGATATTAAGTAGCACTCTTCCCTAATAGCCTATGAACTTTGGGGAAAGAATCTTAATCATCTTTTTATTTCTGCACCTAAAACAAAACTTTGCACTTCAACATTTGCTTTAGAAGGGGAGGGAAATTAGATGTTGTAATCTTTATTGATATGTATCTGATCTACAATGATAAAACTCATAGGCTATTTTGCAACTTTCTAAGACTCTTTTTGTGGAGCCAACTTCCTTACCATTTCATTTCTTCCTTGTTGAAACTATTACAAACTTCCTAATCTTGGATATATTTGGGCCATGGCTAGTACATGGCATATACAAACATCCAGGTCTTTAGAATAGTTGCTAATTTTTAAATTGTTAATCTGTTTTACCACCTTGAGGAAATGTCTCTGACAAATATATTTAATAATTTTATTTGTATACCTTTGTTTGAGAACTGTCTGCTTAAAACTTTCCTTTTCTTTAAAAGTTGGGTCTGTCATCATTGTATTCATTTTTGATTAGTAGGATACTTTGTTGACTGGATTGAAGTCTTTTGAAATCTTTTAGCTCTTCAAGATACATATTCAAAATATGTTATATAAATGCCTATGTATTCATAGACACATCTACAAATGGACTACAACTCTGAAGCATTGAAACTATAGAATAAGAACATGTGACTCAAGAATCTTCACTCATGTAAAGGGGACAATAGAGAACATAGTGGGGCCATAATATCATTATGTTTTAAAAGAGAAAATATTTTTCAAAGTAATTTGGATTTTATTCTCAGTGAGGCAATAAATTGTTGACATGGGACAGATGGCTGTCATGGTTAGACTTGTGTGTTTCTGTGATCATTCTGGTTTCTCCTTAGTAATTGTTTAGAATGGAAAAGATGGAAACAGACACCGGTTTGGAAGCATTTCAGCCTCCAGGCAAGAGATCATGATTGCTTGCACTGCATTAGAGTTTAGATGTGCTAATAAGACAGAATGATTTTTCAAGAAGGGCTGACATGACTTCCTAATACATTTGACACAGGACGGGATAAGGCCTTGCCAGAATTGAGGGCCAATTCCCGTTTGCTGCCTTTTCACTAGTGGTGAAGGGCTACCATGTGGTCTCTGTACAACTAGCACCTTGTTTCTTATGCTAGATCAGCAATCTTTCTGTTTGTTGATCTTTTTTGTTCCTTCCACCAAACCACCCATGCCCATACCCCACTTGTTTTTGAATTCAAAAGACACCATCACCAAGACAAAGGCATATCCTATATCTGACAAGTGGTTCATCTCCAAAATTTACTACTTATACAATATAATACAAATAAGCTACCCAATTTATTTATTTTTTTCTATTTTTTTATTAAAATATTTTAAAATTTACATATACTTGCCATTAATTGTAATCCCCATGTAAAAATGTGCAAAGGGCCTCAATAAGCACTTCTCTAAAGAACACATTCAGATGATCTATAAACATATGGAAATGACATTCAACATCACTTTTATAAAAGAAACGAAAATGAAAACCACATGGAGATACCACCTCACCCCTGTGAGAAAGACCCATATACAAAAGAACAGAATGAAAAATGTTGGTGAGGGTGCAGTGAGAAACAATCCTCATCCACTATTTATGGGAATATGAGCTGGTACAGCCTCTGTGGAAATTGGTTTGGAGATTTCTTAAGAAAGTACAAATGGATCGGGGTTTTGTGTTCTTTGGGTAGATCCCTAGGAGCGGGATTGCCGGATCATATGGTAGTTCCATACCTAGTAGACTGAGGAAGTCCATACGGTCTTCCACAGTGGTTGTATTAATTTGTATTCCCACCAGCAGTGTAATAGGGTTCCTTTTTCTCCACACCCATGCCAGCATTTGTTGGTTTTATTTTTATATGTGCCTTTCTTACCCATATAAGGGGATACCTCATTGTGGTGGTCTTCATTTGCATTTCCCTGATTATGAGGGATGCTGAGCATTTTCTCATGTGCCTGTTGGCCATGTGCATGTCCTCTTTGAAGAAGTGTCTTTTAAGTTCTTCTGCCCATTATTTGATTGGGTTTTTTTACTTTGTTTTTCTTGAGTCTCATGAGTTCTTTGTATATCTTTGTGATCAGACCCTTGTCCTTTGTGTGGAGCGCAAAGAATTTTTTCCCAGTCAGTGGGGTGTCTCTTTGTTTTATTTAATGTTGCCTTTGCTGTACAGGAGCTTTTTATCTTGATGTGGTCTCACCTGTTTATCTCCTCTCCCATTCTTATTGCTTTGGGGGAATGCATTTAGGTCTTTTATCCATTTTGAGTTGATTTTTGTACATGGTGTGAGATAGTGGTCCGTTTTCATGTTTGCGTATGGTGGACCAGTTTTGTCAGTACCATTTATTGAATGAGCTGTCTTTGTTCCATTGCAAAAAACACTGATCCAAAAGAGCACCTGTACCCCTATGTTTATTGCAGCACTATTTGTAATTGGTAAGACCTGGAAACAATCCAATGTCCAAAAGTGGATGACTGAGTCAAGAAGGTGTGGTACTATGCACAATGGGATATTGCTCAGCAATCAAAAATGACAAACTAGGGCCATTTATGGAAACATGGATGGAGCTAGAAGGAATTATACTCAGTGAAACAAGTCAGAAGGCAAGAGAAAAGTATCGGATGGCTTCACTTTAAGGAGCATTGTGAAAGAGCAACAACTACAACAAAAGAATAATGAGAAGAGTCATATCAAGGAAATGGTCAATTACAATAAAAAACAAACAAACAAACAAAGAGAAAACTCAACAAGACCAAAAGGTCAAAGATAAAGCAAAGGGACCATGTGGGGGAAGGAGGGGAGGACAAAGGTGGGGATGAGGGTAGAAAGAGCACAAGGGACTGAAGTGAAGTTGCACGGGTGAAATGGTGGTGGGAACCCCCTGGGGAATAGAAATGATGTCAAATATAATTAAATAAATCTAAACATAGTAATAATTAAACAAAAAAAGAAAGTAAAAAATGGCAATTCTGTTTTACCCACCAATATTGCTATGAGGTATTTGTCCAAATGACATGAAAACTCTAATGACAAAAGATCTGTCTACACATATATACATAGCAGGACTCTACAACTGCCAAATCATGGAACCAACCCAAGTGCCTTTTAACAGATGGATAGAGAATCTGTGGAACATATATTGGATGGAATATACCATGACTATGAAGAATGAWGAAATGGTTGAAYTAAAACAGTCAGAATGTGAAAGAGAGATTTCAGACAGTCTCATTCATCTGTGGCTTATAAGTCCCTCCCAGTTACACACAAACAATAGAAGMAATACAAAACTGAACTTGTCAGAAARAAAATAATGGTGACCAGGGCCAATAGGGGACATAGGGAGCAAATGAGGTAGAAAGATCAGCAATCTCATTTCTGTTGAAACTCTTCCTTTGTGTTATGGCTGCCTAAAAGAACAGTGAAAAGAACCAAGTGAAGCATTTTAAAGGATCTGGGTACTTCTTTCATAGCATGCCTGGAAGTGGGATCAGAGATCAGAAAGCACTGGACAAACCCCGTCAGACAGTTTCGTCAATAAACTCTCCTCTGTATTGGGCAAGAGTTTGAATCCTCTGTAATGACAGGAGCCATCAAGCATGCTGTCCATATTTGCATTAGTCAACTCACAAAAGGCTATAAGTTCAATGACTGTCCAAGCTAAGATATTAAATGCTGTTCTTAGCTAAAGGTTAATTATCCCTTCTTGGAAATCTTTAAAACATGCAAATACCAATTATTCTGATAAGTTTTCATATTGCCAGTTAAATGGATTGGGATAAAAATCCTTCAAGAAGTGACAATGAGGAGCGAGGAATTAGTTGTGTAAGTATTCTTTGACTAAGAAAGAGTCGAGGTAAAGTGTAAACGATAAATTTTGGATGGACAGCATGACAATTTTTGAATGCTTGCTCACGGGAAAGCAAGCAGGGCCGGCGCATACAGGGTGGGAAGAGGAAAACGCAGAACTCGCAGCATGCAAGGCAAGCCTCTGGCACAAAACAGGTTCGGCGCAGGCTGACTCTGGAGGGTGGGCTGGGCAGTGGGGGCACTCCAGGAGATTTTATGCAATGACAAGGACTTGGCCAGGGCCTGGGGGGGTGTGGTCACACTGCAGTGTCTGACAGGATGTGGGGCCAACTAGGCAGAGGGAGAGCCGGCCTGCTGGGGTCTGTGTCCCTGTGTTAGGGACTTTTTATGGCAATGGGCGGGATATGCTCAGTGGAGCCGAGAGGCACTCACTTAGGCACCTCCGTGGGCCTGATGCCAGGCTAAAAATATCTCAGGCACCTGGCTGCTATTTTGTGCTGCCCCGAGGAAATGACGCTCACATGGGTTGCTCACAAGAGAGCTAGCAGGGACCGCTCGGGCTGCCAAGAACAAGCATAGGGCACTCCCCAGTTTCTGACCAGATGTACTATATCCACAACACAGGAAGGGATCCGGAGGGAAGTTTCACGGATGCACACGTCTCCTCGTGTGGCAACGTGGTGGAGGAGGGTGTTCATGTTAAAGACGGAGCATGCTGCCAAAGCAGCCGAGCTGTTACACCAGACTGGACAGTGGTCGTCCCAGCGGGCGATTGCCACGGACTTCTCGCATGATCTTGCGTGATCTCACGAGATCTCAGGACCTGCCAGATTAATCAAGGCAGCCCGCAGGGCCACACATGTGTTCTTAGGGAGCTAGCTCCCAGGCTGGAGGCTCGTGCCTCCAGCAGTGCCAGCAGGTGGCCCGTGGGTAGAGGATGGGCAGAGGGATAGCCCAGGACTTCAAGCAAGCATGGCCAATCCTCTTACCCAGGGTGCTGGGCGCAGGCTGACTCTGGAGCCTGGGCTGTGCAGTGGGAGTACCTTCGGGTGATCTGTGCATGCAGATGTTTTGGACCTGGGACTGTTGTGGTGTGCGTGGGATGCAGGGGCTGTCAGGGGGCGGGAAAGACTTGGCTGTGGGAGGTCCGGCCTGCTCGGGTCTGTGCCACGTATCCACACGCCAGCTCATGGGGAAATGTGGTGGAGTAGAGGTTGTCTGTGCACAGATGGAGCTTCCTGCGAAGGTAGCAGAGCAGTTGCCCCAGACTGCCCAGTCTCCACTTCACCAGAGACACCCACAGCCAACTCCTGTGATCTTGTGTGATTTTGTGAAATCTCAGGACCCGCCAGATTAATCAAGACAACTGGCAAGGCCTCATTTGTTCTTAAAGTTCTAGCTGACTAGGCTGGAGAATCGTGCTTACCGCAGTGCTGTAGGCAGCTCGCGTGTACAGGGTGTGAATAGGGACCACCAGACCTGCCAGCATGCAAGAGGTGGACTCTGGCAAACTGCAGGCTCAGCACAGGCTGACTCGGGAGCCCACCGGGCAATAGTGGGTAATGCAGTCCACTGGGCCACAGGTGTGTTCTTAAGGTACAGATGTCCAGGCTGGAGGCTCGTGCCTCCCGCGTTGCCAATAGTCATCCCGCTGGTTCAGGGTCTGATTAGGGACCCCCAGAACTGCCAGCACGCAAGACGCAGCCTCTCCCACCTGTGGGCTCTGCGCAGGCTGACTCGGGAGCACAGGCTTTGCAGTAGGTGTCCTACCGGGCAATATAGGGTAATGCAGATTATTTGGTCCCAGGAATGCTAGGACCTGGGTGGAATGCAGGGGCTGACAAAGGGCGGGAACAACTTGGCTTGCTGGGGTCTGTGTCATTGTGTTGGGCCCATTTTCAGTTCGTTGGCGGGATGCGTTCTGTGGGGTCGAGAGGCAATCTTTACACCCTTCCCTGAAGCTGACACCAGGCTTCAGGTTTCAACAGCTGTTTGCCAGGCCGTGCTGGACCCTGGCAATGGCACTCACGCGGGTTGCTCATGGGAAGAGTACGATAGGGACACTCAGGATGTCGAGACCGAGCACAGGAAGTTCCCAGAGTGTCTGAAGTTCGGAATATGTCCACCACGCAGGAATGATTCCTAAGAGACGAGTTTCTGATACACATGTCAGCTCGTGTGAAAAATGGCAGAGGAGGGTTGCCTGTGCACAGACAGAGCTTCTTGCCAGGAGAGAATAGCAGTTGCCCCGGCATTGCCATTTGTCGGCCACGCCATCTCTCGTGGTCTCGCTTGATTAGGGACCTCCAGAACTGACAGAACGCAAGAAGCGGCAGCTCCCACACACGGGCCAGGTGCAGGGACTTTCAGCTGGTGGGAATGACTTGAGAGCGGAAGGACTTCACTACTTGGGTCTGTGTCTCTGTGTTAGGTCCCTTTAAAAGCCGATGTGGGGCCTCCCTGGTGGCGCAGTGGGTTAGGCAATGCACTATGAAGCAAACCGCAGCCACTGCAGCACGAGTTCGATCCCTGCTGCCGGCCAGGGAGGGGGACCCACATGGTGCAGCAGACCTCTCCTGCTGTGCCCGCTGCTCCCCTCAGCAGTGTACTTCTTTTGATCTGCCTGTTCTGCTCCCTGCTCTCTGTGGTGAATCCTCTCACCCCCCACACCTCTGGCCTGTATCCCAGTTCTTGTATGCATAAATAAATCTTTAAAATAAATAAATAAATAAATAAATAAATAAATAAAAGCCGATGTGCCTGGATGTATTCTGTGGAGTTGAGAGGCGCTCTCTTTTGGCCCTCCGTGGGGCTGACACCGGGCTGGAATTTGTCGGGCTCATGTTTGCCCTGCCGTGCTGACCCAATGCAATGTCACTCACGCTTTTTGCTCAAGGTGTGAGTAAATAGGGCAGCTCTGGTCAGCGAGAACGGGCACAGGGTGCTCCCCACAGTGTCTGAAGAGCCAAAACCTATCCAGAGACCAGGAAGTTGTACTGCGGGACGAGTCTGATCGACACATCATCTTGTGTGGAAACGTTGCACAGGAGGGTTTGCCTGTGCACTGATGGAGCCTCTTGCCAAGGCAGCATAGCTGTTGCCCCGGCCTTGCCATTGTCGGCCACGCCGGAGACAGCCACAGCCATCTCGCGGGATCTCCCATCATCTCGTGAGATCTCGGGACCCGCCAGATTCATCAAGGCAGCCCACAGGGCCAAAGGTGTGTCTAGGAGAACCAAGGGCAATCCATTTCTCTCCCAGCAAGACTTTAGAATGTTCAATCTAGGTGGGTATGGTAAGATCACAGAAAGGTATGAGGCTAAAGGAGAAGAGGTTGTGCTGGCATGGGAGAGAGACCATCAGAGCAGCCCTGAGGTCACTGATGAGGAAAAATCCAGAGGAATATAGACTGAAGATGGTCTGGAGAAGAAAGGACCCAGGGAACCAAAGAGAGCTGAGGCCCTCTGTCTGCTCGGGGGTCTGCACAGACGCAAAGCCTAGGCTTTCTGCATCTCCCCAGTCAGGGGCTGCCATTAGGCTTCATTTTCCCTCTACCCTCCTCTCAGCATCTGTTCCTCAACCTCTGAGTCATGGGAGTCCTGATGAGGGCTCAGCGAGGTCTCCACAAAGTCCATCAGGTGCCCAAATGAAATCCAGAGACCACTGTGTCTTCTGAGCAGAGACCAGAGAAGGAAAAGCCACCATCTATAAAGGCGGAGATGAGAGCAAGGAAGTGAGGAAAGCAGGGTCCTTCTCCCACCCACCAGGCTCTGGGTCCTTTCCTGATACAGAGAGTCTGATTAATGCTCCATTCTCTGATAAGTGGGAAAATACCCACCTGGCAGGGAAAAGGGGTTGTCCAGTAGAGAAATGCCTGGGGAAAGTAAAAGGATGGTTTGGGGATCATAAGTAGCACACATGGAGTGGCATTTGGGGGGGAAAGAAACCAAGCCTGTCTGGGGGCAGGTCTCCAGGGATGGGGGCACCCACCACTGACTGTGTGATGCTGCTGACCTCTTGGCTGCCCATGCAGTTGTAGAGAGCTCTGTCAACTGTCACCATAAGTCCTGCCCTGAGAATTTCTGCTACAACAAGGGCTACTGCTACATCTCCCAGGCACTGAACTGCCAGCCCACCTGCACCTGCCCCCCAGCCTTCATAGACACCCGCTGCTTTGTGGCTGGGAACAATTTCACTCCAAGCATCATTGAAGGTAAAACCGGTTACGACCCTCACTGCACTCAACTCCACCGCCACACTTCCCTCACCCTGGTGGAGAGTAGGGGGCACAGTGGTGGAGAACTCTGGGGGCCAAGATTAGGTTTCTTAAGCTCACAGAACAGCTCCAAGTTTTCCTCGGGTGATGGTAAACTGTAGGCCTTGGGAGTGGGTAGGAGCAGCTGTCACCCCATGAGCCATGGGCCTGAGGGTCTGCTGAGGAAAAACTGAAGGCAGCCTTGCAAGTCAAGGACACAAGAGTCATGGAAGCCCTGGCCATAGTCAAATGAGCCCTGGGGTGAGGTCAGCACCCTCGGCCACTCCTCCTGACTCCCTGGGGTTGTCTGTCACTGGAGAACGGGGCCATCTCTCTGGGCTGGCCCAGTGGCATCCATGGGTAAGTCTGGGTGAATGGTGAGGTAATTAAGAATCTGCTTCTCCCATCTCCAAAGCTTCCTTTAAGAGTCATCCAGCTTCTTCTCAGTGAGGATGAAAATGCCACCACAGAGGAGGTCAATGCCTCGGTCAGTGCTGTAGGCCGGCTCAGGGTTGGGGAGCAGGTCTTGGCGGGTTCGGTGTCAGGTCTTAGCCTTTACTTGCATGTTTGGCATCTCATCATCTGTCTAGTTTTAATTGTCAAAGGAGGGCAGAGCCTCCTGCCTCAGGGAAGGCAGAGAGTAAGTAAAGCAGGAAGTCCTAGAACAGAGACCCCAGAGGAGGTTAGAACGAACAGCTCACCAGGAGCGGAATCTAGGGTGGCCAAGTCACCAGCCTCTCCTGAGCTTCCGTCTCTGAAGACTGACACTTGGGTATTTTATGGAAGGAACACAAAGAGCATTTCACTCCAGGAAGCTTTTCCTGACTTCTAGAAGAGAACTGGGGGCTCCCTCTTCTTGGCCCCTGCCCTTGTCCATACCTCAGTCACAAAGCAGCACAGTGATTGAATTTCTGAGCCTCTAGACTCCTACATACCTGAACACAAATCCCTGCTCAACCACTCACTAGAGCAATATAATACTAGACAAGTTATTTTTTTATCTCATCTGTAAAAATAGATAGTGATAGTTCCTATGTCAATAGGTGGTCAAGGCATAAATTTTAATATATGTAAAGTACTTAGCACAGTACCTGAAATGCAGTAAGTGTTCAAGAATTACTGCCGCCACCACCACCACTACTGCTTCTGTGGAACTGCACACTCTGGTAACATTTGTTGACATTCATCTACTGCACCAGACTGTGGGTCTTTGTATAGACTATTTCTAAATCACCTTGATAACCAGCACCTGACCATCCCTAGGTCTGACTAAGCATAATCAACGTTCAATAAACATTTGGGGAGAGAGTAAGTGAGTGAGGCAGGGATCAGAGGCAAAGTAAGAACCATTCCTTCTAGATACTCCCTTTGTCATAGGAAGCAGTGGCAGGGGCTGGGGGTGTCAATAACAAACATTAATTAAGCAGAAACCTGAGCCAATCACTGCACTAGGCCAGGTTGCGGGGTTGTACAGATGGGGGCAGAAAAGTTCTGGATAACCAAGAGGAAGGAAAGAGATAATGTTAAATATATGCATTAAAGTGGAAGGGGTCTCTTCTCTGACTGGGCCTCACTCCCATCCCCTCCCTCTACCCCACCCCCATCCTCTGCCCTAGGTGGCCCACATATTGGGGAACCTGGATGTCCGGGCCTTTCTCCGGAACAGTGAAGTGGAAAGAATGTAAGTGGACAGTTCTCACCTGGCTCCCGTGTCCTCTCCCTCACTCCTGGCCCCTTCACTCCTCGCTGTGTCCCTCCCACCTGGGAAGCCAGTGTGCGCTGCTCATTTAGCCCTTGACCCACCCAGGTTTCTTGTCCCACGAAGCAGTAAAAAGCAATTCGTAGACAAACCCTTAGATAAATAAGCTGAGTAAAGAAAAGCTTATTTAGAGGGAAAAGAACAAAAGCAAAGACTCCAAGGCAGTGATGCCAAGGTGGGGCAAAAGACACCTGTGTCTAAGGGATATTTAAACCTTTTTCTCTGTTCTAAAATCTCTTTATCTTCTCAGTGACTGGCTCTCTCTCAGTGGCCATACTTCTCTGGTCAGCTGTGTCCAGCTTTATAGCTCTTATCTTAGTCTTTCTTTCACTACACCTGTCCAAGATTTCTTAACATTTACTCTCCTTGTTAGCCTCAAAATGTACTCCCTCATTAGCCCTCCTGATTTCTCAGAAGCTTCTTGAACTCTTCCAAAGTCCCTGCCTGCACTGTCCATGAAGCTGCCTACTTAACCTTCACTTGCCCTAGGGTTAAGGTGACTCAAAGGGATAACCTTCAGCACTGGAAAGTCATCTCAGAATTCCAGTACCGCCCTTGGGGCCCGGTCATCCACTTCCTGAACAACCAACTGCCAGAGGCTATGGTGGAGGCCTTCTTGCGCCAGACCCAGTGGAAGAGATGGAAGAGGAACAACGTGATCTTCTACCCCATCTCCAAACCCCAAGTGCTCAGTTTGGAGGCTTGTGAGTCACTATTTGAAGTGGGGGGACAGTTACAGGAATAACTGGAGGGAGGAGAAAAGTGAGGGAACCTGTGACAGATCCCACACAAACCCACACATACCCTGGCAGAAGTGTTCAGCACAGACCCAGAGACAAACACGAAGCAAGTTAATTTAGAGTTTTGTGTTTGTTTGTTTGCAATCTTTGAAGGAAATTTTACCTACCGGCTTTCTAGATTGAAAACAGGGACACAAACTCCTTCCTGATGAATCTCCAGGGGTGCAGTCTCAGAGAGCAACAGCTGCAGCTAGAAGTGGTCCTCCTTCAGCAGACTTGAGGATGATTTCCCTAAAATGTCATTGCTGGAGGATATGAATATAAAGCTGGAAACCTGACCCATGGGCAGACTATCCTTTCCTGAAAGGGGGAGGGGTCTGTCACCCTGTGCAAGAGCCACCCCCAATCCAGGCCTCCACACCCCAGTAAAAAAAATGGGACTTCTGAGATTGATTTGAGCTCTGGCAGCCCTTGATCATCCCAAACAAGAATCAGATAGGTTGGCAAGCTTGTCAGAGAGGAAAATGCTGAGAGCTGGTCAGTGACCATTCCAAACCCAACACAAACTGTTTTACTTGGGTCCAGGACCAAGCAAGATTCTTCTAGAACCCAGGCTAGCCTCCTCCCTCCTGGGGGCAACAACACAAAACCCTCAACATTACTGTGTGCTTGTGTGGTGGGAGGTGGGTGTAGAGGTAAGGGGACAACTACCCCAAACTTGACTGTAGCTTTTGTTAAAGAAAACAAAGGAGTTAAGTACCATCATTTCTATCATACACTATGCTTGTTATAGACTTAGAAAACACAAATTAGCAAAAAGAAAAGCAAAAGTCACCAACCATAATCCCAATCCCCAGAGACAAGTCCATGTTACACATTTCCTTCTGAATTTTCTTGTATGAATAGAAACCTTCACACATATTCATCTATCAATCGATCAGTCCATCCAAGGGATCATATCAACCTAGTGCTTGATAAACTCATTAAATGATTGTGAACATACTGCCTTACATATTGTGCACATACTCCCATCCAATCCATTACTTTATATGCCTGAATAGAGTGCGGTACAATGTACTTCTGATAGAAGCTTATACTAATAGCTGTGTGTATTGAGCACTTACTGCGTGTCAGCCTTGGACTGAATATTCTGCATCTTTTACTACATTTTTAGTCCCCAGCAAAGTAGCTGCTGTTATTATTGTTTCCTTTTTAAAAGATAAGGAAAACAGTACTGAAAGGGTTAAGAGAGTTCCCTCAACTCAAACAACTAGTTGATGGCTAGTAAGTGATGTGTGAACTATGGGAATGTCTTTACCATTGTGGTTTCCAGGCCCTTGTGCTTATTGCTTGCCCCACAGCTGCGAACAAAACCCCTCCTTTTAAACATTCCTATTGTTATAAACTGTGCTGCCCCAGACATCCGATTATTTCTCAGGAAAAACACCTAAGATGGGAATTTTGATCCAAACGGTATGCAATTGGTGTTCACCTACCACCTTCCTGTTATCCTGGTCCTGCCTGACAGGGAACGTGAGCATGCTGGAGACTCGCTTGAGATGCAACAGCTACAAGGGTTACCGCCTGGTCTACAGCCCCCAGGATGGCTTTACCTGCGTGTCCCCATGCACAGAGGGCTACTGCGAGCATGGAGGCCAGTGCCAGCACCTGATCAAAGGGCCCCAGTGCAGGTGAGCAGGCCCTGTGATGGGAGTGGAGGGCAAAGACACAGCAAGGGGTCCAGGGATGCATGAGAGCTCATGGGGGCTGACAATTCACATAGCTGAGAGAGTGTGAAATCAGAGAAGAGACAGTGGGATAAAAGATTTCTGAGCTCTTATTCTCTGTCAAGAATAAATGTGCTATATTACCTCTGAAAATCAAACTAGCCACCAAGTGGATATTATGATGATTGAAAGGCGAGGAAACTAAAGCTTAGAGATGATAAAGAACGTGTTCAGGGCACCCTGTAAGCGAGGTGGCAATATGTGGTTTCGAAAGCCAAAGTCTCCCACCTGATTGCGCTTCTCCAATGGACACTCTGCGGGCTCCCTGTAGAGAAGAAATTCACTGTCTGTGTTGGAGCCCAGCTCCCTCCTCCTTCGAAGTACTCATTCAGAGAGGCCCTCTGGAGCTGGTGCCCTAGGTGCCTTGGCTCATTGAGTCTGAGGGGTCCCCTGGGGGAGTGCACTAAGTCAGCAGGCATTTTAAGGAGAGAAAAGGCAGCACTGCTTCAACCCTGCTCCACCCTCTTCTCCATTTCAATTCTGGATGGGCTAGCCCCTTCCCCTCCCTTATTACAGGTGTGAGGAGGTTGGGTTTATGACTTTATTAACATAAAGGTAGTTTTGTGAGGTAGTTAACTCAGGTGAATTCACATCAAGTGAGTTCAACCCTTTGCCTCCTGTTGCTCAGTGGCCTCACTTTAGCTAGGCCTCAAGGCTGTCCCTCTCTGTCCTTCATGGGGAGCCCAGCCTATTGTGGAGAACCATCTCTGGCCCAGTGCGAAAGGAGGAGGGAGGAGGCTGGGCCTGGCCTCCCAGCTGCTGACTCTGTTCCCTCTTCCCCCAGCTGTGTGCCCTTCTCCATCTACACATCCTGGGGAAAGCGCTGTGAGAAGCTGAGCATGAAGCAAGGAGTCTTCTTTGGGATCCTCTTTGGAGTGGTGGGGACCCTCTTGCTGCTGGGGACCGTGGTGTTTGTGGTCCTGCACTACTGGAAATGCCCCAGGACCCGGTACTCCTACCCCCTGGACTTGGCAAGTTGAGGCCTCCCCACCAAGGGGCAGCTGTGGCCTGAGATACCTCAAGACCCACCCTAAACTTACCCACACACTTCTAGGTGTTGCTTAGGGGAGACTGAAAAGAGAAGGTGACCAAAGGCAATCAAGATTATTCAAGTTTGAATAATGGGAGTGAATAATAAAAAGGTCAAGAACACACCTTGTCAGAAGACACTGGGGCAGACAGGAAAAGGCCATAAAGACCTACAACTTAAATGGGTGGATTCTTGCCTTTTCTGCTCCCCACTCTGTCTCTGGTGACTCTTGTCACCTCCCTGTGCTTCTGGCCTACACTCCAGTTCTTGTATATATAAATAAGTTTTTAAAAATAGTTTAGGGCCTCCCTGGTGGTACAAGGGTTAAAGTCAGCCATTATCAGACACTGCAGCAGAAGTTCTATCCCTGGTCAACCAGGTGACCCACATGGCGCAGCAGATCTCTCCTGTCTCACCCACTCACTGTTCCCCTCAGCAGTGTATTTCAGCCAGTCTACCTGTTCTGCTCTCCACTCTGTCTCTGGTGAATCCTCTCACCCCTTGCACCTCTGACCTACACCCCAGTTCTTACATGCATAAATAAAAATAACTCTTAAAAAAAGCAGTTTGCAAAAATAAATAAAAATTAAATGGATGGATTCTTACATAGACATACCCACCAGAAGGACATGAACCAAACACAACATACACACACACACACACACACACTAGAGTTAAAAACAGGGTGTGGCTCTAAGTTAAAATATGCTTACATACAAAATTTTCCAGTTTACGTCTAATTAAGTTTATTTAAATAAAACCCCTTTTATCTTTTGTGTTTCTAAAGCCATGGAGTCTATGGTTGAATTTCCTCTGGTGGCTGAAGGGCTAAGCATGTGGGGTGGAGATTAAATGTTGGGTGCTTGGAGGAGCCGAAGAGGCTGGACGCAGTCCTGCTTCAGCCTCCGTTACTCCCTGTGGGAAGCCCCAGTTGCTCCAGTGCAGACCTGGATTCTTGTGTCAGCCTCACATTGTTTTCTCCCCCTCCCCCACAACACATGCCAAGGCTTTCCCTCTGAGGAGAACAGAGATATTCCCACATGGGATAGCCAAGACTCTCCAAGGACCCCTCCCTATGTTGCTAGTCTCTGTCCATCAGTTTCAAGAGGATAAATATGTTGTGTGATTTCCTGTCTGATTCCTTGACACAGTGTCCTCCCTGGAGGAGGAATTCAATTATTTCTTCTCCTTTTCCAGGAACCAACTAGAGGAGCATGCCACGCATGCCATCCTTAGACCCTGGGCACCCAAGCCCTGATGTACTTTCTCTGTCCCTACCTGGGTCCTAGCAAGAATGTTCTTGGCTTCTCCACCAGACAGCTGTCCCTCAGCCCCATTCTGATTCTGCTTGTTCCAGAAGCCTAATCAGCTTCCTTGTCATCCTCTCTCAGCAGACAGGACTTTACATCTATCTGACCCATAACTCCTGTGTCTAAAGCACCTCAGTTCACACTCTATGCAGAAACTGGATAACTGTGTGTTGGTACGAAATCCCAGAACATGGAAGCAAGATGCTAATGGGTTCAGCTTACGTCAGTTATCTATTGCTGGTCCAATCAAATATGGCCGTAGAGTGGGAAAGGAGTTTGCCTCTTTTTTCTTTTCTTTTTAAATTTATTTATTTATATATATTTTACATCATTGTCATTCTTGTACAATATGTTTTCTCCTCTCAGGTGTAGTCCCTGTAAAATTCCCACCACCAATTCGCCTGTGCATCATTAACATAGTTCCTTGTGCTCTTCTCTCACCTGTTTTGATCCCTCTTCCTTTCCATCCCCTGCAGAATATCTCCGATATATAGTTGCCTGTTAATTTTGGGGTTTTATTATTTTTTCCTGATCCCTTACTTGTTTCCCCTATATTATTTTCCCCTATATATATTTGTTTCCCCTATATTACTCCTATAAGCGAAACCATCTGATATTTTTCTTTCTCGTTCTGGCTTATTTCACTGAGCATAATCCCTTCCAGCTCCATCCAATTTGCTGCAAATGGCATGAGTTTATATTTTTGATTGCTGAATAGTATTCCATTGTGTATATCTACCTCGTCTTCTTGATCCAGTGATCTATTTTTAGGCAGTTGTGTTGTTTCCATATTGTAGAGGCAGGAAAGGTGGCACTGGGCAGGTTCGGGATGGGTCAAGGAAGGAGTCTTGGAACCCTCAGTGGATTTTCATGCTTTTATTAATCTCTACATCAGAGGTGGCATCAGGTACACGGCAGGCATGGGTGCCGGGGGGCTGGCAGGCCTCCCAGCCCCCAGCGCATCTCACCCTCTTGGCTGCTTCTTCTTTCTCTCTCTCTGCCGCTCTCACTTTGGTCAATACTGTCCGTCCTGTTGGTCAGTCCTGTCAGTCCTGGAGTCCTCATGATTCCGCCCATTTATGCCAGTGTCCAATTTAGGTGCGCCCACTTGCACATGCCCACCCTGGAATGGCTCACAGCACCACAGGTGTCCATCATCACAGTGGTGGGGGGTGGAAAGACCTGATTTCTCTAACCCTACACATATCTTACCTATTACAAATAGTGCTGCAATAAACATAAGGGTGCAGTTATCCTTTTGAATTAATTTTTTGTGTTCTTTGGATAGATTTCTAGGAGTTGGATTTCTGGGTCATATGGAGCTCCATTTTTAATATGAGGAACTTCCACGCAGCCTTCCATCGTAATTGGACTAGTTTGCATTCCCACCAGCAGTGTAAGGGTTTGTTTGTTTGTTTGTTTAATATGTGCCATTCTCACTGGTGTAAGTGGTATCTCATTGTAAAATCACTTTCTTTGAATTCCAGCATCACTTATCAAGAATTTGAACACAACAACTCATAGGGGTTCCCTGGTGAATTCTACCAAACATGTCAGTAAGATAATCTATTGATTCTCTATAATCTCTTTCAGAAGATAGAAGCAGAAGGAATACTTCATAACTTATTTTCAGTATTACTTCAACACCAAAACCAGAAAAAAAATTAAAATAAGAATCAGTAAAATGCAGAGATATTCCATGTTCAAGATTCAATATTTTACAGATGTAATTTCTTCCCAACTTGATCTATAGATTCAATGAAATACTCATCAGAATCCCAGAAAAAAATTTTATGTAGAGAGGCAAAAGGCCCAGAATAACCAAATCAACATTGAAAAAGAAAGACAAAGTGAGTAGTAGATCAACACTCCCCAAGTTCAAATCACTGTCCTGATTTGCCATCAATCAGAATGGTGCAATCTTAGTAAAAGAATAGACAAACAGATCAGTGGGACAGAATGGAGAACTCAGGAATATAGTCAACTGGTCTTGACAAGGAGCAAACACAGCTCAATGAAGCAAAGATTTTTCAACAAATGGTACTAGAACAATTGAACATCCACATGCAAGAAAATGAATCTAGACAGAGACCTTACCTTATACACAAACAGAAATTACCTCAAATGGACCACAGTCCAAATTGTAGAACTATAAAATTCCTAGACTATAAAATAGGAGAAAACCTCAATAACCTTGGCACGACAATGTCTTTTTAGATACAACACCAAAGACATGCAAAGGAAATGATTAATGAGATCACTTTTGGTATGTACCTAAGGATGGAGGTTAGTTGCCAGGGGCATCTATGTGACTAGAGGAATGAACTTTCAGCCCTTCCCCTCAAACCCCATATCTTAGGAAGGAAGAGAGACTGGAAATTGAGTTCAATTATCAGTGTCAATGATTTAATCAATTGTGTCTATGTATTAAAGCCTCCATAAAAATCCCAAAAGGTGGGGTTCAAAGAACTTCCAGGTAGGTAAATACATCCATGTACTGGGATGTACTCCAATTTCATGGGAATTGAATATCTATGGGAATAGGGTATCGCTTCATCTGGCTGTTCTTCTGTATCTTAATTTATCGTGTGTTTTCAATAAACTGGTGAACATAAATAAATTTTTCCTTGACTTCTGTTAGCTGCTCTAGGAAATTATAAAGAGGGAGAGGGGAGTGATCATTGGAACATTTGACTTGTAGCCAGCTTACAGAGTTGTGGATAACCTAGTACTTACCATTGACATCTGACAGTCTCATAAGGCATAACTGTAGATCTTATGCTATCTCCAGGTAGACAGTGTTAGAATTTAATTATATTGTAGGACACCAGTTGATATCACACAGCACATGTTGCCTTGTGTAGGGTATAAAAACTCACACATTTGGTGATTGTATAAAGCACTACATTTAAGCAAACTGATACTCTGGAATATCTTATTCGTGTTTTGTTTTGTCTTTTTCTTTTATCAGCTGTAATTAATAGTCTGTAAATGACATTTATTTATTGGCCTTTGCACAGATTCTTATTTTTTTAAGATAAATTCTTAGGAATAAAATTTCTGAGTTAAAAGGACATACTTTTTGAAAATAAATTTTTATTGAGGTAACATCTCTAGTCCCTCCTGACACGCAGCAGGGAGACTTCGGTGGGAAGCATGTGGGAGTACAGTTCACGCAGGAGCTAGAAGACAAAGGGAACAGTTGGCATTTCTAGCCCATCTGGACCATGAGCTCACATGCCAAGGGCAGGAAGGGCCAGTGGGAAAGAACTATGAGGAGGGCAGTGACATCTGCAGCTGGACACGCGCTAGGTGCTTCATGCACACTGTGTCTTCGCTTAAACCTCACAGCAACATTATAGAGCAGGTAGTCTACTCACGTTATAAGGGAGGAAAGGAATAAGAACTTACCCAAGGGCACATGGTTCAGAGCTAGAATTCACACAAAACTATGACTCCTCAGCTAATTGTTCAACCCCCAAGCCTTCCACCTTTGGGCAAATCTCAGCAAGAACTAACTCATGTACCCTCATAGTCTGGCTCTTGCTCCTCAGCTCCTGACCTGCTCCTGAAGTCTCTACATAGTTTCAAGTTTGGGGCCTCAGATCTAGCACAGCCCTAGACTCCCTTTTCCATTGGATTTGTGCTTGCTTCTTTTATTACCATGTGTAACAAGCAATTGTCCATTATTTGGCTGATCCAGTTCAAGCCCCCTTTGTCCAATGTTCCAGGAAATCCTTATTATGGGAGTTCTAATGGGCTTCCACTAAGAGAACTTGAAAGACCCAGATAGTCCCACTTCCCATCTCATGCAGTGTTGTGTGGGCACAAGAGCTAGGCTCCTCCTAACCTTCTGATGATTCACACCATCCCCCAATTCCACAGCCCAGAATTCCACACCTGGAAGCTTAGGCCAGTGATGTGGATTTTAGAAGAATTTTCCCAGCTAGTTGTATAAATATATCCTGACCTTGGTCCTCATCTAGACTAAACATCTACATGTTTATTCATTTGGTTTTGGCCTAGCAGTCTTATTTCCTCTGGGGCCCATTCTATATAGTCCAGATTGGACTGGTCATGCCAATCCAAGTCTGTCCTTCCTTGGTATGCTATACAGACCTTGGGAGAGGAAAGTGCCTTGTGAATGTAGGCCCATCACAGCCACCCTTCCTCACAGATGGACAGCAACTCTGACAAATGAAAAGAGTAGAGGGGGGAGGGGAGAGAAAGAGAAAATCCTGATGCTCATGTTTGCGCTGCTGCATCTAGCCATAACCGAAACTAGAGAACCACTTCTAGTTTCTTAGCCAATCCCTTGCTTTTTCTATGTAAGCTACTCTGAGTTGATCTGGCCACTGGCAACCAGAAGTCCTGCCTACCTGGCCCTCAATATCTTTGGCTCAGGGGCCAGAAGGCCTGAACTTGCTAGAGCCTGAGGAAATTGTGAGCGAGGGAATTTTTTTTTTTTAAACATAGCGTGGAAGCGAATGGGAACTCAAAACTCTGGCAAAACAGGTAGAAATGAAGCCAGGCAGGGATCCTTAGATTTAACCCCTAATATTCCATAGGAAACAGACTGCTTCCAGGGCTAGCAGTTGTTCTTCTGTATCCTGTAGATCTTCCCCAGAGGACCCCAGGAATCCCTTTATTCCCCTTGAGAAAGTGTCTGCTCACCTGCTGCATCAGCCTCTCTGCCACTGGGGGGTCAGTGAGGTCTTCTGGGGAGACCACACTCAGTCGCAGGAGGAGGACACCTCCATCATCCCCTGAAAGTTGAAGATAGTAGGAAGATGAAATATGGTTGAGTCAGTACAGGAAATCAAGATGTGCACTGAGCTACCAACCTCCTTCTCCCCTCCACAGATCCATGGACACTGTTGTGTATTCCCCTGGGACCCCACACTTACCACAGAGAGAAAAGAGGATAATTGGGCCCAATGTAGTGTCTTCCCAACAAGTGAGAGGGAAGATAACTAAAGGCACCAAGAAAACGAATCATGCAATCAGCCTCTGCTGCTGGCTCCTGGGGGTGTCCTTCCCAGCAGTTACTGCATGGCTCTGTGTGTGCTGGGTCCTACCACTGACTTCTCTTTGCATACGCTTTCCTGAGTTGCTTTCAGGGATCTGTGACCAACTAACTGACATATGAATTTTCTCACTCTGAAGAACGCCATGATTGTATCATCCCTTCCTTCAACAGTCTTCCTCTCACAAAGAAAGCCCTCTAATTTGTCTTCCACCTACCCATACCCACCATCTCTCAAGACCCAATACTTTTCAATAATTATCTGTGCCCTCATTGATCGCCCTCTCTGGTTTTCTATAACACTAAACAAATGATTGAACTTACCTATCCATTATAACATAGTACCTTGTGCCCAAAAAAGGAAAGAAAAATCTACCCTACAGGAAATAATATGCATGTGAGTAATGTATTATTTACTACAACACTGTTTTTCATAACAAAATACTGGAAGCCACTTAAATGTTCATCCATAGAAGACAGGTTAAATATATTTAGGTAAAACAAAAATGAAATGCCATGAGCCATAAAGAGTAAATGAAATATCACAGACACAGAGATCTGTTTTATCATGTGCCCTACTTGCATAAAAGAAGGGGTGATTTTTTAAAGGTTAATGAAGGGTTTTATTTACAAAAGAAGGGGAAATAAAGTAATGGATAACACAAGGAGAAGAGAGGGAGACAAATCCGTAAATGTGTCTACCAGTTTCTCCAAGCTGGAACCCAACAGCACGCTGACAGCTGGCTCCAAAAGAAGATAGTCCCCAAGGCCCACATGTCTGGTTTTCTACCCAGCCTGACTGCTTACTCCACCTCAGGTCCTAGTGATCCGCTCTTCAATGAGGACTTACAGGATTTGTAGATTTTCAAATAATAAATCAGAGGGCAGGCACAATGGAAAAGGCCTGTGAGTTCCTGGATGGGAGGTTGGGCTGGTAACAGACATCTGATGAGATATGAACCTAGTCCCCTAAGTCAGAATGTTGTAAACCAAACTGGTGCCAGTCTGTACCAGTCATGAAATATTTTTTATTGTCTCTGCTCAAAATAAGGTAGTCAGGTCTCTCTCAAGTCCTGGCTTCCAACAACAGAAGGACAAATGGCTTTACCAAAGCAGGTAACAGTTCATCGCTGTGCAGCTGTGCCCAATGTGGCTCCAAGGACAAGGCCATCAAGTAGGCTGTCATCCTAACCATGGCAGCGGCCACAGCCCTCAGGGCCTTTCAGAAGCAAGTCTCTTTGAGGCTTGTGTGCTTCCAAGCTGTGTGTGAAATTAACTCATTGGTGTGGCGTCATTCACAAAGGAGTCAGGAATGCTTCTCCTTCCTGGAAGGACTGAACCCCCTCACCCCAGTTGAGACCAGTGGGGGCTCCCCCACGACCTCTACCAAAGTCCATGTGAGGACGTCAGTTCTTTAGGACTGAAGAAAAACTATTCCTTTGAGGAAAAAGTAAAAGAGAAATTATACTTTAAAAATATATATATTCAGTAAGATGGTTGTGATAATATTTTCACTTCTCTTCCCTAGAGGGGCAGGGCAAGCTGAAGTTACCACGAGGACAGAGTGACAGGCAGAATGTGTGTGGAGTCTACAGGCTGGCCAAGGAGCCTCTGATTTCCACCTCAGAAGTATCTGTTGTCTCAGAGTAGAGCACCAGTAGCTTTAAACTCCCAAACTTTCACCCAATTTATCTTTTTAATTTTTGGAAAGATTTATTTATTTATGCATACAAGAGCTAGGGTACAGGCCAGAGTCATGGGAGGTGAGAGGATTCACCAGAGACAGTGGGGAACAGAATAAGCAGATCAACTGAAATACACTGCTGAGGGGAGCAGTAGGCAAGGCAGGAGAGATCTGCCGTGCCATGATTCACAGTGCAGAGCTCAACCTGCTGCGCCCCCAATTTATCTTTTTAAACTGCCACTGCTCCAGTCCCAGCAGGTCTATCAATAAATCCCACTTTCAGAGACCCTAGATGCTGGGAGGCTGACAACTTGAGTCAGATGCCCAAATGTGGCTCTGGCTCAACTAGACGTCTCTGAGTACAAGAGTCATTTTTTTAAGATTTATTTATACATACAAGCACTGGGGTACAGGCCAGAGGTGTGGGAAGTGAGAAGATCCACCAGAGACAGAGTGGGGAACAGAACAGGCAGACTGACTGAAACACACTGCTGAGGGGAGCAGAGGGCAAGGCAGGAGAGGTCTGCTGTGCTATGTGGGTCCCCTCCCTGGCCGGCGGCAGAGATCAAACTCGTGCTCCCAAATCCCCAAAGGTCACACAGGGGGAAGCCACTTACCTGCAGTAACGTCTGTGGTGCACTCCATGCAAGCAGTGGTAGGTAGGCTAGCTGGGGTCTTCCCCACAGTCGTGATGGCTGTCTTTGAGGTCCCCCCTGAGCCTCTGGTCTTGGCTAAGGTGTTTGTTTCTTGGCTGCCTTTGATGGTAGTCTCGTGGACATAAGAAACAGGGCTCCCTCTGCTGGAAAAGAATCCAGCGGTGGTGCTATCTGCGGCAGAAGTCTGGGAGGGAGTGGAGTTCTTGATGGTGGCTACTTTGGAGGGGCTGTAGACTGTAGCTGAGGATTCCTCAGTAGAATCTGACCTAGCCTCTGTGGAGATGGAGACCTTGCTGTGTCTTGTCTTAACAGAAGGGCCTGGAGTTTCTTTCAGGTTCACGCTGCCTGTCACCAAAGTCCCTCTGAGGGTGACGGCCTTGGCTGCTGTTGTTTCTCTTTCTGTGGTGCTACTGGCAGTGAGTAGGGCCCTGACTGTGGTATCAGACAAGGCTGACTCTGTGGCACTGGCTGTTGATGAATGTTTCGCAGAGGCTGTGGTTCTGGTGAGGTATGATTTTGCTTCAGTGGAGTCAGTCGGTGCTAATGTCTCAGGGGCAGATGGGGTCTTTTCTGTTTCTTTGGGGTCTTCAGGGCTATCATCTATGTCCGAGGTCTCAGAGATGACAGTTGTTTCTATCTTTATAATGCTGCAATTGATGGCCTCGGTGTCGGTGATGGTATAGGCAATCAAGGCTTTCGCTGGAGTAGTGTCAGGTGCCAGGGCTTGTGAGGTGGGAGTGACAGTGACGGGAACTGAGTTGTCAGGGGAGGGCCTCCAGGCCAGGGCCTCAGTCTCTGCAGAAGTGTGAGCAAAGGTCAAGACATCAGCAGTGATCCTCATTGCCTGTTCAGAGCTGTCGTCAGTGCAAAGGATGTCAAAGACATCTTCCGACAGATGGCCGCCTGAGACAGTCTCCGCTGTGGTCATTGCTGTTCCCGTGCCACTTGTGACTGATGTCGTCAGAGAAGTGGGGATCACAATCTTGAATTCAGAAGGTGTTATTTTTGTGAGGGCCTTGGCCTCTGTTGCAGGAAAAATGGTCTTGGGGCCCCTGGTCTCTGCTTCTGAGAATGTGCCTGCTAGGATTAAGTTCCTAGCAGACGTCTGGGTGCTCAGAGTTTGAGTTTCCAAAGGGGTGAGTCTTGGTGAAGAGATCTCAGTGAGGTCCGTATTCTGGAAGGCTCTCTCTGAGCTGGTCCCAACCCCTGGTGTCACAGCAAGCACTTCTCTGTAGTTCGTTGTCACCAAAGGACTTGGTTGGTTGGTCCTAGGGCCTGTATTGGGTAAAACTGACTTTGTGAGCACATGACCCTGGCCAAGTGTCCCGGTTCTAAACGTGCATTTTGTTTTCCTGTAACATGGAGCTACAGTACTTCTTTCATGATATTGTGAAGACTAAAATAAGTTAAATATAAAATGTGCAACACAAGCCCGGCAAATTAAGTGGTGTGGACCTAAATCTGGCTTCTGCAGATGACTTACTTAATCCCAGGGAGACTCAGTCTCCTCACCAGCAGGGAGTAGAATAATTTAAAATGGTACCTCTCTCATGGATTAGGATTAGGATTGAAAGATAATGCCTGGGGATGTATGGGTTATCTCTCTTCCCTCCTCTCAATTTTACTGTGAACCACAAAAAATAACACCTGCTAATGACATACCAATGTAGGCACAAGTCTAACTCCAGAGCAGGACACTGATAATGAGGGAGGCATGCGAGTGGGCAGGGAAGGGAAACATGGGAACTGTTCCCACTGGATTTTGCTAGGAACCTAACACTAGGTTTTATTTTATTTATTTATTTTTTAATTTTTCCTTTATATATATTTGACATCAGTTGTAATCCCCATGTATTCCCCATCACCATATCACCAGTGCACCATCACCTCAGTCCCCGTGCTCCCGTCTGCCCTCAACCCTCCCCCTCCCCCTCCCCACCAAGTGTCTCCAATTTGTCCTTGTCTTTTCATTTTTGGTTTTTGTTGTATCTTTATTTTATCATTATTATTGTTCTTATTCCTTTCCTTGATCCTTATTTGGTTCCCTTATATTCCTCCTAGGGGAGGAACCATCTGGTATTTTTCTTTTGCCTTCTGACTTATTTCGCTGAGCATAATCCCTTCTAGTTTCACCCATGTTCCTATGAATGAGTCTAGTTTTTCATTTCTGATTGCTGAATAGTATTCCAGCATGTATATGTACCACAGCTTCCCGATCCACTCATCTGTTTTTGGGCATTTAGGTTGTTTCCAGGTCTTATCTATTGTAAAGAGTGCTGCTATAAACATAGGGGTGCAGGTATTCTTTTGAATCAGTGTATTTGCCTAACACTACTTTTAAAAATGAAGTCTTTAAGGAAAGATAATGCATGCACAATTCCTATTACAGATCACTACTTTTCTTTTGTGAGAGCTCTGCCTCTTTCAGAATACACCTTCCTAAGGAGTCTGTGACAGACAGATTTTTCTCACAAAAAGTGCATTTTAAAGGAAATTCAGGGACATTAGAATCTTGTCAAGCCACATTCTTTGGCCTGAGCCCAGCTACCCTGGCCCCCTCACCCTCCCCGCCCCACTTACTTACACACATGGACAAACCCAATGTCCCCTCACAGTGATGTCACTCGTGTATGAACCCCAGCATCACACAGGTGTAAGTGGACACATTGCCCTGTGTATATTCTTTATCAACAATAGTAATACCCCACATATAATCTTATGTCTAATTATAATTAACTCAAGGAAAACTGCCCTCACCACAAGGGGTGACCAGAGCTAAATGTACCCACAGCCCTCCTAGGAGAGAAGTCCAAAGGCCCCTCTCACCCCCTTACCTGCAAAGATCTTGGGAGTCCCAGGCACCCAGCAGAAGAAGGAAAGGGGAAGAGCTAGGCCCCAGAGAGAGCCCATCTTAACTGGGGTCTGGCCACCACTGCCCTTGGCCTCTCGCTGCCACTTTTTCCTGCTTCCTCTACCCAGGGAGGAGGGAGCGGTGCCTGCCTAGGTGTGACTGGGTAATTTCCAGCATTCAGACAGGCGGCCACAACACACAGGCTGAGAGCCAGCAGGTTGGGCAGCAAGGGCTATCAACAAATTTGCCCTCCCACCTTGTTGTCCAGTGACCTCTCCTCTCTGAAGTTTGATTTGAAGATACAGAATAATTTTCACAACCACAAGGCCCAGAAAGGTAGTGTTTCACCCTTCCCACCTACCCGCCCCCTGCCCTTGCTCCATGCCTGGGCCTTGGGCTCCTCGGTGTTCAATAAGTGAATGAGAACCATGACAGATCCTCAAGCAGAGAGATGGGGTCTGGAGGAGACAGCCAGTGTGGGGCAAGACTTTGAGCCCTAACATCCTCCCATCTACAATGTCCTTAATTGTGACAATGTGTCAAAGCCAGATTCTCACCCTCCAGTCTCACGGAGGTACAGGGCAGGGAAGACATGAGCTGGGAGACTGGAAGTGTGGGTGCGCAGGTGTGAGATACAAGGCCTTGGATTGCAAAAGTGAAAACTTAGGAAAGGTTTGGGGATTTGACCATAAGAAGAGGGATGGAATTGCTCAGTATATTTCCAAATGCCCTGAGAAGAATCTTAACATCTCAAGGGACAAAAGACATGAGCTGTTTTGACCACAGTCAGTGGCCAGACAAGGCCACGTTCAGAGCAAGAGTTTTGTGATGGAAGCATCTTGTTTTCAAGATGGGTTGTTGGGTTAATATCAAGAAATCACAGAATCTCAATATAGGAAGGAAATTTATATTCAGATCAGAAGGCCTAAGTCTGTTTCCTGCTACTTCTTTAATGGTAGCACAGAAGCTGTGTGATCCTGGACAAGTTATTTACCCTCTCTGAGCCTCCATCAACAAGAGCTTCAAGGTCTCTAAGCCAAGCAGTCCAAAGTTCTACCTTGGGTGTACGACAGTCTTTTAGAACTTCACCCTGCATTGGGATAAAGGGATCTGCTTCCTAGGGGAGGGAGGCAGGCCAGGTCATGTGAGGAAGAAGACTTTATGAGAAGAAGCTGAGGGGATCCCTCTGGGACGTACCCAGAACTAAGGTTTAGGGGTTTAGCCCAGTTCCAACTACACCATTAATTAGTAGTGTTCTCCCGATGGGTCAAGTTTCCATCCTCCCATTCAACCTCAGTCCCCTTCACTTTATAACAGGGGAGGGCAAATTTCCCTTTGGGGAATTTCAGGGAAAGAAGGAGGCCTTAGCCACAGCAATGACCCAAATTCTGATTGACCCTCTCTAATACCATGTGATCCAGTGGGAGGCTTTCCCAGAGAAAAGGAAGAGAAACCCAGTCAAAATGCAGCTCCTTTCTGCCACACCCAGCTTACCAAGCCACCTCTCTGCCCCACCCAGGCTGAGAGAGGGACTTCCTCATTCCAGCAGTCAGTGACTTAACAGAAGTATTCCAGGTGCCTTTTTCACTCTCCCCCCATCCTGCCCCCATTCCCTGTCTCCATTTTCTCCATTTCCTTTTGCTTTCTATCATTTCAGTCATCAGCAGCTCAGTTCCAGTCCAGTTGTCTAGGATGAGATCCAACTGGGAAGCTGGTAGGAAGGAACCTGGCTGAATTGCTAGCCTGAGTTTGCTAAATTTTGTCTGCTCCATTTTCCTCTGTATCTGGGTGAATTTCTGTTGGTCCTGTGGCCATAATAATCTTATCCAGAATGTTCCTGGACCTTTTGTCCAACCAACCTAGCTCTCACCTTAAATAAGCATAGGGGGTTAGTTTCACCAATTTAACACATCTCTGAGGGGCACCAACTATATGCCGGACACTGTTCTAGGCACTTGGAATACATCACTGAGTAAAGCAGATCCCTGAGCTCAGGTAACCAGTTTCCTAGTGAAGAGATATTGCAAACAGTAGACATAATAAATAAATTAATTATACAGGGATGAATACTATAGAAAAAAGAAAAGAAAAAGACAGATAAGAGTGTTAGGGGGAAAGGTGGTCCTGAATGGATTTACACAAATAAGTTTATGGACTCCAACCCCCACTCCAGACCACCAATATTCCAGAACCACAACCCCAATAAGATGATTGTCAAAGAGCGGATCACTGGGACCTGAGGGTGGAGTTAAGCAGCCAGGCTGGCTATAAAACCAGAGAGGTGAGCCTTGGGCTCTCTCTCCCTTTGGAGCCATCTCACTTGACTCAGAGCCAGCTCTCAACGTGCCATTACATTCCAGCTCAGAAGATCTGGTAGGATATTTGTGGATTTGTATCCCTCTCTTCTCCTTGTGTTATTACTACTTTATTTCCCCTTCTTTTTTAAAATAAAACCCTTTAATAACTTTCGTTGTGTGCGCCTGCAGTTGGCGCGGGTGAGGACCCAGTCAGGGTTGCCCTGTAACAGCGAGAGACAGGATCTTACCAGGGCTTGGAAGGGTCACTCTGGCAGCTGTGTTAAGAACGAGGGAGCAAACTGGGAGGTGGGCTTTTGTTCTAGTCCAGGCAAGAGATGGGAAAGGCTCTGACCATGGAGATAGAGGAGGAGGTGGTGAGAGTTGGTCAGATTGTTGATATATTTTGAAAGCAGAGCTGATATGATTTTCAAAGGTTAGAAAAAAAAAAGAAAGAGAAGAATAACCGTGAACTTTCAGCCTGAATATCCAGGAGGATGGAGTTGTTATCAGCTCCATTTCTACTATTCCTACTCCCATCAGCACATCCAGAGCTTCCTCCCTCACAACAAAACCAGCACGTGTTGTGGGGAGGTACCAGACGCAGGACCAGATGGCAAGTAAAGTGCAGAACACCGAGCTTCTAAGGGCCTGATGACAGAGTTGACTTGACCAGATGTCCTTGCAATATAAAAGGTTTTGTAGGGTGAACTTTACTGTATCCGTTTATTGCTCCAAAGTTTTTTAGGATTTTCTATATATAATGTATCATCTGAACATAGTGACAGTTTTACTTCTTCCTTTCCAATCTAGATACGCTTTATTTCTGTTCCTTGCCTACTTGCTCTGACCAGGACTTCCAATGCTATGTTAAGTAATGATGGTGAAATTGGCATCCTTCTTTTGTTCCTGACCTTGGAGAAAAAGCCTTCAGTTTTTCCACACTGAGTATGGTTGGCTATGGGTTTGTCATATGTAGCCTTTATTGTCATTAGGTATGTTCTTTCTATGCTTATTTTATTATTTATTTATGCATACAAGAGCTGGGGTACAGGCCAGAGGTTGGGGGTGGTGAGAGGATTCACCAGAGACAGAGTGGGGAACAGAACAGGCAGACTGACTGAAACACATTGCTGAGGGGAGCAGAGGGCAAGGCAGGAGAGGTCTGCTGTGCCATGTGGGTCCCCTCCCAGGCCGGCAGCAGGGATCGAACTCGTGCTGCAGTGGTTGTGTTTTGCTTCATAGTGCATTGCTTAACCCATTGTGCCACCATGGAGGTCCCTCTGTGCTGTTTCATTGAGTTTTTTTTTAATCATAGATGTTGAATTTTATCAAAAATTTTTCTGCATCTATTGAGATATCATATGGTTTTTATCTTTCATTTTGTGGATTTGTTGAATCATATTGATGATTTGCACATATTGAACTATTTTTTGCATTCCTGGAATAAATCCCACTTGGTTATGGTGTGTGATCTTTTTAACATATTGTTGAATTTGGTTTGCTAATTTTTGGTGGGGGATTTTTGCATCCATGTTCATCCAAGAAATTGGCCTGTGGTTTTCTTTTTCTCTTTCCTTGCTTCCTTTCTTCCTCCCTCCCTTCCTTTCTTTTTTCTCTTTTTTTTGCCATCCTTATCTGCTTTGGGTATCAGAGTTATGGGGACCTCATAAATAAAGTTAGGAGAAATTCCTCCTTTTTTCAATTTTTTGGAAGAGTTTGAGGAAAATGAGTATCAGATTTTTGAATGTTTGCTAAAATTCACCAATAAAGAGATGTGGTTCTGAACCTTTTACCTGGTTTACCCACCCTCCTGCCACCTTCCCTTTGCATAACCACTATTTTGTTCTTATAATCTGACAGTGGTTTTTGCCTGGGAGCTGGCAACACCAGAGCTCTGTTTTGGTTGGAACAATGTGGGCAGAGACCAGTGAAGGAAAGAGGACCAGTCAGGAGCTGTGGCCTAGAACTTCAGCAGCAGTGCTGTAAGGGGAGCAGATGTGAACCCTGATGTCAAGTCGAACTAGGAACACTCAGCATCTAGCAGGGGGAGAACAGGGACAGAGAGAAGTGGAAGACGAGCCATAAGTCTGGCGTCCAGGAGACTGGAGAACAGGGAACCATCCAAAGAGCAGGAGAAGTAGGTCGGGGAGGGAAGATGGTGGGCTCAGCAGACCGACCCCCGAGACCCTGGTATCATCCTCCTAGAACTATGAAATCCTGTACACGAGAAGACCCCCGTGAGACTGGTCCCAGCCACCAGAGAGGCCCACTCCTCCTTTCACCCCGGAAAAACAAGGGGTAGGTAAACACCTACAGGTCTCCAGTCAGATCATTTGGGGACTTACCAGCAATAATGTGAAACCTGGGAAGGAATATTAAGAAGAGAGTCATCACTTTCTTAGCCGAAGTGGTGTTATGTTCTTATTTTCTACTTTGAAGAACTGTTGACTATATTCATTGTAACCACTACAAAATAACAAACGCCATCAACCAGATTTATGTTCTCTCACTTGTATGACTGATGCTATGCACGTTTAAATGTGCTTACAACAACTGCAGATTTCAGTTTTCCTCTGGTTGAACCAACGTAGAGGTGTCACTGGGCTTAGGATAATGGCTCCAACAGGCCCAGTGGGCTCTCCTCCGAAGGCCCTGCTGCCTTGGGGTGGGGAGGAGCTTCAGGCGAAGTGTCAGGCTCTCTTCTTGGTTCCTTTCACGGAGATGGAGAGGGGCAGCCCTGGGAAGTTGCTTCGGAGAAGCTGTTGGACCTAAGTGACCAGTAAGCAAAGACTGTGCCCTCTCCAGCTTATTCACGTGTTTCCACGTAACCATGTTCTTGTACATCCACCACAGTCAGGCCCTTTCATGGTAGCCCTACAAGGAGAACTCTAGGACACAGATGAAGAAAAGGGAGGCTCAGAAAGCCTGAAGTATTTGAGGTCACCCAGTAATAAATGATGGAGCCAGGATTCAAATCCAGATTGTTCTGGTTACTGAGTCCATGCTCCTGCCATTGTACTATGCTGCCACATATATGTTAGGGTGGGGCCAGGGCGTCTCCTCCAGCACTGAGAAGAGGGCTCTGGCCAGGTCAGAGCTGAAGCCAGGAAACAGGGAAAGTAAAGAACTGATGGTTTACAGCAGAGAGTGGAAAATCCCAGTCCCTCAGCCAACCTGGCTCACTGCCTGTTTTTGTACACTTCAGAAGTTAAGACTTTTTTAATATATTTTAACAGGGTTTGAAAGGGGGGCCTGCCTGGTGGTGCAGTGGGTTGAGCGCCGTGCTGTGAAGCATCTGCAGCACTGTAGCACGAGTTCGATCCCCAGCCAGGGAGGGGACCCACATGGTGCAGCAGACCTCTCCTGTCTCTCCTGCTGCTCCCCTCAGCAGTGTGTTTCAGTCAATCTGCCTGTTCTGCTCCCCACCGTGTCTCTGGTGAATTCTGTCACCTCCCTTGCCTCTGGCCTATACCCCAGCTCTTGTATGCATAAATAAATCTTTTAAAAAAACAAATGGTTTGAAAGGGTCAAAAGAAGAATAATATTTCATGACCAGCAAAGCTATAAAACTCAAGTGTCAATGTCCATGGGCAGGAATTCAGGTCCCACTACCCCAAAGCCCGACTACCCGGCGCACTATCCCTGCTCAGGTCTCCCACCCACTGGACAATTCTCCCTGACTTTGGAGCCAAGGCCAGGGAGACGGGAGCAGGTTGCCCACCATTCTGGGAGAATTTCCAGGCCACTCACCGCGCTCTGCATCCAGTTTAGATTGCTTCTGTCAGGGCTCGGTGAGTTCTCCATCCTCAGCACCATCTGCAGCACCACCTTTGTAGCCCAAAGAGCTGAGAAAGGGTGAAAGTTCCTTCCTTCTTCTGTGCCTCCCATAGCATTCCCTGCTCCTGCCCAACGTCCCTGCCCTTCTCTTCAGAGTCCTGTCTGCCCTCAGAGGTCTACGTTGTGCAGGTCAAAAGACTTCCACATGGCAAGAGAAGGTGGGAAGTTAGGTGGAACCTGACCTCTGTCCCCCACTCTGAACTCCAAACACCAATGGCTTAACCCTCTCTGTGGGATATGCAAAAGTGGTCCAGCAAGGAGCAGCAGGTGGAGAGGAGCAGTAGGGAAACAAAGGTGGGGGGAATGTATAACACTCTGACAGGGAATGGACAGAATGTGAGGATTGTGGACTTGTCAGGGCCTTAGAAGTTATCCAACCTATAATCTGGCCTTTCCTATAGTACACGTAAGGGGTTTTCCTGTAGGTCCACAGCACCCAACTCTGCCAGAACTCAAAAGGAGCCTTCATAGGCATTACCAGGGCTGCAGAGCGCATGGTGGTCAGGGCAGCAGTCTGTCACCACATGGCAGAATTCATCGCAGTAGCAACTTCCTCTCTGGCAGTGGTGATCTGTCCCAAGGCAGCACAGGGGCTGGGGTTGGGCACAGCTTCCTGGAGAAAAAGGGACATTAAAAGGGATGGATTTAGGGCACTACACCTGAGGGGAGAAATCAAATATTGTACAAAAATGAACAGCAATGTAAAAAAAAGTTTAAAATTAAAAAAAGGAAATAAAAAGAGATGGATTTAACAAACGGTGCTAACAAATGAACATCCATAGGCAGAGGAACAAATTTGGACCTCTACCTCACGTGATTTACAAAAATTAACTCAAAATGAATCACAGGAGAGACCACAAGGGATTGTGGTGATGGGTCACTGGTATTATGGTGCCAGGGGGAGAACTACAGGGACTACACCAGAGGAAAGAAATGAAATATTATCCCCAAAATAGCTAAGATGTATGTGGGTGTGCAAAGCTCCTTTCAAGTTAGACAAGAGCAGGAAACTTGATGGTCTTGGGGCAAAGGGTGGACATCACAGGGTATGAGTGGGAACACCCAGGGGGCCCGCTGAGTAGTGTGCTTTTTGTCCCAGGGACAGGTCAGTAACACACCGTGTTAATGCAGTTGGAGCCATGGGTGGTGGTCGGGAGTATATCAGCAGACCCACCCTCCCTAAAGCCCTAAATCCAGTCTTCAGTTTGGTCCACCCTTTTCTCTGTCCATAAAAAAGCCAAGATCTTGCTTTTGAGCAGCATCCTGCATCCTACAGCTCCTCCAGCCTGTCCCATGACTCTTCTTTATCAGCGGGGTGTTGCTGACACAACAGAGGCAAGGACTTGCATTTATTAATTAATCAAAAAAATGCAAAATTGATCACAGATCTAAATGAGTTACACTGGAATTGAAACCCTAAAACTCCAAGGCAAGTCATCATGGCCTTAGGTTAAGCACTGGATTATTAGATATGAGCATCAGCGACAAAAGAAAAAGTAGGTAAATCGGACTTGATAAAAACGTAAAATGTTCGTGCATCTAAGGGTACTACCAAGAGTGTGAAAAGAAAACTCATGGAATGGGAGAAAGTATCTACAAACTGCTTTTGTGATAAGACAGTTATATCTACAACTCAAGAAAAAAGAAAAATAATCTAATTTAAAAATAGGCAAAGGAAGACAGGAGCATGGGGGACTGAGGTGATGGGGCACTGGTGATATGGTGATGGGGAATACATGGGGATTACAATCGATGTCAAATATATATAAATAAATAAAATTTTTTTTAAAAAATAGGCAAAGAATCTATCCAAGGAAGATACACAAATGCCCAATAAGTACATGAAAGGACGTTCAACATCATGATCAAGGAAATGCAAATCACATCCACTAGGACAGTTAAAATTTAAAAAGGAAGAAAATAACAAGGATTGATGAGAATGTGGAGATATTGGAAACCTATACATTGCTGGTGGAATTATAAAATGGTGCAAAAACAGTTTAACAGTTTTTCAGAATGTTAAACATAGAAGTAAGTATATGTGCCACCAGTTCCACTTCTGGGTATATACTTAAGAGAACTGAAAATGTTTATTCACATAAGAAAATCTGTATAAAAATTTTCATAGCAGCATTATCCACAATAGCCAAAAGGTAGAAACATTTCAAATATTTTCATATTAACTGATGAATGGGTCAAACAAAATGCTGTATGTCTGTCTATGCAATGGAATGTTACTCAGTCATTAAAAAAAAACTAAATTAGTCATCAAACAATCTGATGAATAATTTGATCAGATTGTTTGATGACTAATTTTGGTTTGTTTTTATGATGACTAATTTGATCAGATTATTCATGGATGAACCTTGAAAACATTATGCTTAGTGAGAGAAGTCAACCCTAAAACGCTACATACTGTGTGGCTCCATTGGCATAAAATGTCTGCATGGGGGCCTCCTTGGTGGCGCAAGGGGTTAAGCACCGCACCAGGAAGCATCTGCAGCCACTGCAGTGTGAGTTCAATCCTAGGCCAGGGAGGGGACCCACATGGCGCAGCAGACCTCTCCTGCCTCCCCGCTGCTCCCTTCAGTAGCATATTTCAGTGGATCTGCCTGTTCTGTTCCCCACTCTGGTGAATCCTCTCACCTCCCCCCCCCATGTCTCTGGCCTGTACCCCAGCTCGTGTGTGCATAAATAAATAAATCTTTTTTAAAAAAAATAAATAAAATGTCTGCAATAGGCAGATCCATAGAGACAGCAGGTATGTGATGGTTGGCAGAGATTGGGAGTGTGGGAAACAGGATTGCTTGTTAATGAGTATGAGATTTCTTTTGAGGGTGATGAAATATTCTAAAATTAGACAATAATGTTGCTTGCCAGTCCCTGTGAAAGGATGGAATTTATATTAAGTGAACTCTAAGTTGTTATTATATTATATAAAGAGAGACAAAATAAGGCAGAGTTGAGAGGAGAGTGAGAGTGAAATGAGAAGAGGGGAGGGATAGAGGAGTGACCGCAAGGATGAGAGAGAAACTATAGACACAGCAGCAGACACAAGAGAGGGTGATAAAAAGGACAGAAAAAAAGCCTACAAAAATAGAGCAAGTCTCCATGATCCCTATTCTCAAAACAGTGTCATCAAACCCAAGTCCTACCATTTCTCAAACTTGATCAATTCACTTATTATCTGATTGTTGCCCATCCACTATGAAGTGAGTGGAGGTGATCTTCTGTAAGCAATGGGAGGACAGGCATTGACAGGGAAGGATCAGGTCACATGATGAGTTTGTGACTTAGGGTGGAATACACCCAGGTGTTCTCCCCCCAAGACTCTCAGTGCTGTTCTTCTAATTTACCTTGACCTTCCCAATCACTTTTAGTTAGGTTAATACCTGCCTGGGGCTTTATTTAAGGATAAACTTGAGAGCCTTCCAAAGTTGACAAGATCAACAAGGCAGGCCTCTGAGAGGATGTAGGGTTAAACATGGTCAACCCAACCTGTTGTGGAAACAGGAGCCAGCAGGTGTCTGGTGAAAGCTGAGCACTGGGCCCTGGGAGGTTAGAATTCTCAGGCAATGGTGAGCTGGCCTGGGGTAGTGGCTTCTGAATTTGACCTGGCTTCTGCCTCCTATTTAGCTCAGGAGACCTTTTTCCAATTGCCTGGACCAGCATCAGATTGTCATCAAGACCAGGCATGAATCAAGGAGGACTGAAGCTGAAAAATAATCCCAGAGACCATCCAAACTATGGTTGTAGGCCAGCTGTAGTCATGACCAGCATTCAGTTTATTTGTTTGTTTGTTTGTTTTTGACCAGCATTCACTTTAATAGGATGCGATGGACTGGAACAGAACAGAATGGAGGAGAGAGGTGGAAGAACAAACCTGTGAGTTTAAGTTGTCCAAGTTTCTTCCTAAAATTTTTGTTTGCTTTTATATACAGGTAGGTATATGTGTACTGGGTCACAGTGTAAAATATATTTATCATTGTGAATTGCAGCCAGAAAGTTTGAAAGCTGCTGATCTAGAAACAAAAAAGTCATTTTCCCAATGCAATGGTGACAGAGCTGGGAATAAAACCACCAATCCTTGACTTACCTGCTTTTTCCACCACACCGAGTTTAGGGTTCTTGCTCGAAAAGCTTCTGGTTGCACTTGCCACTGATTTCTGCCATCCTCTAAACCTGCAGACCTCTGCTTTGAGTATTATTTTTTCAAGCTGTTTCTTCTGCTTAGAAGACATATCCCTTCTATAGCCTCCAGAAGAAACATTTTTAATCCTCCAAGACCATGTTTAAATTCAGCCTTCCCAGGGTTGCTAGAAACGAGCTCATTTATTCAGAAAATGATAACAAATCACATTTATCCAATTATTTCCAAACAAATCAACTATTTGATGAGGGGAAGCCACTATAGCAGAACTCCAGCTAATAAATTCAGAAAGAATGGTAAGATTAGAAAACCGCTGATTGGCAGTCCCATTTGGCATGAAAACATGCACCTCAGCAATATTTTTCCATAGAGGCTAAAACCATTAGGGGAAAGTTTTCCCTAGTGACTTAAAATATTAAAAATAAACAAACAAACAAAAAAGAATGCTGGTCAAAAATAAACAAACTTTTATAATGGTCACATCTGACTGATCAAGTTTAACTCCAGCAAAAGCAGGATAACTAGCCATTCATGTGTCTCCTCTGAGATGCAACAGGAACCCCACAGACCCATGGATGGAGTTTTCTTGTCAAGAGAAATGAAACTTAGCTACCAGATTTCAGAAAATGCAGAGGACAGAGGGACATCTGTAAGGATTCAGTCAGACAAATCCAGAATGTAGACTATTCTACAGGACAAATGACCTGGTTTCTTCAGCAAATAAACATGAAGAAAAAGGGGCTGACAGAAACTTAAAGAGATTTGCAAAATAGACCAGTTAAATGCAATGTGTGAACCTCTTTTTAATTCTGATTTGACTAAACTGGTCGCAAAATTGCCTTTGACAATTGGCGAAATATGCACACTGATAGAACTTAATTAAAATTTTAATTTTAGGGCCTCCCCTGGTGGCGCAGTGGGTTAGGCAACGCACTACGAAGCAAATCGCAGCCACTGAAGCACGAGTTTGATCCCTGCTGCCGGCCAGGGGGGGGACCCACATGGCGTGGCAGACCTCTCCTGCTGTGCCCGCTGCTCCCCTCAGCAGTGTACTTCTCTTGATCTGCCTGTTCTGCTCCCCGCTCTCTGTGGTGAATCCTCTCACCCCCCCACACCTCGGGCCTATGCCCCAGTGCTTGTATGCATAAATAAATAAATCTTTAAAAAAATTTTTTTTAATTTTAATTGTAAGTAAATATTTTAATTATTTTAATTTTGGCAAGGTATTATGGTTATATTTTATAAATATGGTAAATAAAAACTGGGGCACAATGTTGATAATTTTGAAGCTAGACAATATAGTTCATTATACCATTCTCTCCACTTGTCCACCATTCTCTGGGGTACAGGCCAGAGGTGCAGGGAGTGAGAGGATTCACCAGAGACAAAGTAGGGAGAAGAACAGGCAGATCTACTGAGATACACTGCTGAGAGGAGCAGCAGGAGAGTTCTGCTGCACTGCGTGGGTCAGTTCCCTGGCCCGAGCTTGAACGCAGGCCATCGTGGTGATAGCACTGAGACATAACCCCTAGGCCACCAAGGAGGTCCCACTATATGTGTATTTTTAAATTTCCACAATAAAAAGTTTGGTTTTCTGTTTTAACTATGTTCTATTCTAAGAGCACTTAAAACCCCCCTCCCAACCCCTGCTGGGCTTAATATTTTCCTTTTCCTCTTAAAATCTATTGATCTTAGCTTAGAAGCCTTTAACATATAGCATTATTCCCTGTCCTCATGACTGCCACAGCCTTTCTGGAGGTGTAAATCTGTCTTCCTCACCAGTCTGTTGAAGGCAAGAAACACATCTCTGTATTTCTGGTGTTAAACAATATTTATTTCATTTAACTTAAAATATCTTCTGAATCAAATGTATGTCCGTGGACCAGGAGAGAGTTACACAGTTCCTGACAGTCCTGACTGGTGATATGTAGTAAGGAAAAGGGAGTCCACCCCACAGTGACCAAGCACACATTCGTTCCTTCATTCACTCACACATTTACTTTATTCTACTGAGCTAGGCTGGACCATGGAGACACATTGCCCTACTGCCCTTGACTCCCCACCCCCAAAACACCTCCTCAGAGCTCAGTCTGCTGAGCAGAGTATCATTATACTACAAGAAACCAGAACATCACACATGTATAGGCAGCACTGAACTGCAGGTAGGAGGGGAGTGCAGTGGAGTTTATGGGAAGCAGTGAGCCCCTTGGGAGCTGATTCTTGGGGTAGCTCAAACCATACCTCTGTGACCAAGAGGTTAGTAGAAGTAGCAAGCTGTGGGGGCCATGAGCAGGCTCAGAAAGGGTTGTGTAAAGGACCCAAGGCTAATATTTTGCATCTCCAAAGCAATAATATTTATTTGTTTTTTGTTAAAGATTTATTTATTTATGCATACAAGAGCTGGGGTACAGGCCAGAGTCCAGGGAGGTGAGAGGATTCACCAGAGACAGAGTGGGGAGCAGAACAGGCAGACTGACTGGAACACACTGCTGAGGGGAGCAGCGGGGCAAGGCAGGAGAGGTCTGTGCGCCATGTGGGTCTCCTCCCTGGCCAGCAGCAGGGATCGAACTTGTGCTGCAGTGGCTGCGGTTTGCTCCATAGTGTGTTGCTTAGCCCACTGCACCACCGGGGAGGCCCTAAAGCAATAATCTTTAAGCATGTCTGACTGCTCTCATAATTTTATGAGAAGAAGGTGAGTACTACTGGAGAAGGGTTGGAATGTTACAGGGTAACCCTGATATAAAACAGGTTTTCCTCCACTCTTCGATAATTATTTTATCGGGTTTGTGGTTCTGGAACACTGGTGGTCTGGAGTGGGGGTTGGAGTCCACACACCCATAATCCATTCAGGACTACCTCTCCCCCTAACGGGAAGGAGGCCTGGGCAGCCTCCCCCTCTCTGTGGCTCCCAGCAATCCTCCTCCAGTCCCAAACTTGCAAACCCCACTTGGCAAAACTAAAGTCCTGCCCTTCATCAGAAGTCTTTCCTACCAAGTATGTTAACATGTTAATAACATGTCTGCTGCTTAAGCATGCCCCTTGAGACCCTCACCCCTACAAAAAGTATCCTACCAACGACATCCAGTTTTCTCCCAAATGAAGTCCTAGTAGATACAATATTGTTCACCCCATTGCATTTCCAGGAGTGTTTGAGCAAACCTAAGCAGTTAGTACTAGGCAGTTACCCAGTGAACCGGGACTGACAATCTAGATCTGAGTTTGTCACACCACCCCCCCTCCTGCCCCCCCTATGGTGAACATTCTAGAGCCCACACTGGCTCTACTCACAGGAGCTCCTCTGCAGACTCCTGTATTATGCATACTTGTTTGGATTCCTCCACCAAAACACACTTTGCCAAATGAATCACCTAAGACAGTTTGCAAATATGAAGGTGGATACACAGAGAAATCATGTTAAGCACTAATTAATGAATTAGTAAATATTAGCCCCCTAATCCCAGGAAGTGGATCATGCCAGGGACAAAAATGATTGAATGAATGAATGCAAGAGACTAGAGGCCTGGGTCTTTTTGGCCCATATCTGACGGATCAGGTTTAACTCCAGCAAAAGCTACCCTGGCTCCTCACCTGTCTCCTGGTTTGGGGCCGCAGGGATCAGCCACAGCAGAAGTAGGAGAACCAGACACATGGCTTCAGACACCAAGCAGAGACAGTGTTGCAGGGACCACTGTGGGAACTTTTTATACCCATCCCAGTAAACTCATTTGGCATCTGCACTCCCGAGGGAGTCAGGTGACACCTGGGTAGCCACCAGCAGCGGTCAGAGATGTGGCCCCAAAACAGTGACACAGGTGTCCCAGCTGCTTGGAGTAGCTTGCCAGAGGAAATAGAGGTAAAAACCATTTTCCCATCACCTGGAGATTCCTGGCCTGTGGGAGGGCAGAATCAAGAAGTCAGGTGATACTACTGCTACGGGGAAAGGTGGTCCTAAATGGATTATGGGTGTGTGGACTCCAACCCCCACTCCAGACTATTAGTGTTCTAAAACCACAAATCCAATAAAATAATTATTGAAGAGTGGATTACTGGGACCTGAGGGTGGAGTTAAGCAGCCAGGCTAGCTGTAAAACGGAGGTGAGCCTTGGACTCTCTCTCTTACGGAAGAGCCAGACCCCCTTCCTTCGGAGCCATTCATTCGACTTGGAGCTAGCCCTCAACGCGCCGTTGCTTAAATCTGGTAAAGTATTTGTGGATTTGTATCCCTTTCTTTTTCCTTTAGTGTTATTACTATTTTATTCCCCTTTCTTTCATAAAATAAAACGTGCTAATAACTTTTGCCATGTGTACCTGAAGTTGATATTTTTAAGTCTTCTAAGCGCGCGGGTGGAAAACCCAGTGTGAAAAACCCATTTTACATTAGTTAGGGTTGCCCTGTAACACTACTGTCAATGATACTACTCTGTTGAAAATCTGGTCTGACCACATGGCGAGAGGTAGACCTCTCCTGCTGTGCCTGCTGCTCCCCTCAACAGTGTACTTCCATTGATCTGCCTGTTCTGATCCCTGCTCTCTGTGGTGAATCCTCTCACCCCTCCCCACACCTCTGGCCTGTACCCCAGTTTTTGTATGCATAAATAAATCCTTAAAAAAAAAGAAGAAAATCTGATCTGAACATCCCACTCCATAGGTAAAGACACTAAGGCCCAGGCAAGACAAGGAACACCCTAGGTTCACACAGCTCGGATTTGTAGAGCTGAGGTGAGAACCCTGATCTGGTTCCCACTCGTGTCTTTTCAACCAAAAGGTAGTGGAGGTATTCAGAGTTACCATCAGCCAGGAAAATCAGCTGGGCAGCTCTGTTCCCCCGGATTTGGTTTAAGTTGTTCTCATCACAGTGCTTTTGACAGAACAAGAGAAGATTGAGGGGAATCGATTTGAGAGAAATATTTATTTTAGGAAAATAGGAAAAGTAAGGTGATTCGATTGGTCACCAGAGACTGGGCTCTCAGGGTGGAGACTAGACAAAGGTTCCAGTCCTTAGAGGAACTAGATTTGAGGCTGAGATTGTTACAGGGCAGCCCTGAAATAAAATGGGTTTGCCTGACTGGGTCCTCACCCACGCACTTGAAAGGCACTTATAATAAGCACCAACTGCAGGCACAGGGGACAAAGGTTAATAAAGGGCTTTATTTTACAAAAGAAGGGGAAATAAAGTAGTAGTAATGTTAGTGGGAAAGGTAGCCCTGAATGGATTACACAGATGTGTGTGTGTGTGTAGACTCCGCCCTCACTCCAGACCACCAGTGTTCCAGAACCACAAATCCGGTAATACGATTATCGAAGAGTGGATCACAGAACTGAGGGTGGAGTTAAGCAGTCAGGCTGCTATAAAACCAGAGGTGAGCCTTGGGTTCTCTCTTCCTGGGGAGCCATCTCATTGACTCGGAGCCAGCTCTCAACGCGCCACTGCTCACTGGTAGGATATTTATGGATTCGTATCCCTCTCTTTCCCTTGGTATTATTACTATTTTATTCCCCATTTCTTGTAAAATAAAACCCTTTAATAACTTTTGTCACATGTCCCTAAAGTTGGGACTTATAACAGTCTTCTGAGTACGCAGGTGAGGACCCAGTGAGGGAAATCCATTTTATATTAGGATTGCCCTGTAACAATAACACAAGGAGAAGAGAGGGATACAAATCCGTAAATATCCTACCTGATCCTCTGAGCTGGATCCCAATGGTGCGCTGAGAGCTGGCTCCGAACCAAGGGAGATGACTCTAAATGAAGAGAGCTCCCAAGGCTCACCTCTCTGACTTTATAGCAGCCCGGCTGCTTAACTCCACCCTCAGGTCCCAGTGAGGCACTCTTTGACAATCATCTTATCGGGTTTGTGGTTCTGGAATATTGGTGGTCTGGAGTGGGGGTTGGAGTCCATAAATTTATATGTGTAATCTCTTTAGAACTACCTGTCCCCCCAACAAGATCACAAAAGGAGGAACCATGGAAGTTTGCCGGGTGAACTTGAGTCAGCTCATTTTTTGCAAAAGAATAGCCATGTTGATTGCCCTTCAATACTACAGTTTTGTACATACCTCTCTATATTTCAAGAGGAATAATTCATTCCCTAAAACAAAAGCAAAACTAACTCTTGCAATTATAAAAAATAACGTGATTCTTTATAGTTGTTTCGGTAAGCAGATTAAAAAGGGGTACAAGTGACTCTGATGGAGGATAAAGAATTGAGGAAGACACCACAAAGTCAAGAACATGTACCACACAGGGAGGTAGGGGTAGACCCTTAGGGGTCAACACCCAAATTAAGAAGTATAACACCCAGAAAGGGATCAGACTGTTATAGGGAGTGTCAAAAGCACAAACATGAAGGTGAAGGAATAAGCCATCCACCCAGAGATGAGCCACTCGCTACCAAAAGATGATAAAAACTTAGTGTTGCCCCCACAACGGGGCAGCCCTCTTTCTGCCCACCTGTGACCATGCAGGTGCTTCTCTCCACCAGCTCTCGTCTCTGCAGGGCAGCAGCCTCCTGCCTGCCCATGACCTGCACCATGCCGGGCTTCTCTTCACTGACCTCCATCAGTGGAGGCAGCTCTCCTCAAGGCCTCATGCCTGCAACCATGCAGGCCTCTCAGCAAACCTGTCTCTTTTGGGGCAGCAATTCCTGCCGCTTGTGTCTATGCAAGTGTCCTTTACTCTTCTGTTCCTTTCCCTAATAAACCTGCTCTTTAAAATAAATAACGTCTCTGTCTTGTGGAGAAACTCACCCAGGAACCCACCACGTGTTTGCTAAACAGAGGGCTCTGGTGAAAACTTCCCCAGAGTGAAGCCAAGAACCCCACACTCCAAACCCATGACTCCAAAAACGACATCAAGTTCATAATCCCATCATTTTAACAGAACCACCCTTAGTTTTATTTTCATGTGTTTCATTTCCTTCCTTTCTGCACTTTTTTTTTCTTTGCAGGGCTATCTCTCCCTAACTGTAATCATGGTGTGCCAAGCTTACACTATACACACACACACACACACACAATTATTTTGGAATCATTTTGGATTTATAGAAAGGTTACAAAGTTAGTGTAAGAGTTCTAATAGAGGGCCTCCCTGGTGGCGCAGTGGGTTAAGCAACGCACTAAGAAGCAAACTGCAACCACTGCAGCACGAGTTTGACCCCTACCGCCAGCCAGGGAGGGGACCTACATGGCACAGCAGACCTCTCCTGCCACCCCACTGCTGCCCTCGGCAGTGTGTTTCGGTCAGTCTGCCTGTTCTGCTCCCCGCTCTGTCTGGTGAATCTTCTCACCTCCCGCGACTCTGGCCTGTACCTCAGCTCTTGTATGCATAAATAAATAAATCTTTAAAAAGATTTCCTCACTCAATTTCAGTTTTTCCTAATGCTACCATCTTAACGTTTCTTGAAAATAAAAATCAACATCATTACATCACCTTTTGCTAAATTCTACACTTTATTCATATTTTTACCAATTTTGCACTCATGTCCTTTTCCTGCTCCAGGATCCACAAGGTAAACATACTGCAGTTAGTGGCCACGTCTCCTTGCCTCCTCTGGTCTGTGACAGTTTCTCACTCTGTCCTTGTTTCCTATGACAGGTTTTTTTTTTCTTTTTCTGACAAGCAGGAACTTTATTGTGCTCCTGGGTGAGATTCACTGTCCTCACAGGATGGAGGTAAGGGAAGTCACACCCTAGTTGAATATGGAAGGAGTTTTCATAGGTTCCAGGAGAGGGGTTTGGGATAGAGTATGAGGAGCTTAATTCTGTTAATGGTCACATGGCGTTATCAGATGGTGATATCTAGTTATCCGGAACTGTTGACAGTGGATTATCTAGTTTAAGAACTTTGTTGAGTGGTGACTCCTTGTGCCCTTTCACTGACCTTTCATTCCAACCTCTTAGTTTTAGGGATAAGGGATGAAGAAATCTCTGGCTACTTCCTGCTGAAGAAGGTTGTAGTGGGGATATGGAGGTTGGGAAGAAGGTTTAGATGTTGGGGCTAGGTTGAGTTGGGAACTAGGTATAGGGGTGCAGGACCATTTGATTGAAGGAGGTCTAGATTATTTCTTGAACTCGAGAATGTATGAAGCCCAAGAATCAAGGCTGGTGGTGGATGTGAGATGCCTGCTATGGAGCGGCCCCGGTGCCAGGGCAACTTTGGCAGTTTTGAAGGACAGTGGTCCTGTGTTTTGCAGAAAGTCTCTCAAACTGGATTTGTTTGGTGTTTGTTTTTTTTTTATTCGACTGAGGTTGTGGGTTTTTAGAAAGAGTACCGCAGATGTGCTGGGCCCATCTCATCACATCAAAGGTGCATAATAAAAACCAAATGACACCCTAAGAGATGTGAGCCTTGATCACTTGGTTAAGGTATAATCTGCTGGGTCTCTCCACCATAAAGTGACTATTTTTCTCTTTAAGTGAATCACAAATTCCAGTCTATTCATGGTGTGGGGCAGGGGTGACATCTACTTCGTAGTAGGGGATAATTTACATATATTGCTTGAAATTCTTCTGTGAGGAGGATGTTTTTCTCCCCACTTGTTCAATCATTTATACATATCAGTATGGACTCATATTTTATATATACTTTTTTTCACATACATTGCAAGATTTTTCCATGTTACTATATCATCTGCTCTATATCATCATTTTAATGGTTGCATCAATTTTTTTCATATTCCCTATGATTACCTTTGGACACCCATAAATTATGTTGTAATAAACATCTTTTGAAACAATGTTGCATTATTCTTTGTTTTCCAGTTCTGGCATCATGTCTTTAACACAGAACATAGTGAGTGTTCAATAGATGTTTGGTTGGGATGGATGGATGGATGGACGGATGGACGGATGGACAGACGGATGGACGGATGGATGGATGGATTCTGGGCTGGCAAGTCCCAGTAGTCCTGTTTTCCTGTTGAACAGTCTTCTCACTCTCAGCCTGTAAAGATCTCAAGAAAAACATAGGGAAGAGAAGCTTGAGAACTTGCTGGAAGTCAAGTTTTGTCTTCCTGTGAACCATATCTAGTTTGTAATAATAAATAAAGGTCCTTAGCACAAAGCAAACACATTGTACTATAAGCTATTTTCCCATCTTTGTTTGGAAAACATTTTATCAGCTTTAGCAGTCTTTCACATGACTTTATCTTTCTTCTCTCAGTTATATTTGCAGACACAATGACGACGAACACCTAGGGTGTTTTAGGGTACATAAATATCATTGTCTCTCTCTGTTTAATCCCTGGCAAGTAAAAAGCTGGCAGTTTAGTACTAAAGTGAGCGAAGGACTTTTGGAATGTTATCTGCTTTGATAATAAGTGCTGAGCAAAACAAAACAGAAACAGTTGCCGACAAAATAACTGAGTTAGAAGGGAGATGAGGACATTTTCAGCACTTCAAAATTTGGGAGATTTGTTTATCATAACAAATAAATTTTCTGTGTTCTGTTATGTGCTTTAACCATCAAGAGACTTGGTAGCAAGAAAAGAGATAAGAGAGCTAGAAAGTAGTCAGAAGCAAGGTCAGAAAAGATCCTGTCCCCCATCCCACAATGTGCTTTTGATCATTTTTATTCCTATTGAGAGGCAGGGGGAAACACATCATATTAAGAATAGAATTTTCCCCAAGAAATTCACCCCTTCCTCTCTAGGAAGAATGGAGTCTGGATTTGTATAGGAAGGAGACGGGTAGTTAAAGCCACACAGACTCTGAGGGCATCATTGAGTTTGTCTACATTAAAGTCCTCTGGGTGCCCCTGATCTGGGGTGAACAACAGGGACACCTAAAATGCAAGTCCTGCAATTAGACTACGGAGCCCCAGGGCCAGCAGGCTTCCTATTCATCTCAGATTTGTGTGAGTGCTCTATTGAAGCTCTTTAAGTTGGAAGAAATGAGACCTGCTCAAACTGGTAATAAAAAGCTAGAATACTTGTTGCTAAGCGGACAAATGATTAAATTCACCTGACTTTAGGGCCCAAGCGCCAACCTGGGAAAGAGAGCAGCCAGGATGCGCATGTGTGGGCTGGCCCTGCCAGGGCCTCCTTTCTGCCTAAGAACTCAGCACAGGTCTTTCCGAACTTACTTTTTAAGAGTCTGAGCTAGGTCTTTGGGGGATCATCAGGTTTTTGCAAAAGGACCGTGAGTTTAGAATGATTAAAAAGGACAGTGTTTGACAGTGGTAACTAAAGGCCACTGCTGCAGTGAAAGCAATCCTTGCAAGAAGCACCCTCAAAAGGACATTCCATCTTTCCACCTGTCTCCATTATATTCTAATGACCATCCAGTGATTCATGCATTCATTCAACTAATTGATGTTTGCTTGTTGTTCTAAAGGGGAAAATACTAAATAACAAGACTGCGTGATAAGTGCTTTAACAGGAGATTTAGAGAGTGCAATTGTTCATGGAGGATGGGTAGAGTTGAATGCAGTCAGGGAAAGCTAGGGTATAGGTGAATTACCTCTTTAAAGAAGGAAAGATCAAAGTGTATTAAGGAAAGTGTTAAGTAGTTCAGGGAATGGCAGGAGATGAGGTTAGGAAATTAAAAAGTGTAGATGTGTCTGCTCCCCTCAGCAGTGTATTTCATTGGATCTGCCTATTTTACACCCCACTCTGTCTCTGGTGAATCCTCTTACCCACCAAGCCTCTGGCCTTTACCTCAGCTCTTGTATGCACAAATAAAATCTTTAAAAGAAATAAATAAAAGAAAGCAAACATTGTAAAAAAGGTAAATTAAAATAAATTATTTTTATTACATTTTTAATATAAAAAATGGGCAGCTTTTTTTATTTATATATATTTGACATCAATTGTAATCCCCCTGTATTCCCCATCACCGCAACACCAGTGCACCATCACCTCAGTCCCCCATGCTCCCATCTGCCCTCCACCCTTTCCCTCTTCCCTCCCCACCAAATGTCCCCAGTTTGTCCTTGTCTTTCATTTTTGGTTTTTGTTTCTTTCTTGTTATTATTATTATTATTATTCCTTTCCTTGATCCTCATTTGGTTCCCTTATGTTCCTCCTAAGGGAGGAACCATCTGGTATTTTTCTTTTGCCTTCTGA
>JAGFMF010011430.1:12046-43467 GCA_019455555.1 Galemys pyrenaicus
TGGTTGGGGCTCCCCACTGGGCGCTGAGGCTGTGGCTTTCAAGTACTGGGTTTCCCCTAGTTAGGTTGTTAGTCTGCTGCACCAAGCATGCCTTTTTGGACCAACTTGTGGCTTAAATACATCCCATCCCCTGTTCAGTTTAGAGATTGGCTTAGCCGGTTAACTGTTCTTTGTCACCGCTGTCTCTATTTGTGAGGCTTCCCTCAGCCTAACTCGACTACCCGCTCCTTCCCTAGAATCCCTAAAGTTAGAGACTTAACTCACCAGGTCTGGAGCACTTCCTCGGTTGTCTCTATGGCTGCAATTCTCCCCAAGTCTAGGCTGTTTATAAGCTTTAATTTCTCTTCAGTGTAGGGCTTCTGGGTTTGTCTTGTAGTTCCTGGTTCTCGGAGTTAGTAGATGGGGGGAGAGGAAAGGGGGAAGGGGCTGGGGCAGGATGTTTAAACGGCTTTTCTCCTTTTTTTAGTTTCTTCTGTGCATCCTTCTTCTCTGGGTAGGTTGATAATACAGTCCAATTTATCCTCAGTGTTACAGTTCCTACTGGGGCCTGCTGTATTTTCTCCCTTTTTCCTGTATCTTCCAGGAGCTTTCTAGCCTATTGTCTCTTCGTCGCCATCTTTTCTAATACTCTCTCTTTCTTCTATATTTATATTTTTAATAATAATTTATTCTTTTAATTGTGGTAATGTTAGGATTCTCTGCAACAAACCACTTATATATTTATTCTTTTTAAAATATAAACTTTTTTTAATCATCATGTATTTTTACACCTAATAACATCTTAGAGATATTTCTCTATGTGCCTATATTTTGATGAACTTATGCAAACATAGCCAAAGGATACATTATTAGTAACAAGACTGCAGAGTATTGGTTAGAATGTTTTTGGTTGCAAGTAACAACTCTAGCAGTAGTATGAGCTAGATCTACCCAGTTGTGGTTTGGTTTTGCTTTTGAGTAAATATTAATTTACAATACTTTATAAGTTTCAGGTATAGTTTCTCACCTCAGCAACTGTATATATCACACCACAACCAATACCAAATACCCAGTCACCATCCACCCACCAATTACCCCCCTCTACTTGTTCCTGCCCCCTCTCCTCCTCTTTGGTACCCACCATTTTTGTCAGACTAAAACTTTGTTTTTTGTTTTGTTTTATTCATTTGCTTTGTTTTTTTATATTCCATAAACGAGTGAAATCACATGTACTTGTCTTTCTCCTTTTGACTTGACTTCACTTTAGAGCTCTCCAGTTCCTTTCAGTCTCTCTGCTCTGCAGTTTTTATTCTATCCAAATGAGTTTCTGAGTACTCTCTAGACCAGCAGCATCAGCATCACCTGAGAACTTATTAGAAAAGGAAATTCTTGATCCCTACCTCAGACCTTCAGAATCTGAAAATTGGAGGGTGAAGATTAACAATGTATTCTAACAAGCAGGTGGTTCTGATGGCTGAGAACCATTGTTTTAGCTAAGGTAGCAATAGAGAGTATCTTCAACTCCATTAGAGAAGAGAAAACTTCAGATCCTGCATTCCAAGTCATCAGGACTTCCAAGGCTTTCCCAAATTGATTTGTTCAGGTCACAAACAAGCACTGTTTGAAGGTATCTGCTTCTTCAAATGTTCACTTGGCTCTGCATATAATCAAATTTTAAACATTTCCTAGTCTGAGAGGTGAATATGATATTTTATTGTTTTGATTTCTATTTTTTATTTACGGATGAAACAATACCTTTCAAGTCTCTGTTGATGTATAGATGTCCTTATAAGTTACTTGCTTATTCTTTATTTTACTGTTGAGTTTTGACTTTTTTCATGTTGAGTCTTCTGAATTCATTGTAAATTGAAGAAATTAACCCATTTTTATATATGTGTTTACTCATACTACATCTTCTTAACCACTCTGCTCTTGGGCACTTAAGTTACACACACACACACACACACACAGTGGAATACTGCTCAGCTATAAAAAAAATATGAAATCATGCTATTTGGATGTAACTGGAGGGGATTATGCTAAGCAAAATAAGTCAGAAGTAGAAAGACAAATGCTTGTTGACTTCACTCATGTAGCATATAAAGAAACAAAGCAAAAGCAAAAGTAATCCAAGAAATAACCCTAGAAATCTTACTGTAGAATTGAAACTACCAGAGTGGGAAGATGGGGGTAGGAACAAAAGATGCCCTCTGGATCATGGTGGAGGACTATGGGTGTTTTGGTGATGGACATGTTGTGGTGACACTCATCTGAAAGGGTGTGAACCTATGTATTCCCCTAAGTCTTATACATTATTATATAAACCAATGTTACCTCAATAAAAAGAAAATACAATTTAAAACAAAAACTTTTGACTTTATACAGTCAAGTTCATCAGTATTTTCCCTTATAGGGGCCTCCCTGGTGGTGTAGGGGTTAAATCTCAGCACTATCACCATGAGGGCCTGAGTTCCATCCCAGCTAACCTCATGGCACAGCAGACCTCTCTGGTCTCGCCCACTATTGCCCTCAGCAGTGTATTTTGGTAGATCCTCCTTTTCTACTCCCCACTGTCTCTGGTGAATCCTCTCACTACCCTGTACCTTTGGCTTCAGTCTAGTTCTTCTACGCAAAAATAAATAAAATATTTAAAAAAAAATAAAAGGGTCTTCCTAGTACCAGAGTACAAGTAGTCAATGCATTCATTTTTTTTTCTAAAAACTTTTTTTCTGCGAACAGAAAAGAGGGATTTATTGAAATACACAGCTCAGAGGAGGAGTAGGCAACTTGGAGAGGTCATCTGCCTTAAATCGTTTTCATTATTTTTCATTTCTACTCTAATCTATCTAGAAATATATTTGAAGTTGTGATTTATGGATACTCTCCCCGCCAACCCACCCTGCACTCACCACCAAATAACCAAATACATGAATGCCATTTGTGAAATAAGGCCTCCTTTCTCAACTGATTTTAATGACCATTTTATGATAATAATTAAATACCTTTATGTATTTGGTACTTATGGAATCAATTCCATTGATCTAGTTATTGCACTAAATTGTCTTAATCATTTCATGGCTTGCTTTTATTTTTTGCACTAAATTGTCTTAATCATTTCATGGCTTGCTTTTATTTTTTGCACTAAATTGTCTTAATCATTTCATGGCTTGCTTTTATTTTTTACGTATAACTGACATTTGTTTCAGGAATACAATATAGATATTTGATACTTGTATATATAGCAGTGTGATCTTCACAATATTAAGTCAATAAGTGTCTCATTAACATCCATCATCATATATAGTTCCATATTTTGTGTGTGTGGCAATGAGAACTTTCAGGATTTACTCTCTTAGCAACACAATACAGTATTATTAACTATAGTCATCATGTTGTATATTATATACTTATGATTTACTTATAATTCAAAGGGTTTTTTTAAAAGGTTTTATTTATTTAGATTTTGGTGAGCCTTCATGGTGATAGTGCTGAGACTTAACCCTATACCACCAGGGCATAGGCGGCTTCTATAATTGAAAGTTTGCACCCTTTAAACCCCTTCATCCATTTCACCCACCCACCCCAAAACCACTGGCTATGGCAAACACTAATCTGTTTTTTGTATCTATGAGCTTATTGTTTTTAAATCATTTTAGTTTTGTAGTATTTTTAATATGTGACAGAACTAGCTTTCATTTTTTTTCAGAAATGTAGTTATTCTCCCATGTTTACCTTTCCAGTGAACACTGACCATTTGTCAAATCTGAAGCTTTTAAAAATTAAGGATGGTGGGCCTCCACTCCAGAACTAGTGAAGCATATTTTTTTAAAAAATAGAACACTCTAAACTTTATTGACTAGAGTCTTTCCAAAATTCATGTCTACCCTGAACCTGTGATTGTGGCTTTATTTGGAATTATGCTCTTTGCGAATTTAATCATGTTTAGATATGGTTATACCTCATTAGGATGGGCCTCAATCTAATGATTGAGGTGATTTTTTAAAAATACTTATTCATCCATGCAATCAAGAACTGGGGTATAGGCCAGAGGGGTGGGGGGGTGAAAGGATCCATCAGAGACAGAGTGAGGAATAGAACAGGCAGACTAACTGAAACTCACTGTTAAGGGGTGCCATGGGCCAGGCAGGAGAGGTCTCCTGCGCCATGTGTGTCACCTCCCTGGCCTGCAGCAGGGATCGAACTCATGCTGTAGTGGCTGTGGTTTGCTTCATAGTGCACTTCTTAACCCATTGCGCCACCAGGGAGGCCCCTGATTAAGGTGATTATTAAGAGGAAAATTCAGAAACATGTGATGATGGAGGCACAGTGATACATCTATAAGCCACAGTGTGTCAAGAATTGCAATCACCAGAAACTATATAGAGGCAAGGATGGATTCTCCTCTATGGCTTTTAGAGAGAATATGGCTCCACAAACGCCTTAATTCTGTACTTCTAGCACTGAGAACTGTGAGACAATAAATTTCTGTTGTTTTAAACTACCCAATTTGTGTTATTTTGTTAACAGCAGCCCTAGAAAATATATACCCTATTAAGTGAGGTATGTTAACATATTGTTTTATAAAGTAGTGACAAATAAATAGAATGAAAAATATAAAGGGATGTTAAAAAACAATTTCCAAATGTGATACTGATACACAACCAAGATTTAGAGCTACTGAACTGAATAATAATTGTAACCATCCTCAACTTAATATCTAGTTGGCATAGAAAAACATAACTGAAAGAATTCCCTTTTTAAAAAGAGAATTGTGGTGTTGAAACAATCACCTTTCATTTTGGTAAAAAGATTTAGTTATCTCTACATCATATCAAATTGACTAGAAAAAGCTAAAGTATTCTAGAAACTAGAACAAAACATCTTGTTCCCTCATCTCTGAAAGTTTAACAGTCTAAGGAGAGAGCCCATGAACAAAGATACAAATGACTTCACAGAGAAAATATTTCAAGGTAATGAAATAGGACATATATTAGTGAAGAGTGGGTGATTAAGTTAGGTTGTTAGGGGAAGGCCTGTTATGAGAAAATACTTGAACTAAGCCCTAAAGTTGTTAGCTATTAGAAGATCTCAAGGAAGAAAGTTCCAGAAATGAGAAATATGAAGGTTTTGAGAAGGAAATGATTTTAAAGTAAAGACCTAAGTGGAAAGCACTCTAACAGAAAGAGAGCAAAGATAATTTGGTTGTTGCCTTGGATAAGGAAGATCTTCCAAAACAATAAACGAAACAAAAAGATTAATTAAATATCAAAGGACTATACAAACATAAAACTTCTGTATAATAGCACTTACTATACAATGATACGCACTAGGAGAAATAATATTAACATACATGATAGACAGAGGGTTAATATCTAGATTAATGATTCCTATAACGCTATGGAAAGACCCTGTAAGAAAAACCAGACAAACTTTACAGTTAACAAAGCATGGACCAAGCGACTCTATGAAAACATTCAACTTCACTAGTACTGGAAGAATGCAAATTGAACAAACATGTTAAATTTTTGGCAAACAATTTAATGATCAGTCTTAGAAAATGAGGGTAACTGCTGTTGTGAGTGAAAATTGACATTGTGCTTTTCAAAGGCAATTTGGCAGCGTGTGTTTAAAAAAATATACCTTACCCAGGAACCCCCTTCTGAAGTGTCCACATAGAGAAACAAGTGCACAGGAAAGCTCTACTGGGGTGTTCACTGAAGCTCAGTATTGGTAAAAAATAAAACCACTTTATCAGGAGATGGAGAACTAAATCAAGACCTGGTCAAATTGGGGACTCCTCGGTGGTGCAAGGGATTAAGTCACAGCACAGTGAAGCTGTTGGCACCACTGCAACATGAGTTCCATCCCTAGCCAGGGAGCTGACCTCTCCAGTCTCCAGTCTCGTGCCCCATTGCTCCCCTCAGCAGTGTGTTTCGGTTAGTCTGCCTGTTCTGTTCCCCACCCTGTCTCTGGTGAATACTCTCACCCTCTCCCCACCCTGCACCTCTGGCCTACACCCCAGCTCTTGTGTGCATAAATAAATAAAAATTAAAAAGACCTTTAAAAGAAAAAATGACCCACTCAAATTATGTAATTTCCTGAACAAGAATTAAAAAAAAAGATTAAATCTATTCTTGCTCTTTCCTTCCCTCTTTCTCTGCTTCATTTTCTCCGTACTGCCCTCTTTCTCCTTTCATACTTCCTTTTTTCCCATTATAGATCTAGTGCCAAATGAGGAAAGGAATTGGCTAAATTATTTGGAGAGTATGATCCTACTCACATGAAAATGATATTTACACTAGCCTCCATATTTCTGTGTTGTCATCTTGTCTCTACCCACCCCACCCCCAATTCCCAGTGGAGAGGTTAGAGCAGTAAGCCCTTTTGAGTGCTCACAGTCCCAATTGACCTGATATTGACCATGCAGTAGCAGTGTGAGGCTGCTACATAATTTGTGGGCCCTAGTGAAAATTGAAAACGGTTGTTCAAAAACTAAGAAAGGAGGGGGAATTGTAGTTAAAGGTACTAAAATGGAGCTTTTTCCTTTAAAAATATGTTATAATGAGGGCCTTCCTGGTGGCACAGGGGTTAAAGTCTCAATGCTATCAAGCTATCACCAGCCACTGCTATATGAGTTCAATCCTGGCCAGGGAGCTTAGCTACATGGCACAGCATACGCCTGTCTCACATGCTGCTCCCCTCAGTAGTTTCAGTCAATCAACCTGTTCTGCTCCTCACTCTGTCTCTGATGAATCCTCTCAACCCTGACAGCTCTGGCCTATACCCCAGTTCTTGTATGCATAAATAAATTAAAAACTAAAATCTTTTTAAAAATAGTTTATGGTGATACATGAATAAAAAAATTACAAATAATGGGACTTTTGTGTTAATATAATTAAATAATGTTATTAATGTAATTCCTTGATCATAAGACATTTCTGGCTTTCTTCTGCAAATTCAGTTAAAGTCATCAAAATTTGTATTTTTGGCAACTTCATTTTCAACCAATAAAATTTAAAATATCAATCAACTATTACAAGTAATATTTGATAGCTTCATTCCATGAGGGGGCTTTCTGCAGATGCTATTGTTTTTAAGCATTGTTTTTTTGTAGGCTATGGCCACTTTGGGACAGATTTCTGACAAATTATTTCAAAATACAAATTTTAGTTCATCTAGAGCTGATCTTGAGGAACCATTTTTTTTAAAGATTTATTTAATTATGTTCGACATCATTTGTAGTCCCCAGGAAATTCCCACCACCATTTCACCCATGCACCATCACCTCAGTCCCTTGTGCTCTTTCTGCCCTCATCCCAGTCTCTATCCCACCCACCCACCCATGATCCCTTTGGTTTGTCTTTGTCCTTTTGTTCTTGTGCTTTTTCTTTGTTTTTGGCTGTAATTGTTCATTTCCTTAAGCTCCTATTATTATTATTATTTTATTATTATTTGTAGTTGTTGTTCCTTTACATTCCTTCTAAGAGTGAAGCTATCCAATATTTTTCTCTTGCCTTCTGACTTATTCACTGAGTTTAATTCCTTCTAGCTCCATCCACGTTTCTATAAATGACCCTAGTTTATCATTTTTGATTGCTGATTAGTATTCCATTGTGTATATGTACCATATTTTCTTGGTACATTTTTTTTTGAAAAAATATTTAATTTAGGCCCTTCCCTCCCCAACAACTCTGCTTGATGATGTAGCAACCCTGGCCCCCATCCATGTTATCCCCCTTTCCCTCTCCCTGACAATAAATTGTCAGGATTCATTGCTCTCTTCCCCCCCCCCTCCAAAAAAAATTAATTCTTCACTAAGGTCAGTTTTGTGTAAATCTGAATAAAATTTTAAATACACTATACAATGGCATTTAACTGAATGGCAGTAACTGTTATGGGTGGACTAAATGTTTATAGCCCTCCCCATTGTACATGTTGACATCTTAACTTCCAGTGTCATGGCATTAGGAAGTGGGACTTTCGGCAGGTGATTAGGTCTTGGGAGTGGATTCCTCACAGGTGAGATTAGTGTCCTTATAGGAGAGAACAGAAAAAAATCTCACCCCTTCCACCACACTGCAAGATGACCATTTATGAACTAGACACACTGACTCTGTCAGTCTTCAGAACTGGTATATAAAAACTTTTATTTGCCACCCACTCATGCCATTTTTATTATAGCAGGTCTAACAGATTGAAACAAATATTTATTAAGAAATGGAAAATGGCTCTATGATTTATTTATAATTCAAAATACTATTTCTGCCACTGTGTCTCCAGTTACAAAGAAAAAACTTCTGTGTGTGTGACATTGTATAATTTATTAAAGCTTTTAGAAGGGAGATGAAGACTGTAACTTAACTTCACACTTATAGGACATCACCACAAAATTCCATGGGTTGTCTCTCTTCCAGGTCTTAGCATTCTGCGTCCCAAGGGCCATATCAACCTCTCAATATCTTCAGCTTCCGGCCCTTCCTCCTTAGTCTCTGTTTCTGAAGTAAACTTTTAACTTACTTACTTTAGCTAGAATTCCTGCAGTAAGTCAAAATCGCTGTTATCAAGACTTCTCTTACAAGGAAAAAGTTTAAATTGTCTTTGTTGTTAATAATTGGTTCATTGGACAGTTTTTGCCTAATGTGGCAATATTTATAATTAGATTCTATTTTTAACCCTGTGGATATTTGCTTTGCAATGTACTAGTTTTTCAAAAGCAGAGATTCCAGATACTTTGAAGAACTCTTACTATTTCAGTGTCCATGGATATACTTTTATTTTACAGTGATTTACTAGGAACATTTTTTATCTGAGTGCCAGCAGTTTCTGCCTCATTGCTCAGGAAAGAGTTAATACTTGTTTAGTTGCTGAAAGGACAGGCTCTGGTGACAAAAGGGCAATCTTGCCTCTCACCACAGGAACCATCAGTCACCCCATTCAGAGGTCACTCAGGGCTATGACCACATCTACTACCATTGCTACTGTTACTATCGCTGCCACCATGTCACTGGTCTGAGGTTCCCCTCTGGAGCCCTTGTTGCCCCAGACTGCTCCAGGTTCACTTGTGTATACCATGTGGGCTGACCAACTCTTTAGCATGCACAGCACCTGCTGAATCCATGGGCTGTGTTCACTGACATCCACTATCTCTTCTGCTCAAGTATATGCTTCCTTGTCAAATGGACTACACTGTAAGACACAAGTTCAAAAATACAATCATTAAGAATGTTAAGACAATGACAGCAGAGCATTCAACCAAGCCTGCTGTCCCTTCTGGGAGCAGAGCTCTAAACAGTTTGGCACAACCCTAAAACCCACCCTGGAGATATGGGTTGGTGTTCTCAGTTTCAAATTTGGCACCTGGAGGACCATCCTGTTAGTATTTATTCCAAGTGAATGTAAACCCTATTTTGCTCCTGTAATTCAAATTGCCCAAAGAAGAGATTATTTGTCTTCCCCCATTATGTGGATCTTAGAGACACAATTCCATTAAATCCAGTGATTATATGGATTATATCACCAGTGATACAGCAAACAGGTAGAGTCTGCACTCAGGACCTGTATTACCAGGAGCCACAGTGTGGCTATACACTAGTTAAGTGTGTAAAAGTCTTCATACTCAGTTTCTTCATCCATAAAATGGGTATAGCTCTAGTATCTACCTCATAGGGTGGCTGTAAGGATTGAGTTATGCTTGTAAAGAGCTACGACCAGTGCTTAGCACTCAGTAAATTCCCAGATGTCATTATTTTGTTTTCACTGTCCTTGTACTTTCAAGTCTGTTTTGAACAAGCCTGATGTATTTTATTAACATATATATGTATCTTATAATATATATGGTGCTCATGTAATTTCCCCCAAGCTTTGTCCTGTTTTCCTCATGCACTTTATAATTTAGCCTTTATCATTTTTATCTCAATACCTATCTGTATGTATATGCAGAGATGAGTCAGAAGAGAACCTACTGAGTTTCCCTCTAATGAGGGAAGCAGGAATTGAATAGTAGTGAAGAGGGATCTTCAGCCTAGCTGTTTGAATGTTTACAGTAGCAATGCATTTACTATTGCCTGTGTAATAAAAATAAATATTTACAACTGTTAGGTGGAGGTGAGATGGGGTGTAAGGTTTCCAGGACAGTCTCATACTATGGTGGCCAATTCAGATCATGCACTAATGCTGAGAAACACATAGGAGCACACATTTCCAGAGCAGCAGCTGCTGCCTCCCATCCTTGGTAGTGCAAATGTAAATGTTGGGGATTCAGCCCCATGACGGTTCTGTCTTTCCCACTATCCTTTAGCACCCTTATCCCACCTCCCAAGAACATTGGGCAGGAACTTTTAGGTGTGGGATGGGTACCACTGTGCCTGGGTCAAATGGCACCTCATAATATGACACAACCACTGAACATGTTTGAATTGATTGTGGCTCCCTCTTTTTGCCCACACACGTTGCTCATACTTCTAAGGTAGCATTTAGGGTTTGACCTCTTTGTCTGTATTGTTCATTGTACCTTGCCTTCCACATTAGATTGTACCCTCCTTGAGAGTACACACAAGATCTCTGATTCGTTTGTAGACCCAACTTCAACCTTCGCCTGTAACCCCATCCAGTTCATTATAAATTTGTAGAAGGCATTTGTGTAAGGGTAAGGATGCACTGAACTGGCCCCACCACCACTATTTTAGGGTTTTTTCACATTTTATTTCTCTGCCCAGTCCCTGGCAAACTCCTGTTATTCAGTTTTCAGCTTACATGTCACCTTCTTCAACAGGCATTACTTGACTACTCTATCTAAAATAGACTACCTTCCATCTAAGTCTCATTTGGTTTATTTTTTTTATTGTTTTCTTTTTCTCACAGCACTCACACAAATATGGAATGTCTAATTTAAGTCACTTTATTATCTATCACTCTTGTTGGAATGTGAATCATGGGAGAGCAGGGACCTTGTCTATTTTGTTTACCCCTGACTCCCCGATGTCTAGAACAATGCCTGGTATATAATAGGTGCTCAATAAATACATGAATGACATTTTATTTGATTACTGATTCTCTAGTAGAATGTCGGTTTCATGAAGACAGGGACCTTATCTGTGTTACTGCTATATCCTCAGCACCTACCACAATGCTTGCTGCATAGTAGATGCTCAATAAAGAATTATTGAATGAATGAATCTTCCCTACATCCTTTAACATACTACAAACTGAACCTGCCTCTTTTCCTCACCAACCTCCATTTCCTTCTGTGCACCATCATCCACTGACACCTAACCAAGAAATAAACTCACACTCCTTTTGCTCTCATCTACTATGTTCAATTAGTCCCCAAACCACATCTATCCAACCTCTAAAATATCCTATTATCTGGTCCTTTTCCATCCTTGTTAAACTATCTTGGTTCAGGTCTTATCTCTTTTTTTTTTTTATTAATACAATGGCCTCCTCCCTCATTTTCCCCCTTTATATTATGGAACACTTAATGAATTTGTATTTCATCCTCTTGTAGGGACTATGCTAATCTCTGTGTCTTTCCAATTTTAATACCTGTGCTGCCTATCAAAGAGAACACCTTCCTTCCTTTGTGAAGCTAAGAGAGCTTAAGCTGGAGGGCCTTTGACTAGCAATATGGTCATGTTTTGTAAATTTTACAAAATGTATTTAAACCACAAGTGGTTAAAACTGCTCTCCATTTCACTGATCATTTTCCTGGTCACATTTTCCCTTGCATTAGATGGTGTTGGCGCTGCCTCAGACATTTCTGAGATCCAGCTTAAGTGGAACTTGTTTTGGGGTATACATTAAGTTTGGTTTTAATGGAACATTTATACCTGGTTTGTGTAACTTCCATTTATCATTATTACCCAGTGTAGGAATGGCTTCTATGAAGTGCTTCTAGAAATAGTCTACCTTTGGACCTCATTTTAGATTCACAAGTCTATGTTCTTTTCTTAAAGAAGTCCCACCTTATAAACTCTAAGTTTCAGGTCCCACTAAACCTGTTGACTCAGTTTTTACTGCGAAGAAACATTCAGTGGTTTCTTATTGTTTATAGGATAATACCTAATATTAAACTGCTTTGTGCCAATTGTTTCCCCTTGAGCTTTCATGGGTTCCTATCTAATAATCCTTTTATCTACACTGTTCTTGTTTGTGAATTTAACACATACATCTGTTAGGGGGAAAGGTAGTTTTGAATAAATTATATAAAAAGGTTTATAAATTTTAACTTCTATTTTAGACTACAAATTTAATAAAATAATTATTAAAGAGTGTATCACTGGGACCTGAGGGTAAAGTTAAGCAGCCAGGCTGGCTATAAAATCAGAGAGGTGAGCCTTGGGCTCTCTCTTCCTTTAAAGCCATCTCCCTTAATTCAGAGCCAGCTCTCAACGCACTGTTAGGTTCCAACTCAAAAAATCTGATAAAATATTTACAAATTTATATCCCTCTCTTCTCTTTGTAATATTATAATTTTATTCCCCTTCTCTTGTAAAATAAAATCCTTTAATAACTTTTGTCACCTGTGCCTGCAGTTGGGGCTTATTATAAAAGCCTTTCAAGTGCGTGGGTAAAAATCCAGTCAGGGAAACCCATTTTATACTAGGGTTGCCCTGTAACACATCCTCTAAGCCTCCCTGAAATTTTCTTTGATATCAGCTAGCAGCTTCTAAAGCACTAATTGCTTTATTTTGCTCTTTGCAAGAGGTATCTGTGCGTTTACTTAAGGCTGTATTCCAATTACTTGCTTATCTCCTGCACTTGCTGGCAATTTCCACCGCAGTCCCTCTTTTCATCATTGTATACCCAGAGCTCAACACCCCATCACTTAGGAAACACACACCCGATATTTTAAAGCGGTGGGACCCTTTAAGAAAAGTAAACGCTAAGAGGATTCCTGCAGAATATTCTAGAATGTGAGAAAACCAGCGCCATTTTGAAGCATGTCCCTTGAGTCACAGAACCTCCCATCCCATTCCGATTGTGGTCAGGAAATCTTGATGAATGTACATGGAAGTCACTGAACTGTATTCTGAGCTTAAGTATAACGGTGGAGTTTAAAGAGTTTGGCTGGAGCTGGGAAGTTGAAGCTTTATGGAACTGCCGAGAACAGAGAGCTGGGTACTTGTAGTAGAGGGTGCAAGGCTCCACTTGCCGGCTCGGGAACTCGTCATTTGGCTTCCCTAAGCCAGTGTTTTCTCACTTGGGATACTAATAGAGTTTCCCCTGCAGGGTGAAGAACGAACAATCGTAGACCCTGTGTGAAAAACCCTCGCTCGCTGAAGGTGCTCAATGAAAGGGAGCCGCTGTGAGTACTCCACCTCTCCCTCAGCTAGGACATGCCGTCCACCCCCCTCCCGCCGCCGCCACTCACTGATTTTTGCAGTTTACAGTCACAGCGTGCACCTCCGCTCATAGGAGGAGAAGGCTGGGGAGGAGTGTGTGGCGGTGGCGGTTGGAGGATGGGAGCTTAACTCCCTGTTTGCCTGCGAGGAGGTGGGAGGCCTAGGTTTTGGCCCCACTCAAAATGGAGCCAAGCCACCGCCTCTCCTAAGATGGCGGCTTCCCCGCCTGTCGGCCCAAGGTCCTTAGCATCCATTGGATCCCTCGAAAAGACAAGTGAGTTCAAAGGTAGCTAAGTCCCGCCCCTCATTCTCAAAGTGAAGCTCCATTCCCGATGGCGTCACGTGGGAGCCGTCGGCCCGCCCTTCCCCGCCTCTTCCGCGGTTACCTCGCGTGCTTGGCCCCCATAAGATGGCGATTGGGTCGCCTCCCCGTGGCAGCGCCGCCACTCTCAATATGGTAGCTGTTTACCCCAGATTTCTCCTCTCTCCGCCTCAACTTCCTCGTTATTTTGAATAAACTTTATTGACTCCTCCGAATATCCTGCCACCGCCACCCGTGCTGCTCCTGGCGTCTTCTGGGGCCGATTCGCTCCGATCTGACAGCCGGGTCATCTCATTCCTCGTTGGTTTGCTCGCGGCTATCTCCTACCGACTCGGCGACGCCTCTCGCCTGCTAGCCTGACGGCCGTCGGACTAGGCCCGAGCCACGGCCTCCGGTCGGCCCTTACAGCCAGGCCCGGGACGGGACTGGAGAAAGCTATCCTGAAGAACTGCGGGACGGCCGGGGCCGCGCGACCCAGCGGGTGATCAGAGGGGTAGGCGCGCGCAGCTCGTGGCTTTGCGGTGACGCTCCCAGAATTCGGCGCGCGCAGCCGGTGGGGCCGGAACTGCCGACGGTGTCTCTGCCGAGCCAGGCGCCAAGCGGCTCCTGAGCGAGCCCGGCCGCCAGGGCGTCGGTAAGACAGCTCTGCGGACGTGAGGAATCCTTGCAGCTTTGCGGACGAGGAGGCCCCTTAGAGGTCTCAGGACCGAAGACGTTCTTGTCAGGTTTGGGACGTTGGGAGGTTCCTGTCAGTTTGGGAGGCGTGAAGAGATTCTCGTAAGTTTCCGGGGCTCTGAGGATGTTCCTGACAGTTTAAGGATCTGTGATGAGAATCCTGTCAGTTCTGGGGGACAGGGGCGTCCTCGTCAGTTTGAGGGGCTCCGAAGAGATGCGTGCCAGTTTCCGAGAGGTGGGAAATAAATCGTTGCTTAGTTTTGCCGGATCGCGTGGAAATTCTAGTCCGTTTAAGGGATTTAACAGAGATCCTTTTTAGTTTCAGGGGTGCGAGGAGAACCCTTGAAGTAGAGGACTATCTGATCCGTTTTGAAATTGAGATTGATTTCAATTTGGGGGCGGGGAAATAAGATTCCTGACTGGTCAGAGGTGGAATGATTGGAGAGTGAAGGAAAAAAATCGTTTAAACTCTGAGAACAGGATCCCAGAACTGTGATTTGAGTTGGGCACCTTGTTCGAAGGCGTTGAGGTAATTTTCGAGTAATCTAGGCCAATTTACAGGGACCCCTCATCTTTTATCCAGCTACCCTGATTTTAGGGGTGATGAAAGGGTCTTTTTTTCTGAGGTCCCCTATTCTCATTTCTTGGGCTATGGTTTGCGTCATAATAAAAGAGCCATGGCGAGCAAGGAGAGAGGGCAGTAAGGGATTAAATAAGCTTCCTGAAAAGGCGTCAGATATTTCCCTGAGACCCCGAAAGAAGTTCTCACTGATCTGGGGGCCGAAGAATGGGAGGAAAATAAAACCTCCTCTACGACAGAGCTCTGTTCTTTATTTGTTACATATTCTGAAGGCCAGTGGACTTTCTCTGATTGCCCCCTACAGCAGCACCAGCTGTGTTGCATCCCGGATCGGTAACTCCCCATTTGTGCCCTGAGGGTTGGTACTCGGGGTGGGGGTGGGACCTGATTCACTCTGTTAAAAGTGTTGTTTGTGTCCAGCATAGTCCGGAAAGGACTTGTGCTGCTGTCTCCCACTCTTCTTAACGCTGCGAACCTGGCTGCTCGCCGAAGGCTCCAAGACCAGGCGAAGATGGCCTCGGTGCCTGTGTATTGCCTCTGCCGGCTACCTTACGATGTAACCCGCTTCATGATCGAGTGTGACATGTGCCAGGACTGGTTTCACGGCAGGTAAGCAGAGGAAGGCCAGACTGGACAGGGTGCAGTGACCAGGTGCTCCCTTGCCCACTTTCTCCTTTCTTGGCTGATTTAGTTTTCACTAGAAACTTCCTATTGTCTTCAGAAAATTAACTTCAACTCACCTCTCAGACCCCTGCTCTTCCAGCCCTCCTAACAGAGTAGGTCTTTTGATTTCTACTTTCTCTTATCCCATGTGTATTTCTTCTTTTGCAATTTTTTTCCTTTTTAGGAAATAATTCTTTGCAGCCACGAAGAAAGTATCATTTTTGTATTTTGGCAATTTTGTTTTCCCTCAGGCACTAGGTTTGGGGGAGACACTAGAGAATTTTTGAGGTATTTGTGTCCAACAAACATGGATTTGAGTTGTGACTTTGCAACTTACTATCGGAGTGACCTTGAGCAAGTTGCTTTGCCTCTGAACCTCATTGTCTTCACCTATAAAATATATCTAGTATATCTTTGCTGATTATTTGAAGCATTTTGCTTGCTTACAGTAGTAGAGGCAGAAATGCAGTAAAATTTATTTGTACAATATTTATCTGCAGAACCATCTAACTAAATTGAATTAAGCTAAAGAGATATTGGGTAAAGTAGCAAGAGGAAACCCACTAGTGATTTCCCTGGGTTAACCATGAGTGCACATAAGCACCTGTCACCCAGGATTCCAGAAAGGTTAGTGTATGGAATAAAAATTATAGTATTACATTATATTATTGGAACTTAAGTCCCAGCTATGGAAAGAAATCCACTAAAGGGATTTTTACACTACAGTCCAACAAAACAATATATGGTGCCCCTCTCTTCCCGTTGCATCTTAGAGTCTAGAGTTTTCATTGTCACTAGACCCAAAGGAGCTGTTCCTGGGGACTTGAATGTTTTTGGGTGTGTTTGCTCTGTACCTGAGACCCCCAAACTGAACGTGCTGTTTTGCTCTTAGTAGGGAATGCCCTGTGCAGGGTATCCAAATTCACATTTAGCTGATCTTTACTGAATATTTACTGTGTGCCAGGTGCACAGTACTATTTACTGCTTCATGTTATTTAATTTAAAAGCAGACAGACCTGGGCAAGAGACTTCTTTCTTTCCCCTGGGAATAAATGGAGATTAAGATGTCTTCCAAGATTCTTAGTATCCTTGCTAGTGCTGATCAAGTCACTCCTTTGCTTAAAATTCTTTCAGTGGTTCCCCTACAGAATAAAAGTCTTATCTCCTTTGTGTGAAAGATAAGATCTTTTGTGATCTATTTGTTCAGCCTCATTTCCTGCCATTCCTCCTCCCAGTTCTTTATGTCCCAGTAAGACTTAACTATGTATAATTCTGGGAAAATTTTATACTCCTTTTATGCCTCTTTGTTTTACACATGCCATCCCATTAATCTCCTCTTTTTTGCAACTCACAGGATACCTCCTGGAAAAGACCTCCTTCCTCTGGGTTATCATTGTTGTTTGGGTACATCCTTACTGAAAGCAGTTATTTCATCATATCACAGTTATAAAACATCTGTGTCACTCATTAGCCAGAGCTACCTGAGAACTGAGGTGTCATCTTTTTATTTTTATTATCTCCACAACCTGTTTTGCTGCTAAACATGTAATAGATGTTGAGCACATTTTGAATGAATGAATGAATGAATGAATGAGCCTTTTTGAATAACATTTGTGACGTTTGCTTTTGATTTTTGTGGGAAGTTTGTAGATTCAAACCTTGAAAGTGAACTGCCCATGATATAGAGACTCTAAATGCATAGTCTAGGAATACATAACAGTAATGAATGCTTCCTGTGTATGCTCCTTGTGTGCAGGGCCCCATGACAGGGACTCTGAATAAATTGTGTCATTTAATCCACACCCAAGCATGAAAGTTAGATATTTCTTATTTTAATATTTAAAGTTTTATTCCTGATTACATAGAAGAGACATGATCTTTGTAGGAAATATTAAAAAAGTATAGAAAAAGAAATAAAAATCACCTGTGAGTCTATTCAACACAGTCCACTCCTAAATTTTTTGTTGCATTAACTCCCACCGTTTGACTTAAAATATAAACATTTTTACAACATGGAATTTATTATACATATCATATTGTAAACTGGCTTTTGTTCCTATTTAATGTTATAATGTGACTATTTTACCAAGTCATTAAATATTCATCTAAACCTAATTTCTGTGTCATAATATGTGTCCCCATATATATGTGTCATCAGTTATTAGGTCATTTTCTCTGTAGTTGGATAGTTATGTTATTCCTACTTTTTATATTACAAATAATATTTTGATATTAGAGAAACTAGGAATTCTGGAAATGTTTTGTATTTTCATATAGGTTAAAACAAAAAGAAAAACACACGAACATTTTTGCATAGTAGACACTTACACTTGACGTTTACAAAGTACACCACTGAAACCTTTAAAAAGTCCAAATTTGGGCCATCCTTCTTCTTAATCATGTTTCTGTGTGAGTCCTAGATTTATTATGCATCTCGTGACACAAGTTAACTGCCTCAAATTTATTTCCCATGAAAGAAACTAAGTTTTTATCTCTTCTCATGCTGCTTTTTCTGAGTTGCTAGAGAACAAGGAAGCCAGCTGAGCATCAGGTCCTTGGTGGGTGGCTGCTCTTGCATACTCAGTGCACATATATGAGGTTCATAGTGCTCCACGTAAATTTGTACTCTAGCACAATTTAAACTTATTTGTTATTGTGGACTTTTCATGATTACGCACAATAGTTAAGTCTAAAAATGCTATTGGTGATAAAAATCTATTCACATCTCTGATGACTTCCATAGGCTAGATTTCTTAAAGTCTAGTCAAGGAACCGATGGTTAATTACAAATTGTTAATTCCTGGAAAGGTTATAGCAAGGAAGGTGACTATTCCATTTTACTGAGAATCTGGAGCTCATGGAGTTTAAAGTGACTTTCCAAGTCTGGATTTGAACTCAGAATTATCTGGCTTTAGAGCCCAGGTTCTGAAAAGCAGAAAAAATACGATTCAGCTCCATTTCTCCTACTATAAAGGACTGAGTTTTTCAAAACCACTTTGATTTGCAGAGTAGTGATCTCAAAATTAGCATGCTTGCAAGATCTGTTAGAACAAAAGCTACATAGGCCCCACCTGCAGGGTTTCTGATTCAGTAGGTGAGTGGGGGACTACCCTTGAGAACCACTAGTTCAGTGCATGTCTTAAATCCTTCCCCATCTGTGAAATGTATCAGCTTCTGATGTTGGGAGATTGGTGGGCTAAAATATTACTCTACAGTGTTATTTTCAAAGTGTGGGAATTTGCTAAAAATGCACATGCTTCTCCCTAAATCATAGACAGTTTTGTAAACCAATGTTACATCCATAAAAAATGATACAGTTTAAAAAATGCAAATATTTGGGCTGGGACCCAGCAAGCTGTAGATAACAAACAAGTGATTCTGATCCACTGTAATACTTGAGAATCATTAAGGTATACTGGTGGAGAAAGTTGTTACTTGGTAAGCATTTATTGCTATTTGGGGCCTTAGTAAAAACCTTACCCCTTTTACAATTTTTCCATTTATAAAAGAAACATTGGATGGCATATTTTAGAGAGGGTGGCTGTGGTGTGGACTTGAAACTCTAGAGGAAATGGCACTGGTTTCAGATCTGCATTCAAATTCTGACTGTTAACTATTTAACAAAAGATTTCATCTATGAAGCTTCAGTTTCCCAATAGTTGTGGTGACTTCAATAAAATGGTATTGTGAATTCAATTTATTCAGTAGTTAAGAACTATTCATATTATCATTTAAATGGCTAAGTTGTGGTATTTTGTGCTTTTCAAGGAACTGATCTAATTCATCTAAGTTGTCAAATTTAAGTGTGTAGAATGATTCACCGTATTCCTTTAGTAGCCTTTTGATACTTCCAGGCTGGCTCTAGGCTGGCTCTGTTGTGATAACTCATTTCATTCCTAATATTGAAAATTTGTATCTTTCTTTTCCTTTGTCAGTCTTGCTAGAGGTTTACTAATTTTATTATCTTTTTGAGGAATAAAGTTTTTGTTTCACTGACTTTCACTATTGTCTGTTTCAAGTTTGATTTCTGTACTTTATTATTTACAACTTGGCTTGGATTTGTTTTCTTTACCTTGTTTCTTGAGGTGTTGGGGCTTAGATTTTTGATTTGAGACTTTCTTTGTTTTATAATGTAAGTTTATAGTGTTGTCAGTTTCCTTCCTATCACTGACTTAACTATGTCCCACAAATTTTGGTATGTTTTCTTTTTCATGTTGTTCAGTGTAGTTTTTAATTTTCCTTGAGACTTCCTATTTGAACTATGAGTTACATAGGTGTATGTTTTTTTTTTTATTTCCAAGATTTTGTACTTGTTCCTGTTACTGCCCTGTATTGATTTCTAATCTGGTTGCATAAGGAATATACTCTGTATGATTTCAATTCCATTAAATTTATTGAGGTTTATTTTACTGACCAGGAAATACTCAGTCTGGTAAATGGTCCATGCTCACTTGAAAAGAATGTATATTCTGTTTTCAGTAGGTTGTTCTATAAATGTTGATTTATAAAACATTGGTTTATGGTTTTGCTGAATTCTTCTGTACTTGCTGATTTTCTATTTGGTTGCTTAGTCAGTTGTAGAGGAGGAGGTGTTGAAGTGCCCAGTTATATTGTAAATTTGTCTGTTTCTCTTTTTAGTTCTGTCATTTTTGCTTCATATTTTGTAGCTTTGCTGTTTGATGTGTATATATGAGATTTCTATGTCTTGGTGGATTGACCCTTTTATTATTATGTAATATCCTTGTCTTTGATAATTTTCTTCGTATGGGAGAATTTTATCCTGCTTCCTTTTGATTAAAACAAAGGTATATCTTTTCCGTTTCTTCACTTTCAACATAATTGTAATATGGAGTGATTTTTTTTTATGGACTGCATATAATTCACTATTTTATCTACTCTGTCAGTCTCTTTTAATTGGTCTGTTATGTCTCTTCTTTCTCTTGGTTACTTAAACCTTTTCTAAAATTCTATTTTGATTTATTAAATTGAGTTTATCAGCTGTATGTTGCTTAACAAAGAGTTAAGTTTTGAGCAGTGTTTTGTTAGGTGATTTCATAATTGTATGAACATCATAGAGTATAATTAAATACACAAATCTAGATAGTATAACCTACATACACCTAGGCTATGTGGTCTAACATTTTGTGGTCTGTCATTGACTGAAATGTCTTTAAGCAATGCATGACTAGATTTTTCAATGCTTGCTCTAAGAATTAACATAATACTTACATAACTTACCATAAACAACTAGTATTCACATTTTACCACTTTGAGTGAAAAATAGAGAAACTTATTCCCCTTTAAATTTCTTTATGCTTCCTTTTTTATTATATAAATATCTTAAATATTTCCTCTGTACTCATTGAGAACCACATCAGTGTTAGAGTTTTTACTTCTGCCATCAAACATAATGTAGAAGACTCAAGAGGAGACAGAAACTATATAATGTTAACTCATATTTGTTCTTTCCTTTGTTCTCTTTTCTTTCCTGATATTCCCAAAGATTCCTTTTTTTATCATTTCCTTTCTGTTTAGAGAATATCCTTTAGCCATTTTTTGGGGATAGTTCTGTTGTCCACAAATACTCTTGGTTTTCCTTCATTGAAAATGTCTTGATACCCTTTGAATTCCTAAAAGATCTTTTCATTTGATATCAGAATTTGGGTTTCCAAGTTCTTCTTTCAGCACTTGAAAACAGTTTTACTACTTCCTTTTGGCCTCTACGCTTTCTGATGAGAGAGTCTCTATCATTGCAACTAGTGTTCTTTAGGTAATTTGTCATTTATTTCTCGCTACCTTCAAGATTTTTCCTTTGCCTTTTGCATTAAGGAGTTTAATTATTGCTATTTCCCAATCTAATTTCTTTGGGTTTATATTTTGTTTTAGTATTTATAGATTGATGAAACTCTACATTTTTTTCCATTCATTCTGTCTTTATTTTCAGTTTTATTAAGGTATAATTGACATACATCACTGTTATAAGTATAAAGTATATAGCATAATGATTTGTCTTACATATACTGTGAAATGATTACTGCAGTAAGTTACATCCATCATCTCATATAGATAGAATAAAAAGAAAAGGCAAAAAAATTTTCTCTGTGTGATGAAAATACTTAGGGTTTACTATTCTAACAACTTTCATGTATATTATGCAGCAATGTTAACTATAGTCATCATGTTATATACTGCAAAAGTTTGTACCTTTTGATTGCTTTCCTCCAGTGACCCCTCTATATTTCCTCTTTTTCTATGCATTTGGGTTTTTTTTTAAAAAAAGATTCCACATATAAGTGAAATCATACAGTGTTTGTCTTTTTCTGTCTTGACTTATTTTACCTAGCCAATAATTCTCTTAAAATTCATTTGTGTTGCATTTGTCAGGATTTCCTTTTTAATTTTTAAAAATTTTTGGTTTTTTTATTGAGGTATAATTAAGATGTAGCATTGTATTTCATGTGTATAGCATAATTATTTTATTCTTGTATATATTGCAAAATGATCACAATAAGACTGTTTAGACTATCACCACATAGTTACAAATTCTTTTGTTTTCAAGAACTACTCTCAGCAACTTTCAATTATACATTGTGGTATTATTAACTAAGTCATCATGCTTTACAGCATATTCACATGACTAATTTATAACTGTATGTTTGTACCTTTTAACCATTTTCACCTATTTTGCCTACTTATTACCCCCTGCCTCTGGAAACCACCTATCTGTTCTTTGTATCTATGAGTTCTGTGAGTTTGGAACCTTTTTTTTTTTGATTCTACATATATGTGAGATCATATGATCAAATGGTATTTGTCTGCCTGACTTATTTCACTTAGCATAATGTACTCAAGAACCATCCATGATACAAAAGGCAAGATTTCCATTTTAGTAGATGTATTGCTTAGTATGTGTGTGTGTTTCTTACATTTTCTTTATCCATTCATTCATTCATAGCCATATAGTTTGTTTCCATGTCTTGACTATTACAAATAACGCTGTACTGAACACATGGTGGTATATGTATTTTTTTAAGTTAGGATTTTTGTTTCCTTCAGATAAATGCCCAGAAGTAGAATTACTGGATATAGGCTAGTTCTATTTTATTTTACTTTAATGTATTTATGGTCCTTTTTGCAGTATCATACATGATCATCAAACTGCTGCTAGAATGTTTACACCTGTGATTGCAAATTCAAAATCCAAGAAAAACTCCTGGGAATTTATTTTGGTCAGAATGGGGTTGCCTGTTCTAAGGCTATATTCCCTGCAGGGCAGGTTCAGCACAGGAGCCTTTCACCAGACCACTAGGGTAGTCCTATTATTAAATTTTTGAGGAATCTGCAAACTGTTTACATAGTGGCTGCACCTTTACATTCCTACCAACAATGTGAGATGGTTTCCTTTTCTCTTCACCAAAACTTATTTTTTCTTCTTTTTCATAATAGGCATTCTAACAACTGTGAGGTAATATCTCATTATGATTTTTGATTTGCATTTCCTGATGATTAGTAATGTTGAACACCTTGTCATATACCAGTTGGCTACCTGTACATCTTCTTTGAAAGGATGTCTATTTAGCTACTCTACCCATTTAGATTGTGGTTTTTTTTTTTTTTTGCTATTGAGTTGTGACTTTATACATAATGTTTTATAATTTTTAATTTTTTATTTATTACATTGTATTAATTTTGGTCCTTATTTCATTTTATATATATTTGACATCATTGTTCCTTTTTGTGCAATGTATTCTCTCAGGTGTAGTTCCTCACAAAATTCCTACCACCAGTTCACCTGTGCACCATCACCATCACACATAGCCTCTCCTGTTTTGATCCCTCCTCCTCCCACTCCCCCTGCAGAGTGTCTCTGATTAATAGTTTCCTGTTAATTTTGTTTTTTTAATTTATTATTTTTTTTCTTGGTCCCTTATTTGGTTCCCCTAATTTCCTCCTGTAAGTGAAACCATCCGATATTTTCGTTTTCCTTCTGCTTTATTTTGCTGAACATAATCCCTTCCAGTTCCATCCATGTTGCTCTGAATGACATGAGTTTATCTTTTTTTGATTGCTGAATAGTATTCCAATATGTATATATACCACATCTTGATCTAGTCATCTACTTTGGGCAATGGGTTGTTTCCATATCTTGATGTGAGTCTGCATTGCTATATATTTTCCTCTTATAACTGATTTTGTGTTCCCATATGTTCTGGAGAGTTGTAGCATCATTGTCATTCATCTTAAGATATTTTTTAATACCTTCTTTGATCTCCTCATTGATCCAATGTTTGTCCTGTAGTATGGGTTTCAATCTTCATGAGGTAGGAGGGTTCCTTGCTTTCTTTTCATGGTTTATTTCTAGTTTGATGCCTTTATGGTCAGAAAAGATAGTTGGTATGATTTTGATCTTAGTGTATCTGTTGATGTTTGTCTTGTGTCTCACTAGGTGATCAATCCTGGAGAATGATCTGTGTGCACTTGAGAAAAAGGTGTACTCAGATTTTCTGGGGTGAATATAGATGTCTGTTAAGCCCCTGAGTCCTTATTTAGAGTCTAAGTCCTTATTTAGAGCTCTAGTGTCCTTATTTTTTTTCTTATTGATCTGTCCATTGGAGAGAGTGGAGTGTTGAAGTCTCCTACTACATATGTATTTTCGCTAATGTCTTTTTTAAGAGGTGATAATAATTGTCTGATATATTTTCATGCTCCTTCATTTGTTGAGTATATGTTGATGAGTGTTATATCTTCCTGATGTATTGTCCCCCTAATCATAATGTAGTGACCATTTATGTCTCTTTTTACTATTTCAGTTCGAAGTCACTTATCTGATATAAGTGTAGCTGTTCCTGCCTTCTTTTTTGGTCCATTTGTTTATAGGATTGTTTTCCAACCTTTTATTTTTAATATGTGTTTATCTTTAATAGTTAAATGTTTCCTGTAGACGGCAAAAGGTTGGGTTCTGTTTTTCAATCCAGCCTACCACTCTGTGTCTTTTTATTGGTGTGTTTAGACCATGTACATTTAGAATTAATTTATTGATACATTCATGTTCATGTTAGCCATTTTCTTTGCCTTTTTGTGATTCTATTCCTTACTTATTCTTTTCTTCCTGTTCATTCTTTTGTTGGTTTTGGCTTTAGGGTTTCTTGTAATATTTTTTTGAGGTGGAGATTTAGTAGTGATTAATTTCTGGAGATTTTGTTTATCTGAGAAAGATATTTCTTTCATAGAGAGCTTTGCATGATAGAATAGTCTTGGTTGGAATTTGTTAACATGGAGTTTGTTAAATATGTCACTCCATTCTCTTCTTGCCTGTAGTGTATCTGCGGAGAAGTATGATGTCACCCTAATTGGTTTTCCTTTATAGTTTATCTGTTTCTTCTCCTTCATCAGTTTAATTATTTTTTTCCTTGTCTTGGACTTTTGGAAACTTTACTATTATGTTTCTTTCCATAATTTTCCTTTCATTATGGTAATTTTGTGTTCTTCTAGTTTATTGTATGTCTATTTTCATTTCCTTCTTCATGCTTGAGAATTTCTCTTCAGTTATATCCTTGAATAATTTCTTGATTCCTTTGTCTCATCACCTTCTGGGATTCCTGTGACTTATATTTCCTTTCCTCATGGTTTCAGATAGTTCTCAAAGTGTTTCTTCATTCTTTTTTATTTGTACTTCTCTTTCCTTTTCTTGTTTGGTTCTTTTTATGCCTGTATATTCTAGAGTACTGATTCATTACTCCACTTCTTCCATTCTGTTTTCAATGCTTTTCCCCGAATTCTTGAGCTCTCTGCTAATCTCTGGATATCTTCCAGTTCCTTCACTTTTTTCCTCAGTTCATCGATTATATTCTTATCTATTTTTACCTTTTCTCTTAACTTTTTAATTGTTTTCATTATGGTCTTTTTGAATTCCTTGTCTGTTAGGTGGATATATTCTTCTATGTCCATGTTATCAGGTTCTGGAGGTTGACTTTCTTTCCGTTGTGTATTGTTCCCAAAAGGGCCTGCTTGATCATTTGTAATTTTCTTACTTCTCACTGTTAGCCTTCAATTTTGCTCTGTTCACAGTGCCCCTGTACTATTGGTGCTGGTGGGCATGCCTTCTGATTTCTCGTGTTGAGGTATGGATGTGTCTCCCTAATATCTGAGCTGCTGTGGCTGGATACATGTCTGGACATTCTTCTATTGTTGTAGGTGTTTTTCTGAGTTTTGCTTTGTACCAGGAGCCCCTGCTTTCCAGCCCACACAGCGAAGGTTGGGAACTGACATCTCAGCCTGTGATAGTCAAGAGTCTTGTGTGGAGCAGTGTACCTCCAGACACACGTTGAGCCCAAGTCCACTGGGTGGTGGTTGTAGGCTGGGTGGGATGTATTTCTTGTTGAACTTCTAGGTTCCTCTAGATGTGTCTCAAAAGAATACTGGGGTCAAAAGAGAATAAGGAAAGAAGGGATGCGAGGAAAGAGGAGAATGATACTGAAATGTAGAAGGAACAAAGGTGAGAGAAGGTAGGGTCTAGATAGAGGGATGAGAAAAGAGGAGTAGGAGGGAATGTAGCAGAAGAAGAGAAAGTAGTGATGGTAATGTTGAAGGAGAGAAAGAAGTAGAAGAATCAGAAAACAAATAATAGAGAGGGAAATGAATAACAAACAACCAACTGACTGATAAACACACACACACAGATAGGGGATATTACTTCTCATGACTCTGATGGTTGCCAGTGAGCTAATCATTGCTGTTTTAGTCTGGTCTGCTGGGGACCGCTGTAGGGCTGAGTGGGATAGTCTTCCCAGGGAGGGCAGATAAAGAGGGGTAAAAAAATCACAAAAGGTCACAGAATGAACTGCAGCTGTGGGTATGGGAAGATAGGCACACCTTCTGGACCTGCTAGATACTTGGGTGGGTTATGACCTCCTGGAGCCTTCCTTACCTGAGGGCTTGGGGTATCAGTAGGCCCCCAATATAGGGACCAGCCCTATTAGGATACCCCTGATGTCCTTCCCGCTTTAGTGCTACTGTGTCATTAAATGGTCCTGCTGGTCTCCAGGAGGGGGTGAGGGAGGTGCCACAAAAAGGGGATCTGCTCCTAGTGCTGTATGTCTGTTGGGAGGCCCCGCTTGCCCACCTTTTGTTGTTAGGACCCCTCCAATGTCTCAGGATTCTTCTGGCTTCTTGTCTCCAAACTTTTCCTTCCTTCTAGATACAATGGGCAGCTTTGTGGGGGGGGGGAGAAGGGTTCCGATGATTTTCTCTCTTCCCCCATCTTTCCGAGTTCCCTCTGCAGTCTGAGCTAATCACTGCTGTCAAGTCTGTCTAACACATCCAGGTCCTGCCAGAATCTTGCTGTTATTTCTTCCTATCAGATGTTTTTACGGGTGAATTTGATCTCAGTGTCTCTTTGCTGCCATGTTGATGATGTCATTCTGGTCCTTATATGCTTTGCTACTAACCCCTTATCAGATGTATGATTTGCAAATATTTTTTACTATAGGTTGCCTTTTTACTTTTTTTGAGCATTTCCTTTACTATGTAGAAGCTTTAGTTTGATGTAGTCCCACTTAATTTTTATTTTGGTGCTAGTGGTTTAGGTGTCCTGTTCAAAAAGTCATTGCTAAAACTCATGTTAAGGGCTTTTCCCCTGTGTTTTCTTCCCCTTTTAAGGTTTCAAGTGTTACATTTAATTTTTAAAAAAGATTTATTTATTAATGCGTACAAGAACTGGAATACAGGCCAGAGGTATTGGGGATGAGAGGATTCACCAGAGACTGAGTGGGGAACAGAACAGGTGGATTGACTGAAATAAACTGCTGAGGGGAGCAATGGACAAGACAGGAGAGGTCTGTTGTGGGTTAGCTCCCTGGATGGGGATAGAACTCTTGATTCTGTGGCTGTGGATAGCTTCATAGTGTTGCAACTTAAACCCTTGTATCACCAGGGAGGCCCCCTACATTTAATTTTAATCCATTTTGAGTTTATCTCTTTTGAGTGGTATAAGCTATTATGAGTCTAATTTCATGTTTTGCATGTGGATATCCAATTTTGCAGCACCATTTTTTGAAAGAACTGCCTTTTTCCATTGAGTATTTTTGGCTCCCTTGTCAAAATGATACTTGATACTGTATGTATGGGTTTATTTCTTGTCTCTTCATTCTGTTCTTTGGAATTGTGTGTGTGTTTTACTATAGAACATACTGTTTTGATTATGAGAGCTTTATAATATAGTTTGAAATCAGGGTATATGATGCCTCCTGCTTTGATTTTCTTTATTGGGATAGTTTTGACTCTTTAGGGTCTTTTTTGATTCCATACAAATTTTAGGATTTTTTTCCCTACTTCTGTAACAAATGCCGTTGGAGTCTTGATAATGATTGTGTTCTTTCTTTTTTTAAATATTTTATTTATTCATGCATACAAGAGCTGGGGTACAGACCAGTGGCATGGGGGGTGAGAGGGCTCACCAGAGGCAGAATGGGGAGTAGAACAGGCAGAGTGACGAAAAACACTGCTGAGGAGAGCAGCGGGCGAGGCAGGAGAGGTCTGCTGTGCCATGTGGGTTCCCTACCTGACTAGGATTGAACTTGCACTGCAGTGACTGCAGAAGCCCCACAGTGGGGTGCTCAACCCCTTGCCCCACCAGGGAGGCCCCTGATTGTGTTCTTTCTATAGATGGCTTTTGGTAGTGTTGACATGTTTATAGTATTAATTTTTCTAATTCTTGAACATGAGATATCTTTCCATTTATTTGCATCTTCTTCAGTTTCTTTTCGTAGTTTTCAGATCTTTTACCTTTGTGGTTAAATTTATTCCTAAATATTTTTGGGTTGATATGGTTGTAAGTGAAATCGTTTTATTTCTCTTTTGGTTAACTTGTTGAAAAACATACTATTTCTCTTTACCTTTAGAATCATCTTTGGGTTGGAGGGGGGTTTTATTTTTTGGCATATAACATGTATCAAAAGTATTGTCATAATTTTTGCTTCTTTAGTGGGAAGAATAGAGAATTTAATTCCATATTGTTCCAGAACCAGAAGTGACCAATTCATATCAGGAAGATCTCTTTGAAGCTATTATTTTTCTCCCATAAGGTTAAATAACTTGCCCAGTGCTACACAGCCTTTAGTTGTTTGACCACAATTCAAATTTGAGTCTCTTGGACTCTTGTAATATGATACGATACTAAGGATATGCAGTATTCAGGTTAAGCTATTTTGAGCATGTGGGGCATAGAGAAAATCAGACTGAGAATCATACTACACATTTTTGTTTCAAATAAAATAATGATTTGAATACCAACCACCAGCTTTATTCATTTATTTATTTGTAGCAGTGGCAGGATAACCCATAGCTTTAGCAATGCATGACAAAAGGAAGTTCTAGTATTCATATTCACTAGATATAACATATGGGCAGTTGAATGTGTGTTCTGAAGAAGGTTTTCCACAGTGTGGAGTTAGAATCAGAAGAACACCCTGCTCTGTCAGGGCTCACAGGGTATCTCTTGGTGTAGCATAATTTTTTGGGTCACTTTTAATTTATAAATAATTTTAGATTGACAGGAAGTTGTATAGGGATGTCCTATGAACCTTTACCCAGTTTCCCCCATGGTGATATCTTATATAATTATCATACAGCTCAAACCTAGGAAACTATATGATTAATACAATCTACCAGTCTTATTTCAGTTTCACCAGTTGTACATGTACTCAGTTGTGCAGATGTGTATATAATTCTGTGTAATTTTGTTACACTTGTAGATTATGTAGCCACCACAGTTAAAATACAGAACTATTACTTCACCACTGAGGTAGCATAATTTTTGCCTTAGCCCACATGGAAGGAGTTTAGGATAGCAAACATGTACTAAAGTATGGGTGGCTAGTGTTCCCAAAAGGAGTGTCATACAATTAAGAATCCAGTGGAAGATCTGAACGACCTGATGCCCAGTATTGAGTAAAGGGATCTAAATATCTCCTTTGGAAACAGACATAGTAGCTTGGGTGTCAGGAAACCTCCCTGGAATTTTGGCTCTTCCATTTACTAGGTCTGTTGCTTTAGCAGGTTATTTCACTTCTTTAAGCTTATTCTCGGGGTTTTTTTTTAATTAATTAAATATTTTTCTTGTATCATTGTATTCTCCATAGTTCTCCTGACACCTGTAAACCATCACTATATTCCTTTGTGTTTATCCCTCCCTTGTTTTGCCTCCACTTCCCACCCCCTCCTTTGCTATATGCCTCCATTCTATGGTCAACTTGCTAGATTTCACTTTTTCTTGACCTTTTGTTTAGTATCTCTATATTCCACATACAAGTGAGATCCAGTATTTATCTTTTTCCTTCTAACAAATTTTGACTAACATAACCCCTTCCAGCTCCATCCATGTAACCACAGATGGCATGAGTTTGTCTTTTTTGAATGCCATGTAATATTCCATTGTATAAATATACCACAACTTTTTGATCCCTTAGTCTATTTTGGGTCATTTGGGTTGGTTCCATATCTTGGCTACTATAAAGAATTCTGCAATAAACTTAGGTTTCCTTTTGAATTAGTGTTTTTGCATCCTTTGTGTAGATTCCTAGTAGTGGAATTGCTACATTTTTAGTGTTTTGAGGAACCTCCACACAGCTTTCCATGGTGCCTGGACCAGTCTACATTCCCACCAGCAGTGTAAGAGGGTTCCTTTTTCTCCACATTCTTTCCAGCATGTGTTGTTTCCAAGTTTTTTTTTTAAATGTGGGTCATTCTTATGGAGTGTTGTAGTTTTGATTTGCATTTCCCTAGTAACTAGTGATGTTGAACATTTTTTTATTCTTCTTTGGAGAAGTTTCTTTTTCATTTTTTTGCCCATTTGTTGATTGATTGGGTTCATTGGGTTGTTTTTGTTGAGTTGTGTAAGATCTTTGTAGATTTTTTTATCAGTCCTTTCCAGTTGTGTGGTATGCGAATATTTTCTCTCATTCAGTAGGATGCCTCTTTGTTTTGATTATTGTGTCTTTTGCTGGTCAGAAGCTTTTCAATAGCCCCAGCTGTTTACCTTCTCCTTTGTTTTACTTGCTTCTGGAGAAGAATCCTCAAAGATGTTTCCGAGGTTTATATTTTGCCTATGTTTTTGTCTATATATTCCATGGTGTCAGGCCTTATATATGGTCTTTTATCCAGTTTGAGTTGATTTTTGTATATGATGTAGGATAGTAGTCTAGTTTCATTCTTTTGAATGTTACAGTACAGTTTTCCCAACATCATTTATTGAAGAGGCTTTCCTTGTTCCAGTGTATAATCTTTACTCCTTTGTCATAGATTATTTGAACATATATGTGTGATTTTATTTCTGGGCTTTCAATTTGATTCCATTGGTTTGTGTGTTTGTTTTTGTCCCAATACCATGCTGTTTTTATTATAATGGCTTTGTAGTATTGTTTGAAGTCTGGAAGTGTAATATCTCTATTCTTACCCCTTTCTTTCAGGAGAACTTTGTCTATGAGGTTTTTTGTTGTTCCCTATGTATTTCGTCAATATTTCTTCTATTTCTTTGAAGAACATCATTGATATTTTTACTGGAATTGCATTGAATCTATAAATTGCTTTTGGTATAATGGCCATTTTGATAATATTAATTCTGCTGTTCCCTGAACATGGAATATCTTTCCATTTTTTTGTGTCTTCTATTCCTTTTAACAGTGGTTTGTAGTTTCCCTTTTATAGGTTTTTCACCTCCTTTGTTAGGTCTATTCCCAGGCATTTAATTTTTTGGGATGCAATTGTATTCTTTTGAATCAGTGTATTTGTGTCTTTTGGGTATATTCCTAGGAGTGGGATTGCTGGATCCTAGGGAAGTTCCATTCCTAGTAGATTGAGGAAC
>JAGFMF010011430.1:43623-71722 GCA_019455555.1 Galemys pyrenaicus
TCCCTTGTCAGTAATGTTGTGTGTAAAGATTTTCTCCCAGTTGGTGGGTTGTCGCTTTGTTTTGGCTAATGTGTCCTTTGCTGAACAGAAGCTTTTATGGGATGCAATTGTAAATGGAGTGGTTTTCTTAATTCCTTCCTCTTGAGTTTAATTATTTTCATACTAGAAGTCTACTGATTATTATGTATTGATTTTTATGACTTGCTAGTATACTAAACTGGTGTATTGTTTTAATTAGGTTTTGGAAACATTTTAGGATTCTCCCTCCTTATATTATCATATCATCTGCATATAATGATAGTTTCACTTCTTTCCCTATTTGGCTTCCTTGTATGTCTTTCTCTTTCCTAATTGCCTAGCTAGAACTTGTAGTATTACGTTGAAAAGCAGTGGTGAGAGCAGACATCCTTGTCTTGTTCCAGATCTTAATGGAAAGGTTTCCAGCTTTTCACCATTAGGAATGATGTTGGTGGTGGGTTTGTCATATATGGCTTTTATTGTATTAAGATATGTCCCTTTTATCCCAAGTTTTTCAAGGGCCTTCCTCAAGTGGATGTTGGACTTTATCATATGTTTTTCAGTATCTGTTGATGTGGTCATATGGTTTTTCTTTTTCTTTTTGTTGATGTGATAAACTATGTTAATTGATTTTTGGATATTGTACCATCCTTGTGCTCCTAGGATAAATCCTATTTGCTTGTAATGTATAATCCTTTTGATGCATTGTTGGATTTGGATTGCTAGGATTTTATTGAGGATTTTTGCATCTGTGTTCATTAAGGAGATTGGGCTGTAGTCTTCTTTTTTGTTGTCTTTGTTTGATTTTGGTATTAGTGTAATGTTGGCCTCAAAATGAATTTGTTAATTTTTCTTTCTTGATGTTTTGAAAGATTTTTTTGTAGGATAGACATTAGTTCATCTTTGAATGTTTGGTGGAACTCATTTGTGAAACCATCTGGTCCCGGGCTTTTGTTTTTTGGGAGTCTTCCTCAGTTTTAAAAGAAAGAATCCATATTTCATGTCGTTGTGAGGATTAATAGGAGATATCTGCAAAGCCTCTAGCACATTCTCTGGCCATCAAGGTGTTTCTGATGTTCCTTAATATTTATAAACACTGATCTAGTTAGGAAGTCATAGATGACTCTATGTTGAGGGATTTTGTTAAACGGGAACAGAATAATGGGGCAGTGACTGAACAGGTTTATGAAGATTTTTTTACTTGGCTCAAGTTTTAGAGGAGATAGAGACTATATACTTTTGGTATGCATGCCAGTGCATATGGGATGATTGCATTTTGCAGAATTTATAATGCATAAATTTATATTATTGGCAAATTTGTGTGCCAGTGACAGGGTAGACCAAAAAGAAACTTCCTAAGTTCACCGAAATTTTCACAGTGTCCTTTGTACTTCTGAAAAATCCTGTGTGCCTCATGGTAGGGGGTCAGTTGTGGGAATGTTAGGTGCCTAAGCTTCTAGAGATGGTTCATCCCCATTTTTATAGATTGCGTTTGACCTATTAAAAATTGTTGCAAGTTACCAGAAATGGATTTAAGTTTTTCTGATTGTTTTTGAATAATGAAAATAAGTAAAGTATGCTCTTTTACCTCTTTATTTATGAAGAGAATGCACAGGTAGTAACAGGACTTGGCTCCTTGGGTACCCTCAAAGAGCAGAGGTTAAGGAGATAAGAAGCCACATAGGATCCTGAGCAAACTTGTCACCTCTGTAGCTTTTCCAGTTTTCTTCTCATATTCATTTCCATACTCCTGGAAGTAATGTTTGCCTACTCGTGTGTCTTCATAGCACTTGGCTCTACTAATAACCCTGTGTTATAGTATAGCTGTTTTATATGTGTGTGTGTGTGTATATGTATATATATATGCTGGCACACATCTGGATTTTTATTCTGATCTTCTGTATTAGGTTTGAAATGGCCAACAAGATACTTAGCCACTCAGACACTGATTTCTCATTTGTTAAATTAGAACAATATTAATGATAATGATAGCTAATACTTATGCCAGATAGTCTAAGTTCTTTACCTATGTTAGCTCACTTAATCCTCATACCAACCCTATGAAGTGGGGTATTATTAATATTCTCATTTTCCAGATACTTACTGAGGCACAAATTGTCTTAATTCACGTAACTAGTAAGCGGTAGAGGTAATTTTCAAACCCAGGCTGTTTGAGTTCCAAGTCTGTGCTCTTAACCTCTGTGCTGTAGTGCCTCTGAGTACTAGACAGAATGCCCTAATCTGCTGTGCAGATTAAATGTGATAATATGTGTTTAGTTTTAAGCTCTGTTTTCTTATCATTACTCTATGAAGGCTTCAAATTCACTCATTCACTCAACAGAGCTTACTCTGCTCTATATACTTGATGGCATTTCTGAAACTGTTCTGCCGCCACCTGTTTGTCTCCTCATCTAAAATGTCCACTTCAAGAGGGCAGAAGCTGTTATCCGTATTTTCTGAATTTATCACTCAGCCAATATTCATTGATTATCTACCATTTACCGTACTCTGGTATACATTGGGGATTATTCATCTTAATCTTGAGACCTGGTGCTGTGATAATTGTCCTTTTCACTAAGGAAGCAAAACAGCATTTAAGCATTTACTACCCTTATTCCTAGGTGACAATTATTGAGATTGTGTAGTCAGAAACCTGATTTAATTTTCTGCCTTCCTGACCTAAGGCATTATCTAGTCAAATTGATACTTGTTGAATTAGTTTTATTAATAAATAAATCAAGACTAGGAGATGGATAATGTGAACAAGATAATTACTGTCTGCTGAATGTAACAGGGGCAGGCAGCAAGTAGATGAACAGTTGTGAGTACATGTAGAGTGCTGAAATAGGGAGTATGGATGCCACTGTTGCCCAGAAGAGGAAGAGCAGGAATGTTTTAGACCCAGGGAATCATGTGCGATGAGACTCAAACACCAGAAAGCATGGCACTGAATCCAGCTGGCTTTTTTGAGGAAAGTTGACTATGGGTATGTGACTGCTACAGTTACAGAACCTCATATTCAGAACTGGAGGGAAGAGAGGGAGGATGTATGCTTGAGGTTTAATGCTTTGTGATCATTGTCTTGAAATTCTTAGTAAATTTTACCCTTGAATTTGTGTTTAGTATGTAAAGTCTGATGGGACAATGAGGTGCGTGTAAAGGACTTAAAGTTTTAGCTCTTTAGCTGGCATGTGTTTCTGCCTCCCATTGTTTCCCTGCCCTCCCTGAATAGTTTCTTGACAGGCTGCCTAGGGATCTGGGCCTAACTGAAGGTACAGAGAGAAGTTCAGGTACATGCACCCTGTGTACTGAGTCATGTGACCCCTGGATTCCTGTGGGGGCTTGCACTCTTCCTTTAAGTATGCTAATGCTCAAAGGAGTATGACAATAAATTGCAAGTAAAAACCACATGACACATTGAGAGAGGAACCATGGAAGAAAGGTAAAAGCTTTTTCCCATTTTATGAACAAGGGATCCCCAGTTGTCATTTACATTAGGCCTCAGAAATTATGTAGTTGATGCTGTGTGTGAGGATAAAAGGTGACTGGAGAGGCAAAGTTTTTTAGGATATGGTAGTTTCATACTTTACATTAAAAAAAATAGGAAGCCTGTGAAGGTTTTGAACAAGGATTGACAGGATCAAATTTCCATTTTTAAAATCATCAATATGGCCGTAGTATGGAGGGATACTCGGATAGGGACAGAACAGAGGTCAGGAGCCCAGTTAGGAGAGCAGGATAGTGATCCCAACTAGAGATAATAGTGACCTGTATTGGGTCAGGGATGGCAAAGATGATAGGCACAATTTATACTTATGTAGGAGATAAAATTTATAGGATTGGTGATAATGCCAGAGGTGCATGACCCTGAAGTCTAAGTTTGGATACTTCAATGTCTACTCATGTACAGTGGAAGGAGAGCGTGAGAGGTGAGTCGTCAATGGCTGCTAAATTTCTGCCTTAAACACCTCGTAAGGCTTTGGTGGTAATTATTGAAGAAAGGAACCTGAGAAAAGGAGCAATTTAGTGGAAGAAATAGAATTTGAACATGTGAACTTGAATTATGTAAGTGGACTTACTATCCAGGAGAAATACCCATTTCAAGGGAAGGATCTGAAATTCAGCCAAGATCTGACTTACAGTTATTGGTCCTGAGAGGGCACATGGAGCTCTGGAAGTGAATGAAATCATTGAGGGAAAGTGAGAAGAAAAGAATACCCAAGCAAGAGGGTCTATGGCATGTCAACATTTAAGGACTGAGCAGAAGAAAAATAGTTCACTAGGAAACAGAAGGAGCAGCCAGAGGACATAATTAAGATCACATCATATTCATGCTTGTAATACTGTGGATTTCACTCAGTTCGTCACTCAGGAAAGCCAAACTCCTTTGTGATGGACTACAACACCCTATAGTATGAACCTGTTTTCTTTCTGACCTATTACTGTGCACAGGTTTTGTGTTTTCAGTTGTGTTGGGTAAATGCCAAGAAGCGCCATTTCTGTGTCATATGGTAAGAGTATGTTTAGTTTTGTAGGAAGCTGCTGAATGTTTTTCCAAAGTGGCCATACCATTTTGCATCCACACTGGCAATAAATGGGTGTTCCTATTCCTGCCTCATCCTTGTCAGCATTTGGTGATGTCAGTGTTTTAGATTTTGGTTCTTCTGATAGGTGTGTTGTATGCTAATACCTTATCATTAATTTTCATTTCCAAATGACATATGAGGTGTAATACCTTTTCATTTGCTTTTTTTTTGCCTTTTGTATATCTTTGGTGAAGTGTCCAGATCTTTTGATTATTTTTTTATTTGAGTTCTGTGGGGTTTTTGTTGTTTTAGTATTTTTTATATTTGGACAAAAATCCTTTGCTAGCTGTGATTTTGCAAATATTTACTCCCAGTTTTTGACCTCTTTGTCCATTCTCTATAATTTTTTTTAGTTGTAATAAATTTATTTTTTTATTAAGGTAACATTTGTTTGACAATATCGTAAATGATTTGTGGGAATACGTTTGTCTTGCCTCAGTGTCTTCTCATATCTATTCATTCTCTAAAACACTTTCTTTCAAAAAAGAGGTTTTTAGTTTTAATGAAGTCTATCATATCAGTTCTTTTTTTCATGGGTCTTACCTTTGCTGTTACATCTAAAAAGTCATTGCCAGAACAATAGTTATAGATTTTGTCTCATGCTATATCATCTAGGAGTTTTGTAGGTTTGCATTTATAGTGTGATCCATTTTGAGTTAATTTTTGTGAAGAATGTAAAGCCAGTGTCTAGAGTCATTATTTTACATATAGATGTACAGTAGTTCTAGTGCCATTGAAAAGATTTACCTTTGGCTCCATTGTATTAACTTTGACCACTGTCAAGGATCAGTTGACGATATTTAGGTGGGTCTGTTTCTGTATTCTCTGTTCCACTGATGTGTTTGTTTTCCCTTTTATTATTTTATTTTAAATGAGGTAATATTGAGATGCCCCCATCAGGTATTACCACCATAGTGCACCCACCACCAACTCACCCATATTATACCACCACAGACCATTGTGCTTCCTTCCCTTTTTATTCTTACTCCCCTTCTACCGCCTCTCCTCTTGGTGCTTCAGTTCTATAGTCAGCTGTCAAGGGTTAGAGTTTCAATTTGTCTTTATCTGACTATTAAATTAGCTATTATTCCACATATTGACGACACCATCTTTTATCTTTCTCTTGACTTATTTCACCTTGTATTGTCCCTTCCAACAATATCCATGTTGCCACATGGCATGAGTTTATCTTTTTTGATCACTAAGTAGTATTCCACTATATTTATGTACCACATACTCTTGATCCACTCATCTGTTCTAGGTGCTTACGTTGTTTCCATAGTTCAGCTTTTGTAAATAGTGCTGCAATAAACATGGAGTGCAAGTTTCCTTTCAAGTTAGTATTTTTGAATTTTTTGGATAGATGCCTAGGAGTGGAATTACTGGATCAAATGGCACGTCCATGTTTAATATTTTGAGACACCTCCATACTGTTTTCCATAGCAGCTGGAAAAGTTTGCATTCCTACCAGAAATGTAGGAGGGTTTCCTTTTTTCCACATCTGCTTCGGCACTTGTTGTTTCAGGTCTTTTAACTATGGGCCATTCTCACAGATGTGACATAATAATCTCATTGTGGACTTGATCTGTATTTCTCTAATAATAAGGCATGGTGAACATCTATTCCTGTGCCTGCTGTCCATTGTAATGTCTTCTTTGGAGAAGTGACTGTTTAGTTCTTTTGCCCATTTTTTGATTGGGCTATTTGTTTTGTTTTAGTAGAGCTTCATTAATTCTTTGTATATCTTTGATATCAATTCTTTCTTAGATGTATGGTGTGCAGTTATTTTTTCCCATTCAGTAGAACATCTTTCCCTTTTAGTTATGGTTTCTTTCATTGTACAGAATTTTTTCATTTTGATGAAATCCCAGCTATTTATGTTCTCTTTTGTTTCCCTTACTGTTGGGGATGATTCCTTAAGGGCATCACTAAAGAGTATGTTATTAAATGTTTTATCTATGTTTTCTTCTATGTATTTTGTAGTTTCTGGCATCTAAAACTTTGATCACATCCAAGTCTTTGATACATTTTTATTAGATTTTAGAGTATGGTGTGAGATCATTGTCCAGTTGCATTCACTTTCATACAGCTCTCTCCTTTTGTGAACTGTTTATTGAAGAGACTATCCTTTGTTCCTTTGTATCCTTTGGCAACTCTGTCATAGATTTACTGTCCATATATATGGACAGTGTCTGAGCTCTCAATTCTATTTCATTGGCCTGTGGTTCTGTTTTTCTTCCAGTACTGTGATCTTGTAATTTTAAGGATTTATAATATAGCTTGAAGTCTGGAAGTGTGATACCTCCATTCTTTGCCTTTTTTGTCATGACTACCTTTGCTGTTCTCATTTTTTTGTGATTCCATATGAATATCCGTAGTATTTACTCCAGTTGTTTGAATTTTGCCATTGATATTTTTCCTTTTTTTATTACTATAAATTTTTTAAATTTACATATATTTGACATCAATTGTAATCCCCATGTAGTCCCCATCACCATCTCACCAGTGCACCATCACCTCAGTCCCCCGTGCTCCCACCTGCCCTCCACCTTTTCCCTCTTCCCTCCCCACCAAGTGTCCCCAGTTTGTCCTTGTCTTTTCATTTTTGGTTTTTGTTTCTTTCTTGTTGTTATTATTATTACTATTGTTCTTACTCCTTTCCTTGATCCTTATTTGGTTCCCTTATATTCCTCCTAGGGGATGAACCATCTGGTATTTTTCTTTTGCCTTCTGACTTACTTCGCTGAGCATCATCCCTTCCAGTTCCATCCATGTTCCTATGAGTGTGTCTAGTTTTTCGTTTTTGATTGCTGAGTAGTATTCCAGTATTTTTATTGGGATTGCATTGAATCTTTATATTGTTTTGGGTAAGAAGGTCATTTTGACAATTTTGATTCATCTAATCCATGAGCAGAGAATATGTTTCATTTCTTTGTGTCTTCTATTTCTTTCAACAGTGTAATCTTACAGTTTTCTTTGTATATATCATTACCCGTTTTTTTAGGTTTATTCCTAAATATTTAATATTGGTGTAATTGTAAAAGGGATTATTTGTGTATGGGAAGACAACTATTTTATGTGTGTTGATTTTATACACTGCCTTGCTAAACTGGTTGTTTTAATTAGTTTTTCTGTGGAATCAAGATTTCTCTGTGTACATTATCATATCATCTGCAAATAAAGATAGTTTTACTACTTTTTTCCAATTTGGATTCCATTTATATCTTTCTTTTATCTAATTTCTCTAGATAAATCTTCCAGTGCTATGGTGAATAACAATTGTGAGAGTGGACATCCTTGTCTTGTCCCAGATCTTAGTGGGAAAACTTTCAGTTTTGCACCATTGAGAATGAGATTACCTATGGGTTTGTTGTAAATGGCTTTTATTATGTTAACGTAATGTTCTGTTTATTCCTAGATTTTTGAAGGTTTTCAACATTAATGAATGTTGGTTCTGATCAGATGCTTTCTTAGCAAATATTGATATGATTATATGGTTTGTGTCTTTTTATTGATGTGGTGAATTATATTGATTGATTTTGGATGTTGAACCATCCATTTGTTCCTGGTATGAATCCCACTTGGTCATGGTGTATGATCCTTTTAATGCATTGTTGGACTCAGTTTGCTAGGATTTTGTTCAGGGTGGTTGAGGCTGTATTCAATAGGGTGATTGATCTGTAATCTTTTTTGTGTTGTCTTTTTTGCTTTTGGTAATAGAGTACTGTTGGCCTCATCAAAGGTATTCAGTAGTATTCCTTTTTCAATTTTCAGAAGAGTTTGAGTAAGATAGGCATTAATTCATCTTTCAGAGTTTGTTAGAATTCAATCATGAAGCCACCAGTTCCTGGACTCTAGACTTTTGGGAGAGTTTTGATTACTGTTTCAATCTCCTTGCTTGTGATTGTTCAGGGTTTCTGTTTCTTCCCTGCTCAGTCTCAGTTGATTGTTATAATTCTAAGACTTTGTCCATCTTATCTAGGTTATTGAGTTTGTTACCATAGTAGTCTCTAATAATCCTGTGAATTTCTGCAGCATCTTTCTGGATCATATGGAATGCCATTTTTAGTAGTTTGAGGAACCTCCACACAGCTTTCTATAGTGATTGGAACAGTTTGCATTCCCACCAGGAATTTAGCAGAATTCCTTTTCCTCCACATCCTCGCCAACATTTGTTGTTCTAGGTTTTTCAATATTTGCCATTCTCATTGGTGGTCTTGATTTGCATTTCCCTGATTACAAGTGCTGTTGAGCATTTTTTCATATGCTTTTTGGCCATTTACATTTCTTCTTTGGAAAAGTGTCTTTTTAGCTCTTCTACCCATTTTTTGATTGGGCTTTTTATTTTTTGTTGAGTCTCATTATTTCTTTGTATATCTCTGTTATAGTCCCTTATCCTTATCACTGTGCACAAAAATTTTCTCCCAATCAGTAGGGTGTCTCTTTGTTTTGGTTAATGTCTCTTTTGCTGTTCAGAAGCTCTTTAATTTGATGTAGTCCCAGCTGTTTATCCTTTCCTTCACTACCTTTGCTGTAGGTGCTACTTGCTTTCTTTTCATGGTTTATTTCTAGCTTGATGCCTTCATCGTTAGAGAATATAGTTGGTATGATTTCAGTCTTAGTGCATCTACTGATGTTTGTCTTGTGTCCCAGTACGTGATCAGTCCTGGAGAATGATCCATGTGCACTTGAGAAAAATGTGTACTCAGATTTTTTTGGGTGTAGTGTCTGTGTCTCTTAAGGCCTTGGTATCTAGGTCCTTGTTTAGAGCTCTAGTATCATTGCTTATTTCTTTTTGTCTCGTTGATTGATTCACTGGTGAATGTATGTAGTATGTTGAAGTCTCCTACAACATGTGTATTTTCTCTGATGTCTGTTTTCAGAGATGCTAACAGTTGATATATTTTGGTGCTCCTTCATTTAGTGAGTATATGTTGATGAGTGTTATGTCTTCTTGGTGTATTGTCCCTTAGTTTGAAGTCTATTTTATTTGATATAAGTATAAACTGTTCCTGCTTTCTTTTGGGGTCCATTTGCTGGTAGGATTGTTTCCATCCTTTTATTTTCAATCTGTGTTTATCTTTTGTAGTTAAATATGTTTCCTGTAGACAGCAAAAGGTTGGGTTCAGTTTTTAAAATTTAATTTTATTTTTTTAAATTCATATAAGAACTGGGGTACAGGCCAGAAGTGCAGGGGGTGGGAGGATCCACCAGAGACAGAGTGGGAAGCAGAACAGGCAGATTGAATGAAATACACTGCTGAGGGGAGCAGCGGGCAAGGCAAGGGAGGTCTGCCACGCCATGTGGGTCACCTCTCTGGCAGCGGCAGGGATCAAACTTGTGCTGCAGTGGCTGCATTTTGCTTTGTAGTGCATTGCTTAACCCACTGCACCACCAGGGGAGTGCTCAGAGTTCAGTTTTTAATCCAACTGCTTCTCTTTTTATTCATGAGTTTTAAGTCCATTTATATTTTGAGTTAAAATTGATACACTGGCATCTGTCTTTTCCAATTTGTTTACATTTTTGTGATTCTACATTACCTTGTTCTGTTCTTCCAAATCATTCCTCTGTTGGTTTAGCTCTAAGGTTTCTTATAATATTATTTTGGAATGGGGGTTTAGTGGTATTGAATTTTTGGAGATTTTGTTTGTCTGAGGTGTTTATATTGCCATCATAGCAGAAGGAGAGCTTTGCAGGGTAAAGTATTCTTGGAATTTGTTGACTTGGAGTTTGTGAAATGTGTCCCTCCATTCTCTTCTTTCCTGTAGTGTTTCTTTGGAGAAGTCTGATGTCAGCCTGGTTGGTTGTCTTTTGTAAATTATCTGTCTCTTTGTCCTCATCAGTTTCATTGTTTTTTTCTTTGTCTTGGACCTTTGGAAACTTTACTAATATATGTCTTGCTGTAGTTTTCTTTTCATTGTGATAATGGTGTTCTCTAGCTTCTTGTATGTCTATTTTCATTTCCTTCTTCATGCTTTGAATTTCTCTTCAAATATCTCCTTGAATAGTTTCTTGGTGCCTTTTTTTCCCTTCTCTCCTTCTGGGATACCTGACTCATATTTCTTTTCTTCGTGGTGTCAGATAGCAGTTGAAGTGTTTCTTCGTTCTTTTTTGTTTTAATTTCTTTTTTCATTTTTGGTTCTTTTTGTGTCTGTTTCTTCGAGAGTACTGATTCGTTCTTCCATTTCTTGTATCTGTTTTTATGGCTTTTCCTGGAATTCTTGAACTCCTATCCTAATGTCTAGATAGCTTCCAATTCTGCCACTTTCTTCTTTTGGTATTCTGTCGTGTTCCTCAGTTCGTTGATTATATTCTTATCCCTTTGTGCATTTTCTCTTAATTCTTTGATTGTTGTCATTGTGGCCTTTTGGAATTCTTTGTCTGTTAGGTGGGGATATTCTTTTGTGTCCATATTATCGGGTTCTTGAGGTTTACTTTCTTTCTGTGGTGTGTTGTTCCTGGAAGGTCCTACTTGATCATAGATATTTTTCTTTCTTCCCATTGTTGGCCTTTTACTTTGCTCTGTTTGTAGTGCCCTGGTACTGCTGGTGATGGTGGGCATGACTTCTGATTTCTCTTCCTGAAGTGTGGGTATGTCTACCTGGTGTCTGAGCTGCTGTTACTTGGTACAAACCCGATACTCTTCTGTTATGGTAGATACTCTTCTGAGCTGTGCTTTCCCCCAGGAGCCCCTGTCTTCCTGCCCCCCCCACTGCATATGATAGGCTTTGATGTCTTAGTATTATTCCAGTGGCTCACGTGGAGCCCTGTGCTTCCAGAAATACACTGAAATTAATTCCACTAGAAGGTGCCTACAGTCTGGTGGGATTATTTCTCTGATAAGCTGCTAGGTCCCTCAAGGTGTGTCTCAGATGAATACAGGACTGAAGGAAAATAAGGATCACAAGAAAGGATAAGAAGAGAGAGGAAAATGGAACAGAAATGTAGAAGGAATAAAGGTAAGAGAAAAAAGCAAGGGTTATATGGGGGAAGAGGAAAGAGGGGGTGGGAGAGGAGCGAATGTGATGGAGAGATAAGAGAAATTAGTGAAGTTAATGTTAAGAAAGATAAAGAATAGAAATAGAAGAATCAAAAACCAGAACTAGGAAAGATGGGAAGGAACCACAGATTAGCAAGTGGCCAGTAGACAAGCACATACATGAACAGATGAGGGGAAAATTGCTTCTCAGGACTCTGATGCCTCCCCATGGTCTCCACTGGGGACTGCTATCTTCCTTGTGAAGTTTTAGTAAAGGGGAGAGAAAGAAAAAAAGAGAGAGAGAATAACAAACAAAAAACTGGAAGATAGGAAAACAAAATGGTACTGATTGAACTGCAGTGGTGGGTGTGGTAGTTTTTAGAGTCCTTGCGGTATCTGGGTGGGTGATGGGGCTCCTGAGGACTCCTTCCACCTGAGGGCTTGGGGTACCGAGGGTCCTCCTATGTAAGGACTAGCTCTTTGAGGCTACCCCTAATGTCTTTCCTGCTTGTAAGTTCCAATTTAGAGAAAAAGAAAAAAAAGGGAAAAAATTGTTGCTGTTCTCCAGGAGGGTGGATTGGAAGGAAAGGTGATCACAAAGCAACTGGTACCTGGCTGTGCCTGTGCTATGCTCCATTTGCCCACCTGACCTTGTCCAGATGTTTGGGTGCCAACTCCATGTACCCCCATATCCAGAATAGTGTTGAGTCTCTAAATTGCTGATGTAGATATGTACCTCTGAGTCAACACCTTCAGGGGAGCTTCATGTAGTAGCTGCCCATACCCCTCATGAGTTGTCCTGTCCTGGTATTGCAGAAAACATAGTGGAATTACAGTTTTTCCTACCCACTGCCACCAGAATGTATCCATCAGGGTTTATTGATTTTTGCCCTGCTGCAATTTAGTTGTGAATATATTGAGAAGGTGAGCCCAGCATCATCACTTTGTGGCCATCTTGTTGTACTGCTCGGAGTCTACACTGATACTGATGTCATGTGGAATGTTGTTATGAGATAGAGAGCAATCTGTGAGAAGGTTATTTAGTAAATGAAGTGGATATGCTGGGAAGATGAGTAGTTCACATTGAAGAGGAGGAATGAGTAGTATGGCTACTCAAGGAGGAATGGTGGTACGGCTAGATGATATGAAACTGTAAGAACATCTTACACAAAGACAGAGGGGAGATAATATTGAAGTCTCACTGCAGCTTAAAGGGGATCTATATCTCTAGCACAACCCTGAATCGTAAGATACTGGGAAAATGTACAGCTTCTACTGGACAGTGTTTCTTAGACTTTCTGTAGTAAAGGATCAGGATGTTTTTTAAATGTTAAATCCATAGCTGTCCAATCTGTTTTAAAATTAAAAAGATGACTTACTAGAAAAATGGTATGAACAAAAATGCTATGCAAAATACAAGCCCCAATTTTTTATTATGAGGCATAAAATTACTTTGCCAATTGCCATAAAAATTTACTCTCACTTTATATACTTACCTCACTGCAGACCTGAAGCAAAGAGTTCATTGACCAGCAATGTTCTGTGGACCACACTTTGGTACTGGTATAGAGAAAATGGTTTTCTCATAGGAGAAACTGTATTCATTTAAGCCAGAATGACAGAGGGGATTGTTGATGGTATTGTGAATGTTTACCAAAGAATAGGATTATTGAAACTACACCAGAAAAGCTGGGAAAGTTGATGAACAGTCGATCTTTAGAAAAGAGAAATCACATAGCTGCATGGTATGAAAATTCATAAAAAAGATGACTAGAGGAACTTCCTTTTTGAGAATTGTTGAAGAGGAACAGGGGTATAAAACAGAAAGCATGTAGTTCAGAGAAGTGGGTTAATACTAAAAGGTCTGGGGAATGTATTTGAAGGTTTAGGCAGGTGAAGGGTAGGGTCTAAACTGGGTGAAAAATATAACTCTCTTATTGACTATGTACTGTGTACCAGACTGTACACATTATCAACAGGAACTTTATAAAGATTATCTAAGTCCTTTTAAAACAAAGATTTTTACCAAGTTGATGACTATATCCTTAATTTATTGTTATGCAACAGGTTTACAGGCATAATATTAGCAGTTGAGTGGGTTCCTGATTGCAGGAAGTTAGCTTATGAGCATGATCTTGACTGAAACAGTTGGTGTTCTGCCCTGTTTTTGGGTTCCCTGTGACCAAAGACTTTAAGAGTATGCTCTTAACTAGAAGTTACTTGGAGAACTGCTGACAACTTCTTAGTGAGGAAGGCTTTAGTTTTGTGAGAGTACCACCTCACATACATGCACACTCAAAATTTCAAAATTACAATCATTTAAAACATTACATTATGAAATAAGTAACACGTATTACTTGTAGAACATTCTAGAAAACTAGAAAATACAGGAAAAAACGGGGAGGAAAATGATTACCTTTATTATCCTTTATTCAGAAACCTCTTTATTCAGAAAACCTCTGTTAACTATAAAATACTCTTCATTTAATAAAGTAAAATATTTAGTGATAAATTTTTTTATTATATATTGAAATAATATTGTGTATATTGGTTAAATAAAATATTAAAATTAATTGTATCTGTTTTTACCTTTTTTAATTTCAATTGTTTAATAGGGAAAATGGAAAACAGCTTCAATACTCATTACCCAAAAGGGGATTTCTCAGTAGGGAAGGTACTATAAATATAATGGATTAGGGGTATCCAGAAAATGGCACACATGGCCAATAGGGAAATTCCAACAAATACCAAACTCTCATTTTCAGTCACCCCTTAAGACAGAAAAATTAAAATATTAAGTTTAATTACATATTGGGAATACTATTCATTCACCCAGGGGCCCAACAGAGGTCAAAATGGAAAGAGAAAATATCAGTAACCCTTTAAGATGGCCATTTTAGCAATGTTAATTTTTTTCAATCCATGAACATTGTTTAATAGGGACAATCTTTGCATTTTATTGTGTCTTCTATTTCTTTAAATATTCTTGTAGTTTTCATGATATTGGCCTTCATGTAAAGTTTATTCCTGGTTATTTCAATGTTCATATGATTGTAGATGGGATTGAATTCTTGATTTCTTTCTCTTCTACTTCGCAATCTATATAGGTATGTGAATGGATTTTTATATATTAACTTTATAGACTGACGCTGTACTGATTTATTGTTTCTGATAGTTTTTTTTAATAGAGTTTCCAGGATTTTGTATGTTATCATGACATCTGCATATAATGATAATGTTAAATTTTCTTTCCAACTTTGGATTGCTCTTTTTTATTTTAATTTATTATGTTATTCATTTTTGTACAGTGTTTGGTTTCTCCCCTCAGGTGTAGCACCTAGTTCTCCTACCACCCGTGAACCATCACCATAGTTCCTATACTCTTCCAAGCCCTGTTTTGACCCCTGTCTCTCTTTCTCCCTTGCTGTATGCTTTAGTTATATGGTCAGCTTGCACATTTTGTCTTTTTCTTGACCTTTTGTCAGTTTCATATATATTCCATATATTAGTGAAACCATCCTATATATCTTTTTCCTTCTGACTTACTTTGCTTAGCATAATCCCTTCCAGTTCCATCCATGTTGCCACAAATGGCACATATTTATCCTTTTGATGGCTGAATTGTATTCCATTGTATATATGTCCCAACTTTTTCATCTATTCGTCTGTTTTGGGACATTTAGATTCTTCCCATATCTTATATATTGTACATAGCGCTGCAGTTAATATTGGATTGTAGGTTTCCTTTCAAATTAGTGTTTTTGTGTTGTTTGGGTAGATTCCTGAGAGTAGAATCACTGGATCATATGGTAGATACATTTTTACTGTTTTGAGGGAACTCCATATAGCTTTCCATATTGGCTGGACCAGTTTACAGTCCTACCAACAGTGTAAGAGAGGTCCTTTACCTCCACAGCCTCTCCAGCATTTGTTGTTGCCAGTATTTTTAATATGGCCCATTTTCACTAGGGTGAGGTGGTATCTCATTGTGGTTTTGATTTGCATTTTCCTGATAATTAGTGCTGTTGAACATTTTTTCACCTGCTTATTGACCGTTTGTGTTTCTTCTTTGGAGAAGTGTCTTTTTAGCTCTTCTGCCCATTTTTTAAACTGGGTTGTTTGTTCTGTTTTTGTTGAGTCATGTAAGCTCTTTGTAGATCTTTGATATCTGTCCTTTATAAATTATATACTGTGTAATACTTTCTCCTATTCAGTAGGATTTCTCTTCATTTTGATTACTGTCTTTTTAGTTGTACAGAAACTTTAAATTTTATAGCTCTCTCTTGCATGATTCCTCTACCTAGAACTTCCAATACTATGTTGAACTACTTAGTGGTAAAAGTGGACATCTTTGTCTTGTACCTGATCATAGAGAAAAAGTTTTTAATGCTGCATCATTGAATATATTAGCTGTGGGTATGTCATATGTAGCATTTAATATGTTGAGATATGTTTCTTCTATTCTCATTTTCTTTAAGAGTTTTTAACATAAATGATGCTGAATTTTATCAGGTGCTTTTCTGTATCTATTGATATGATTGTTATTTCCCCTTTTGTTGATGTCATAATTACATGTATTGATTTCTGGATGTTGAACTATAGTTGCATACTGGAATAAACCCATTCACCATGAAGATCCTTTTAATGTATTCTCAAGTTTGGATTGGTACTTTTATTGAGGAATTTTTCCATCCATGTTCATGAGAGACATTGATCTGTAGTTTTCTTATTTGTGTGATGTCCTCGTTTGTTTTTTTTAAGATTTATTTATTTATGCATACAAGAACTGGGATACAGACCAGAGGTATTGGGGATGGGGGTAGGAGGATACACCAGAGACAGAGTAGGGAGCAGAACAGGCAGATTGACTGAAACACACTGCTGAGGGCAAGGCAGGAGAGGTCTGCTGTGCCATGTGGGTCACCTCACTGGCTGGGGATTGAACTCTTGCTGCAGTTGCTGCAGATGCTTCATAGTGCGGTGCTTAACCCCTTGGGCGACCAGGGAGGTCCTCCTTGTCTGTTTTTGGTATCAGAGTAATGCCCTCATGGTATGTCTTTGGAATCTTTCCTTCTGTAGTCTTTTGACTGAGTTTCAGAAAATTGGTTATTAGTTCAGCTTTGAATGTTTGCTATAAGTTACTAGCGAAACCATCTTGTCATAGGCTTTTTTTTTCTCTAGGAGACTTGATTATTGTTTCAATTTCCTGACATAATTGTCCTGTTTGGTTTTCAATTTCTTCTAGAGTCAGTCCTAGAAAGTTGTATGCTTCCAAAGGGTGTCCATTTCCTCTGGGTTATCCAATTTATGGGTATAAAGATATTCTTAGTAGTTCATATTTCTGAGATGTCTACTGCAACTTATTTTTCATTGCTGATTCTAGTTATTAAGAGTTTTCTTGTTTTTTTACTTAGTGAGCCTGGCTGGAGTCTTGTCTACTTTAGCTTTTCAAAAACTTGGTTTTGGTTTCTTTGATCTTTTGTACCATCTTTTTAATTTCTATTCTGTTTGTTCCAGACACAATTTTTATTACTTCCTTTTAGTGACTTTTGATTTTACATCTTTTTTTTCTAGTTTATTAAGGTGTAAAGTTTGATTATTTGAGATTGATCTTTCTTTCTTCATGTAGGTCTATATTCCTATACTCTTCCCTCTTAGCACTGCTTTTGCTAGTTCCATCAGTTCTGATAGCTCTTGTCTTCTTTTTTTGTTTTGCTCCAGGCATTTTTAAATTTTTCCTCTGAATTTGTCATTAACCAGTACTCATTAGCATATAGTCTCCAAATGAAACCAAAGAAACTTTGGGAGGGTATGATGCAGTTGGTGGATCCTTAGTCACGTGCTTGCAACTGCAGAACATGACCCCAAAACATATATACGTTGCAAAACAATGCTAACATAATTTATTTACACAATGGGAAGGAGAGAGAAATACCAGTCTGGAATGTGGGCAGGTATTGTCTATTCTACCCCAGAGAGCTTCCACTTAGCAGAGACTAAGAGCCAAAATGAAGCTCTATGTGGTAAGCTGGCATTTTTACCACAGACACTCTCCTTCCAGTGGTTTAACTGCCAGAAGCCCAGTAGATTAACTACCAAGAGCCTCAGCAGTTTATTTATAAAAATGTATTTATTTATGCAGACAAGAGCTGGGACACAGGCCAGAGTCATGGGAGGTGAGAGGATTCTTCAGAGACAGAGTAGGGAGCAGAACAGGCAGATTTACTGAAACATACTGCTGATGGGAAGAGTGGGTGAGGCAGGAGAGGTCTGCTATGCCATGTGTGTCCCCTCCCTGGCTGAGGATCGAACTCGCGCTGCTGTGACACAGATGCTTCCCAGTGCGGGGCTCAACCCGCTGCACCACCAGGGAGGCCCAAGCCTCAGCAGTTTAATTACACGCTAAACCTCAGCTTCACCCTTATTTCCCATCAGTTCCCATTTGGGGTGGACTTTAAAAAGGTCCACCTTCTACCATTGAATTGACATCAGAAGTGCAGTCCAGAAAGCTCCACTTTCAACATCAGGATGGCTATTAGCACTATTAACTGGCTTGGAGATTGCTCCTTACTGTTCTTTTTACAGTTTCCCCAATTTCATTTTTTATCATTTATATGATGATGAGAGTCAGATGTGTGAATGCTGGAGTGTGGCCTAGAAGACCATTTTCTTTGGGGTTTCAATACATCAGTCATGAGACATTATCCATACATAGTGTGGCAAAGTCTTCTATTTATAGAAAATAGTTAATCAAAAATAAATAAAATATTTTAAAAATATGTTGCTTAATAAAAAGGTCAATCAGTTCAAGCCAGCAGAGAAAAATATCTCAAAAATGGTTGAGAGGTCATTATTATTAAAATGATTTTCTCTTGCCTTCATCCCAGTTCTGTTAAATAGTACAGTAAAGTACATTTGTAAGCATATCTAATTCAAATCTATTTGATCTATTTTTGTATAAATGCGTAGGACAGAATAACCAAATACAATATCTGTTGGCTTTGTTGGAACTTTCTGTAAGGGAAATTAATAGATTGAGCTATAAACATTTGGCCTGTCCAGGCCTTAGGATCCATGCCATAGGATAGTCTCACCAGATATTACCTGCAACATTTGTACCTCTGGGTATATTTCCTCTTCTTGAGGTTACCTTCTGAGGTCTCCAGGCCTGAAATGATGGCAATCTGTCCTATTCTCCAGTAGGTCTCTAGAGCCTTCCTCACATACAAGGTGTCTTCTTCTTGGCCCTGCTCAGTATCCACCACCAGAAATTCTCAACTGTGAATTTCCAATCAAATCCTGAAAACTATAACCATCTATTTGCAATTCTTTCTATACGGAGGAACAAAATTCCTTATTGAAATTTTGCATAATACCATTTTATGATAGTATCAGGGAGAGAGAGAAAATGCAAACAAAATTTAGTTCGGCTCACAAAATTTAGCTTTACTACTGCAGATCATGGTTGGTTAATGTTTTTTTTTCCTTGAATCAAAGCAAATAATATAACTCAGACTTCAAATAAAAACTTACTAAATTTGTTCAGTTCTTACTGGATTTATTAGCATAGATCTCAAAGTATTGTAAAGGTCAGTCTCTTTAATTTCTCCATAAATGATTTCTGCAAATTACCAAAATTAAAGCTCTGATACTAACAAGGAAATTTTTTCAACATTATAATTTACAACATCCCAATATAATTGGCAAGTAATATCACACCAGAACATATCAAGTACTTAAGAAGTTGTGCATGATTTTACAACACCAAAGTTAATGTATATGCTAAGGTGAAATATTGTCTCAGGAATCAATGCTTCCCATTAAGTTCCAGTTTATCAGATAAACATCGAATAGGTCAAATTAATCTTTTTCCCCTAAGGAAAGTGACATAATTTATAGAGTACTCAGGAACTACTGAGGTTCCATAAAATTTCCTTTTATCAACCAAGCAAAAGACTACCTTTTTAAAAAATTTAGATGTCAGGTAAGTTTTATTATAAATGTTAGAGAAAACACTTTAATTACCCAATAGTGTGTAGCTTCCAAGTAATCTATAAGATATTACTTACTTTCTGAGTGACTTCTGAAACAAACTCAGGTCCATTGTCACTCTGAATAAAGCTGGACAATCCAAAGCAGGGAATTATTTCTTTCAGCAGTTGTTTGACAATCTCTGAAACTTTTTCTGTCCTGAGGGGGAATGTTCCCAACCATACCAAGAAGGTATCCACAAAGTACAAAAGATACTTGTAATTGCAAGTTCTGGGCATTTAGATAAAATCTACTTGCCAATCTACAAAAGGGTATATTCCCCAATATTGAAAAACTAGTAGCTTTAGGGATGAGTCTTGGGATTTTTTTTTAAGTGCGTCAGTGGCAACCTTGGGTGATCTGCTGAGCCACTCTCCTATTAGGAGCCCTTTAAATTTGGATTCTAGAAAAGACCCTAGCAAGGCATCTCTCACATAGTGGGATCCCTCTTGTTAATGTTTCAACACTGGACAAACTAAGTCTTTTAGGAGGATTATCATTCCGTGTGAGTTCATTCTTCAAGTGGAACTTGGTTAGAAGTTAGTAAATCCCCATTCATGGGTCTTTTCCTTATCCCAGTCAGTGTATTTGGTAACAAAATGAGATAAAAGTCCATGAGAGGGATGAGTCTCCTCAGAGAGCAGAATGAGCAGTGGCCTTAACTGCACCATCAGCTGTTATGTTGACCTTTGCAATTTCAGATCTATCCCTTTGGTGGCTGGGACAGTGAAACACTGCTATAACTGATGGTAAAGCTGCTATTTTCAGCAAGGCCAATATCCCTAGTGTGTGCTTAATGTCTTTGTTACTGGCTGTAAGGATGCCCCTTTCTTTCCAAATGGCGCCATGTGCATGCAAAAGCATGAATGAATATTTCAAATCACTGTATATGTATACTTTCTTATCATTAGAGGGTCTGGGTCAGGGCTATCAGTTCAACCTGTGCTGAATTCCCTAGTGGGAAGGCTTTGGCTACCTTAGTGTCCCAAAGTGTCATCACTACCTATTCTGTACATTAGTGGCCTTGTTCCATATAACTGCTCCCACTCTGAATCTGAAAGGGTTTGCTCTGACAGATCTGGTTAGCTAGATTACACAGTTTCAATAGTTTCTAGATAGTTATGGGTTAAGATTTCATCTGCAAGGCTCTCTGCATTTATTGGGAATAAAGCAATTAGATTTAAAAAGCTGGTGATTCACAAATGCATATTAAGATTATCTAATAGAGCTGCTTGATACTTTCCTGTTTGCCCAGCAGTCAGCGTGTACCCTTGTGTTCTAGCAATGACAAAACCTGGTATGGCACATACACACCGTGATGGGATAACCTAATATGAATTTCTTTGTTTCACACAGAAGTTTGCAAGTGGCAACTACAATCCACAGACATGGAGGCTGGTCCTTAGTGCTATGGTGTAGTTATTTAGACAGTTATGTGATGGGCTGTATCTCTGATCCTAATAATTAGATTAACACTCCCAGGCTGACTCACTGTTACATACACATAGAGTCATAAAGGCTTTCTGGGGTCTGGCAGCCCTAAGGCTAGTGTTGAGATCAGCCTTTCCTTTCTTTATCTTATCAAACACTTGTTGACATTCAGGAGTTCAAAGCAAAGGGTCTAAGTCTGGACCTTTGAGGGTTTCCTCTATTTAGCTATTAGCCTAAAGTTGTTGATCCCAATTCTAGAAAACACAGCTTTTCCCAAAAATCCACATAATTGCCTTCAATGACTGGGGCATTTAAGAGCTGAAATCACCTGTTTTCTCCAGTTATGAGGCTTTGTTTGCCTTTTTTAAATCTCAAATCCCAAGTTCAGCACCTTTTGTTTGCATATTTGTGCCCTTTCAGAATACTCATTATAACCACATTCTTCCAAGTGTTAAAACCAATATAGTATTCTCCAGACAAGATTCAAAGTCAGGGTTGGAAACTTATAAATTGCCTGTGTATTGTAGGAGGATGCCTTGTTTTAGTTGAATCTTTCTAAAATTCTTGGCCAGTGTTTCCCTAAAAATAGTTGGGGAATTCTTAAATCTTTGGGGAAGCATATTCCAGCAATATTGCAGAGTGCCTTTGGATTCAATGTCCTGCCATTCAAAAGCAAAAGCTACCCCAGGTCCCTGGTACAAGTCCGAGGTAGAAAAGCAAGCATGACATCTTCTTCACATGTCTCTCTGCTCCCTGGGCCTCCTCCAGGTTTTCTTTTCACTTTCCTCCTTGTCTTCTTCCTGATGTTTCACTCCTCACTCTTCTCCTAAGCCCTTTTCTAGATTCTCTGGGGAATACACTTCTTCCCCCCCACTACCACATTCTCATTTCTTCTCTTTCTTGCTTCCAACTTGGGCGGTGTATTCTCTCAGTGACCCCTTTTCTAGTTTTCTTGTTTTATTAATTTATACTTTGTTAAATTTTTGTGGACTTCTCTTTGATGTAGATAGGAGAGCTCCTTTCAAATTTTCTGTAGCAGTGGGTAAGTGTTGAAAACTTCCTTAAGATTTTGTTTTTCTGAAAAGACTTAAATCTGAGAGCCTTGCAGGATCTGGTGTTCTTGGCTGACTCTTTTTGTCATTGAATATTTTTCAGTCAAATATGCTACCCCTGAACTAACCCCTATTTTGAGTATTTTGACTGCATCATTCCATTTTCTCCTTGTCTGTGGTATCTTTGCTAAAAAATATGGTGAAAATCTGATGGAAGTTCCTTTATATTTTACCACCTATTATTCTTTAGCCAACTGCTAAATTCTTTCTTTTATCTTGAACTCTTGTTCAGGTAGGGAAACTGTCTTTTTGTATGTCTCATTGCATTTGCATAACTCAGTGTTCTTTTAGCTTTATGTACTTGTATATTTAGTTCCTTTTGTGGATTTGGGGATTTTCCTCTATAATTTCTTTGAACAAGCTCTCTGTTACTCTCTTTTCTCCTTCTTGTTCCCATTATCCTTATGTTGCTTTTCCTCATGCAGTTGAATAGATCTTGAAGTACTTTTTTTTCACATCTTATTTCTCTCTTCCATGTATTTTGTGCATTACTATCTTTGAGGTAAGTAATTTGATCCTCCATTTGGTCCATTCTGCTTCCATATCTTCCTCTTGAGTTCTTAATCTCATTTATTGTGTCTTTTACATACTGAATCTGTGTTATTTAAATTTAATTTTTAATTTCTACATTCTGTTCATTTTATTTTTTACATCAATTTTTCTGAATTTTCTTGTATCGCTGAAAGATTTTTATAGGTTTCTTATATCACTTTGACTTGCTTTTCTGATTTTTCTTCTATTGTTGAGTTTATTATAGCAGTTTTGACTATCTGATGGAAAGATTTAATTTTCTATGTCTCTGGTTGTATTTGAAGAGTCATGCTCTTACTGTAATGTCATCTTCACTTGAGAACTTAAGTTTTATTTTCTGTCTTCCCTTTTTTTTTACTTTAAATTTCCATATATCATTGAAAATATCTATAGTGGCAATTTAGATGAGCTACTTTATTTTCCTGCTTAAGGCTCCATAATTTAATTTGTTTGAATTTTTTGGCTTTGTAGGCTTCTATAGGTACTGAGCCTGTTCTTGCTGTTGTTGAGTCAGCAGAGTGAGGGAAGGCCATGGAGGAGTCTAGCCCACTTGTGTTTCTGGCACTGTTGGTAACCCTCTTCTCTGGGGTTCCACATCTGAGACTCAGTAGTCTGAGCTGTCAGTGTGCTTCACAAGGTTAGTACCAGCCCCAAGGGTTGGAGGAATGGGAGCATAGTCTAGAGCTAATAGCATTTCTCAGAACATATTCCTATAAGTGACTTGTCATTCTTTGTATGCGTATATATACACACACACATATAAACAACTTTATCCTTTCATCTATCTATGGGCACTGAGGTTTTAATGGAGGAGAACGGTGCAGATATATCTTCTACGTACTGTTTTAGTTTCCTTTGATGTATTCCCAGAGCGGGATTACTGGATCTTTGAGTAATTTCTACTTTTAATTTTTTATGGGTCTGTTTTATGGATATTGTTTTCCATAGTTGCTATGCCAGTTTACAGTCCCATCAACCATGTACAAGGTTCCTCTTTCCCCACATCTTCACCAGCATTTATTATCTCTTCTCTTTTTGATGCTAACCATTCTGGCAGGTGTGAGGTAGTATCTTATTGTAGTTTTGATTTGCATTTTTCTAATTAGTGATTTTGAGTATCTTTTTGTATTTTCTGTTGACCATTCATGTAGCTCCTTTGGACAACTGTTCATGTTCTCTGCCCATTTAAAAGTTGGATTATCTTTTTACTGTTGAGTTGTAGGCATTCCTGATAATACTTTGGGTATTTCTCCTTATCAGATATATGATTTCCAAATATTTTTTCCCATTTTTTAGGTCATTGCTTTTTCATTTTGTGGATTTGTTTTTGCTATATAGAATTTTCTTCCATATAGTTTCACTTGTGTATTTTTTCTTTGTTGTTTATGCTTTAAGTGTCATATCCAAAAATATCATTGCCATGACTCATGTCAGTGAACTTCTTTCCATATTTTTCTTCCAGGCCTTACATTTCAGTCTTTATAACATTTGTGTTAATTTTTTTTTGAATGTGTAAGATAAGGTTCTTGTCTCATTCTTTTACATGTTGACGTACAATTTTCACAGAAGCATTTATTGAAGAGACTGCTTACTCTCCATTGAGGCTTCTTGACTCCTTTGACAAATACTAGTTGACTGTAGGTGTGTGGGTTTATTTCTGGTCTCTTGGGTTTGTTCTTCAGGTTTATGTATCTTTTTATGCCAGTATATACTGTTTTGATTACTATAGTTTTATAATATAGTTCGAAACCAGGTTGTGTGATTCATCCTCTGTTCTTGTCTGGATTGTTTTGGCTGTTCTGGGTCTTTTGTGGTTCCATGCAAATTTAGGATTTTTCAACTTAAAAAATGCCATTGGAATCTTGATAATGATTGTGTTCTATATTTAGATATTTTTTGGTTGTACTGATATTTCCCAAATATTAATTATTCCCTTTTATGTACATGGCATATCTTTACATTTATTTGTGTCTTCAATTTCGTTTTCAATGTCTTATAGTTCTCTGAATGGAGATCTTTTCTCTCCTTTGTTCAATTTATTCTATATATTGTTTTGGGTAACATTATAAGTGATATTTTTTTTGCCTTTTCACAGAATATTTGTTATATGAAAACACTTGATATTTGAATATGAACTTTGTACCCTGAAACTTTATCAAATTTTTAACTTTGATCTAGCAGTTTTTTGATAGAATCTTTAGGATTTTCTATACATAAAATCATGTCATCTTCAAGTAGATGCAATTTTATTTATTCCTTTATAATTATGCTGCTTTTAATTTATTTCTTTATCTTTTTTTCCTGATTGCTGTTGTTTGGACTTTAGTCTATGTTGAACAGAAATGGTAAGAGTGGCAACCCTTATGTTGTTTGATCTTAAATAAGAAGCATTCACCCTTTCACCATTGAATACGATGTTAGCTGTGGACTTGCTAGATGTAGTCTTTATTATTGAGGTACATTTCTTCTTACTTTTTATTTTTATCATGAACAGATTTTGAATTTTGCAAAAATCTTTTTCTGCATCTACTTAGATGATCAAATAATTTTTCCCCCTCCACTCTATTACTGTGGTATAAGACATGGTTGGTTTGTGTATGTATAGACATCCTTACATACTCAGGACAAATCCAACTTGGTAATGGTGAATAATCCTTTTTATCTATTGCTGAATTTGATTTGGTAGTATTTTATTGAGAATTTTTGCGTCTACATTCATCAGGGATATTGACCTATAGTTTTCTTCTCCTGTGGCATCTTTTTCTGGGTTTTCACATCTGAGTAATATTGTTCTCATAAAATGGATTTGGGATTATTTCTTCCTCTTTGATTTTGGAAGTTTGAGAAGGATTGCTATTAATTATTCTATACATATTTGATAAAATTTAACAGTGAAGTCTTTTGATCTGGGCTTTTCTTTGTTGGGAGGTTTGTAATTATCAATTCTGTTTTTACTAGTAATTGATCTGTTCAGATTTTTAAATTTTTTTAATTTATATATATTTGACATCAATTGTAATCCACATGTAGTCCCCATCATCATATCACCAGTGCACCATCACCTCAGTCCCCTGTGCTCCCATCTCCCCTGAACCCTCCCCCTCCTCACTCCCCACCAAATGTCCCCAATTTGTCCTTGTCTTTTCATTTTTGGTTTTTGTGTCTTTATTGTTGTTATTACTATTGTTCTTATTCCTTTCCTTGATCCTTATATTGGTTCCCTTATATTCCTCCTAGGGGAGGAATCATCTGGTATTTTTCTTTTGCCTTCTGACTTACTTCGCTGAGCATAATCCCTTCCAGATCCATCCATGTTCCTATGAATGCATCTAGTTTTTCATTTCTGATTGCTGAGTAGTATTCCATCGTGTATATGTACCACAGCTTCCGATCCACTCATCTGTTTTTGGGCATTTAGGATGTTTCCAGGTCTTACCTATTGTAAAGAGTTATAAACATAGGGGTGCAGGTATTTTTTTTTTTATTTCTGATTCATTTTGGTAGGTGGTATGTTTCAAAGAATTGTTTTATTTTCAGTTGTCCAGTTTGTTGGTGTGTAACTGTTCATAGTCACCTCTTATAATCCTATATATTTCTGTAGTATCATTTCTAATAGCTCCTTTATGATATAAAATTTTGATTTAGATTCTCCTTTTCCATTGGTTTGTTTGTTAATTTTACTTTCTGAAGGACCAGTTGTTATTTTTCTTAATCTTTTCTATTGTTTTCTTAGTCTCTATTTCATTTCTAATCTTTATAATTTCTTTCCTTCTGTTAATATTGGGCTTTATTTTTTGTAGTTCTTATAGAGTTAGGCTTTTGTTTTCTTTTGATGTCTTATTTCTTAGTGCGTTTATTTCTGTTATCTTCTCTCTCAGACCTACTTTTGTTGTATCTATAAATGTTGTCTTTCAGTTTTCATTTTCTCATGATACATCTTATTTACAATTTAATTTTTTCTTTAACCCATTGGTTGTTTACAAGAGGGTTGTTTAATTTCCATGTATTAGTGAATGTTTCTATTTCTTCCTGCTTTTGATTTCTAGTTTCATGTCATTGAAGTTAGAGAAGATACTTGGTATGGTTTTAGTCATTTTGAATTTGATTAAGACTTGCTTTATGGTCTAACATATGGTCTATCATAGAAAATGTTTTATGCGCTTTTGACAGGAATGTGTATTTTGTTATAAAATGAGAATGTTCTGTATGGCTGTTGGATCTGATTGTTCTGTAGTGTTGTTCATATCTGCTGTTTCCTTATTGAAGTTCTGTTTGGATGATTTTTCCATTGTTTTTGTTGGAGTGTCAAAGTCCCCAGTTATTTTTGCATTACTGTTTATCACTCCATTTAACTCTTTTAGTTTTAGCTTTATATATTTAGGTGCTCAGATGTTAGTTGCATAAATATTTACAATTGTTATAGCTTTTTTATGATTTCACTATTTTATTATTATAAACTTACCTGCTTTCTCTCTTAAATGCCCATTTTGTCTGCTGTAAGAATAGCTATACTTGCTTCTTGGGGTGTATCATTTACTGGCAGTACCCTTTCCATACTTTTATTTTGTCTATGTAAGTCTTTAAGGCTAATGTGAGTCTATTCTATGAAGCAGAATTTAGCACGCTTATCTTTAAGGTAATTAATGATATGTAAGGACTTAAAGTTGCCATGTTAATGTTTCTGCTTTTTATATCCATTATCCCTTGTTTTTTTAATAAATTTTTTTACAGATTTATTTTTTATTTGTTTATGTATACAAGATCTGTGGTATAGGCCAGAGATGCAGGAGGTGAGAGAATTCACCAGAGACTTTTGTCTATGAAATACACTACTGAGGGGAGCAGCAGGTGATATAGGAGAGGTCTGCTGCACCATATGGGTCAGCTTCCTGACTGGGAATCAAACTCATGCCTCAAAGACTGGTGATAGCTTGATGACGCTGAGACTTTAACTACCCTGCACCAGGAGGGAGGCCCAATTATCCCTTGTTTCTTATCCTACTATGTCTGTATGTGTTTTGATGTCATTTTGTATCTATGTGCTTCAATTTCTTTATCATGTTCTTTGGTGTAATTAGTACAGGTTTATTCCTTGTGGTTACTATGAGGCTTACATGAAGTATGTTAAATTTCTAACATCCTTTTTAAAGCTGATAACAATTTAACTTCAATAATGTTCCTAATCTTTATATGTATTGTAGTTATGGTTATTTCTACTATATTTTTTTAATATTTAAACTAGAGTTGTGGTGAATTACACTCTATCATTTTGACTGTGTATTTACCATTGCCAGTGAGTTTTGTGCCACCTTCTGTGTTTTTATGATGTTAATTAGTGACCTTTATTTCCACTGAAAGAACTCTCTTTAGGTTTTCTCTTTTTGAAAGATTTATTTATTTATGCACACAAG
>JAGFMF010011430.1:77464-92632 GCA_019455555.1 Galemys pyrenaicus
GATCCTGGAGAATGTTCCATGTGCACTTGAGAAGAATGTATACCCATTTTTGTGGGGGTGTAATGTTCTATATATGTCTGTTAAACCCATGAGATCTATGCTTTGGTTTTCATTAGAGAGATTGGCCTATAGTTTTCTTTTTTTATGAAATCCTTGTTTGGTTTTGGTATTAATGTAATGTTGGCTTCATAAAATGTGATCAGTTTTTTGAAAGTGTTTGTGCAGGATGGACAGTAGTTTATTTTTGTATGTTTGCTAGAATTCATTTGTAAATCCATTGGTCCTGGGCTCTTATTTTGGGGGAGGTTTTTGATTAAAGTTTCAATTTCACTGCTTGTGATTGAACTGGTAGGTGTCTATGCCTTCTTTATCTAGCTTTCAATGATTATAAAGTTGTAGGAATTTGTCAGTTTCTTTGAGATTATTGAATTCATTTGCATGTAAGTGTTCATAGTAGTCTCTAATTATTCTTTTGATTTCTACTGTCTATGTTGTGATTTATCATCTTTTATTAGTGATTCTATTTAAGTTTTTTCCTGTTTTTTCTTCATCATTTTGGCTAGAGGTTTGTCTATTTTGTTTATTTTTTCAAAGAAACAGCTTTTGATTTCCTTGATCTTTTGTTTTCTTAACTTCAATTTCATTTATTTCCTCTTTGATTTTTTTTTTATTTCCTGTCTTCTACTGGCTTTTAGGTTTGTAACTCTTTTTCCAGTTCTTTAGAGTGGGAGATTAAGTTATTTCTTTGGGTTCATTCTTTCTTCTTGGTGAGCCTGTATTGCTATATATTTTCCTCTTATAACTGCTTTTGCTGTGTTCCAAGTATTCTGGAGAGTTGTCTCTTCTTTATCATTCATCTAAAGGTATTTTTTTATTTCCTATTTGATCTCCTCATTGATCCAGTTGCCTTTCAGTAGTGTGGGTTTCAGTCTCTCCACGATGTATGAAGGATCCTTCCCTTCTTTTTGTGATTTGTTTCTAGTTAGGTGCCTTTATGGTCAGAGAAGATAGTTGGTATAATTTCAATTTTGGTGTATCTGTTGATGTTTGTCTTGTGTCCCAGTATGTGATCTGGAGAATGATCTGTGTGCACTTGAGAAAAATGTGTACTCCGATTTTTTTGGGTGTAGTGTTCTATAGATGTTTGTCAATCCCATGCAGTCCTTGTTCAGAGCTTTAATATCTTTGCTTATTTTTTGTCTTTTTGATCTATCCATTATTTAGAGTGGTGTGTTGAAGTTTTCTACTACATACGTGTTTTCTCTGATGTCAGTTTTCAGAGATGATAGTAATTGACTGATAACTTTTGGTGCTCCTTCATTTGGTAAATTTATGTTGATGAGTGTTATGTCTTCTTGTTGAATTGTGCCTTTAATCATAATATAGTGACTGTTTATGTCTCTTTTTACCTTTTTTAGTTTGAAGTCTATTTTATCTGATATAAGTACAGCTCTTCCTTCTTTCTTTTTTGGGTCCATTTGCTTGTGGGATTGTTTTCCAACCTTTTACTTTCAGTCTGTGTTTATTTTTTATAATCAAGTGAAGTTTCCTGAGGACAACAAAAGTCTGGGTTCTGTTTTATAGTTCATCCTGTGACTCTGTCTTTTAGTTGATGAGTTTATACCATTTACATTTAGGTTAATATTCATATGTTGGTATCATTTTTCCATTTTTATTATCTTGTAGTGGATTTTATTCTTGCAGGGTTTTTTTTGTTATTTATTCTTCTGTTGATTTTTGCTTTAGGACTTCTTGTAGTAATTTTTGGAGTGGGGATTTAGTCATAGTGAACCTCTGTAATTTCTGTTTGTCTGAAAGGTCCTTATTTTTCCTTCATAGGGGAAGGAGAGCTTTGCAAAATAAAGTATTCTGGGTTGGCATTTGTTTTCTTGGAGTTTATTGAATATGTCTCTCCAGTCTCTTCTTGCCATAGTGTTTCTTCAGTGAAATCTGATGTCGGCCTGATTGGTTTTCCTTTATATGTTACCATTTTTTTTTCCTTTTGTCAGTTTCATTATTTTTCCTTGTCTGGAATTCTTGAGTTCTTTACTATTATGTGTCTTGCTATATTCTTCCTCTCATTGTGGTAGTTAGGTGTTCTTTTTGCTTCTAGTGTGCCTATTTTCATCTCCTTCATGCTTGGAAAATTCTCTTTGATCATCTCATTGAATATTTTTTCTGTTCCTTGATCTTTTTCTTCTCCTTCCTATAACTCTTATATTTCCTTTCCTCATGGTGTCAGATAGTTATCATAGTGTTTCTTCAGTCTTTCTCCTTTGTGCTTCTTTTTTCTTTTCTTTCCTGGTTCTTTTTATGTCTGAGTCTTCCAGAGTACTGATTTGTTGCTCCATTTCATGAAATCTTTTTTCGTAGCTTTTCATTTCCTTCTTCAGAGACTCATTTTCATTCTTCAGTTCATTAATTATTTTTCTCATATCATTATTTTCATATTCTCTATCTGGTAAACAGAGGAGTTCTTCTGTGCCATTGTTGTTGAGTTCTGGTAGCTGATTTCCTTTTTTTGTCCTTGAGGCTTGCTTGTTACTTGTTTTTTTCCTTCTCTCTGTTGTTTATTTCTTAATTTGTTCTAAGCATTGGGTCACTGTGTTACTGGTACTGATGGACATCTCTTTGGAGTGCTCCTTCTCCTTTTGTGTCACCCAGAGGTTTGTGGGTTCCCTGATCTGGCACTTTTTGCCTTCCGGTTATGGCACCGGGCACACTTTCTCTGTGCGCCCACAGGCTACCAAGACTGGGATCCCCCTCTCAGTTTGGCAGTGCCAGGTCAGTTTTCTCCGAGTTTCCCAGTTTGCCTTTGTTTGCGTCACACAGAGGTTTGTGGGTTCACTGATCCAGTGCTTTTGATCCAGTGCTTTTTGCCTTTCTATTATGGCGCCCTGCATGCTGTCTCTGTAAGTCCACAGCCATGGGTTCCCTGATCCGGCACTTTTTGTCTTGTGATTATGGCTTTAGGTGCACTCCTTGTGCACTCACAACCATGGGTTCCCTGAACTGATGCTTTTTGCCTTCTGAGTATGATGCCCAGCACGTTCTTTCTGTGTGCCCACAGTCCCCCTAAGCTTGGAACTCCCTCTCAGTACGGTGGTTCAGGGCCTGGGTTTCCTGGCTCACCTCTGTTTGCTTCACACAGAGACAGTTTGATATCTTTATGGTCTGAGGTTTTAGATATGATTTCAAGCTTCAAGAAATTATTGATATTTGTTTCATGTTGCAGAATGTGGTCTATTCTGCACAATGTGCCATGTGCACTTAAGAAAAATGTATATTCCGGTTTTGGGGGGTGCAGTGCCCTTGAAAATGTTTATGAGGTTCATGAGCTTGATGTTCCCTTCCCCAAATGTGTTTTTTCCTTTGTTTGATTGTAGAGTTGATAGTACTTGCCTAATGTATTTTGGTGCTTTCATTTGGTGCATGTACATTGATAAGTGTTATGTTTTCTTGATGTACCATTAATTTTTTATTATATAGTGTTCCTCCCTGTCTCTTACCTTTTTTAACTGGAAATTTGTCTGATATAAGTGTGGTTGCCCTTGCCTTCTTTAGAGTCACATTTGCTTGTCGAATGATTTTCCACTCCTTTACATTGAGTTGCTTGGGTCTCCTCCCTACCTTAGATCCCTCTGGTCCCTTCTCTAAAGTCAAACAATTTCCTAGGCATAGTTTTTGCATATACAAACGTATATGTGAATTTACACGTGTGAGTACACTTGTGTGTGTGTTTGTCTTTAAAAGAAATACAATAGAAACAAGTTATTTTCTACATTTTTTTAAAAAAAAAAAACAAAACCTAAATTGTGTATTTTGGATCTCAATCATACATATTTACCAGACAGTGCATAGAGATGATCTTTATTCTGATTTATGACTGTTTATTCCATTGAATACATATATAACTTATGTTATAGATTATGCATAAATAAATTTGACTGTAGTATTTTGCTATTAGACAAAAATGCTTCAGTGAGTATCTTTCTATTTAAGTTTTTGCATATGTGGATTAGTATATATGTAGATTTACTGCCTAAAAGTGAAATTGCTGGTCCAAAATTTTTTAAATATTGCACTTTCTTTCCAAACTGGCTGTTTCATTTCATACTTCTACTAGACAGTGTGTGAAGTACTTATTTCACTCTAGCTTGGCCAATAATGTTTATTGTTAAACTCTTTTTTTGCATTTGTGTTAAGATTTTTAAAAATGGCACTGTTGTTTCTACTTACATTTGTTTAAATTATGTAGTTGATAAGTATATTTGTATATTTAGAAGTCATCTTAATTTTTCCTCTGTTAACTGCTTGCTTATGTTGCTTGACAATTTTTCTATTGGGTTACTACTACTGATTTATTATAGCTTTCCTTGCAGAAACTTAATTGTTTTTTTATTAATATAAAATATTTTAAAATTACATATACTTGCCATCAATTGTAATCCCCATGTATTCCCCATCACCATCTCACCAGCAGAAACTTAATTGTTAATCAATGAATTGTTTCAATGACCACTTGGCTTTATGTTTCCTGTGTTGTTGTTTTTTCACTACTCTGTGACTTCATATTTTCCAACTAAATCTTTAGTTCATCTAGAATTATATAAAAAGTGAGATACATGTTGTTCCTAGGATTTTTCCAGATGTTTGTGCTGATACAGCTTGTCGTGTCTTTTCTCTAGCAGTTTGTTAAATTCTTGTTTTCTAAGTTAACTAAGTATGTACGTCAATAAATTGGTTGTATATATTTTGTTTTTTAAAATTTTTTTTATTCTATATTTGCCAATGTTTGAAATGGGGTGATGCTGTCCTGTGTTAGGGCAAATCAGGTGTGTGACAGCATTCAGTGAGATCTTCAGTGTGCAGGGCCTCTGTGGCTCAGGCTTTCTCTCATCTGGCCCACAGCTCAGATGAAGTGATTCTGAAGCCCACTGGAAATCAGCTAACTGTGGAATTCCTTGAAGAGAATAGCTTCAGTGTGCCCATCCTAGTCTTGAAGAAGGATGGATTGGGGATGACACTTCCCTCACCATCATTCACTGTGAGAGATGTGGAACACTATGTTGGTAAGTACCATAGACCCTCTTAACTATGGCATTGATTTCTGACATCGAGACCTATTAACTCTTTTCACTCTAATCTTTTTGCTTTTCCTTCCTAGTCATTTTGGGGATCTAAGGTGAAATGCCAGGCCCAGAGTCATTCTTTGGTAAAGCTAGAATCAAAATCCTGCTCTTTCCTTCCTTTTTTTCCTAATAGCCACAAAACCTCAAGGGATCCCCTTCCAGGGATCATGATTCCTGCTATATTGACATGAGAAACCCTCTGACTCTTGTCAGTTGTCTTCTGGGCTTAATTTTTGGGAGATATAAAGAGAAGAAGCAAGGAGGTAGCCTGGCCCACTGGATTGTACTGTGAGTGAGGTTCTGTGTCAGACACTTCTGTTGCTCTATCAGGCCTGGACCTGGCCCAAGTAGAGTGTAAGGGATTCTGACCCCTGCTTCCAAACACATGCATATGAATGCAGTGCCTGAGGAGGGTTTTGAATGTAATGCCATTATAGGGATTGGTGAAGGAATGAGAGCATTTTCCCAGTCCCTGAGACTACTTGGTACAGAACCCATCTCTTTACTTCAGGTTCTGACAAAGAGATTGATGTGATTGATGTGACCCGTCAGGCTGACTGCAAGATGAAACTTGGTGATTTTGTGAAATATTATTACAGTGGGAAGAGGGAGAAAGTCCTCAATGTCATTAGTTTGGAATTCTCTGATACTAGGTAAGAGGGGCAGGGGTAACTATAAAGCCTGACATGTCTTTTTGTCTGATGATTTTCTTTTCTTTCCCTTTTTTTTTCCAGTTTTTCAGGGAGGTGTTTTATTGAAAACTTGCTTAGGAGGATAAAATGTTACTCATTGTTAATGTAGGAAAGCAATATTTTATGTTAATGTATGAAATAATATTCTAGTATTATTCCATTTTCACAGAACAAAGTGTAGTATATATGTAAATATACATAGAAAAATTGAAAAACAGAATATTTACTTTTCTAACTTTTAATTGTAAAATAATTATAGATTCACAGTAGGTAGCAAAAAAATGTATGGAAAAAAGTTGTGTATCCTGCAGTCATTTTTACCATCAATGGGAAAGTATTAAAACCCTTGCTGTTGGTTTTAACATGCAAAATTAATGTAAGAGTGTTTTAATAAACTGTGTTTATTTATGCCTTCATCTTGAAAGATTATTTGAAGTAGATTGCAGAGATGCAGAGAGTGGGGAAAAAGAGAAAATTGGAACAAAATGAAAATAAAGGTGGGGAAATAAAGAGCATCTATTGGGCTGCCTGCACACAATGTATAAATGTCTGGATTGTTGGTAGAGGAAGTACTACAGAGTTCTCACTGAATTTCCTGAAGGTCAGAACAAAGTGAGGAGTGCAGTATTATGAGATTGTGGTTTTATGTAAGATAAAAACAACCAGATATTTGGGAGAAATATGTCTTTACCTAGAACTGAGCCCTGATAGGTTTTTCCAATGGTACCTCATAAAGACGATACTATGAGATGGGAACAGTTACAGTAACTATTATATACCAAGTCCCAAGGCTCAGGTGGGGTTGGGAGAAAAGAGGAATATGAGCATTTAGTGGAGGCAGTGATCACTTTCAACTGGGTAAGACTGTGGAAGTGAAACTTAGGACTTCTGGAGTCTTCTGGAATGAGAATGCTGCCCAGACATACAAAAATTAAATTTCCTATGTTCCTTTGCAGATTCTGTGAAGAGAACTTATTTTTTCTTATTTGACCTTTACTGGGATAGAGGAGAGCATTCTATTCAGGCTTCAACCTTAAATTCTCAATCAGCTAACATCTGTTCTATTTCCCCTCTTTGTTAGACTTTCCAATCTTGTGGAGACACCCAAGATTGTTCGGAAGCTATCATGGGTGGAAAACTTGTGGCCAGAGGAATGTGTCTTTGAGAGGCCCAATGTGCAGAAGTACTGCCTCATGAGTGTGCGGGATAGTTATACAGACTTCCATATTGATTTTGGTGGCACCTCAGTCTGGTACCACGTGCTCAAGGTAGGAATGGAGTCAGCCAAATTTGGAGTCTTTCCTAATTTTTTTCAATAGATATTAATTTTATAGATTATAATAATAGGGTTTTTTTTTCTACATTGTTGTGGTCTCCATAGTTTTCCCACCACCATATCACCCTCGAACCATCACCATATTCTCTTGTGTTCTTCCCTCCCCAATTTTGGCTCTTCTCCTTCCTTTCCCTTCCTATATGCCTTAGATCTGTGGTCAGCTTGCTAGTTTTAACTTTTTCTTGAACTTTTGTTCGGTACAACCCATTCTTACCAATGGAGTCTTCCTTTTGTGGCAGCAAAAAACAGGTTGCTGAAGCCCTCTTGCCACCCAGATTCTATTTGTGTGACATTTCCACATAACTACTCTATCAGGGTTAGACACTTAGTGGATATGCCATATAAAATGTCTATGGTTTTATGCTTAACATTTTTTTTGAATAGCAGTGGATATCTAAGCTTATTTTCTTAATGAACCAATCTGTACTATCACTGTATATGGAAATGTCTATTGCAGAAATTTCTGGTAACAGGCACAATTTCCCCTTCTCCCAATTTTATTGAAATCTAATGTATATATCATAAGGTCATCCATTTTAGGTCTATAGTTTGATGAATTTGACAACTGTATAGAGTCGCATAACCGCCACTACCATTAACATAGAGTGCATATATATAAATACACACACACATATATATGTATATATGTATATATGTATGAGCAGTTTTTTAATGCCCACCTTCCTATAGTTTCTCTTTTAATAGTCATTCAACTTTGTAATTCGCATATTATCACTGACTACAAAGGATTTTTGAAGTCTGAAAAACAAATTTCTGAAATAAATTTTATTGATTTCCATCACTGCTCATCCTGTTTGGTTTTCTTATCAGAAATTCCAAGACAAAGAAAAATTTGGATATGCCTTTTGTCCAAATGATCCTAAGTCTTGAATCAGTTGTTTCCATTGGTTTATCATAAGGAAATTGGACTGTGTAAATAAATTTCTGTTACTCAAATGTGAAATTAACTTTATTTATTTTTAAATAATTTCTTTTTGGTAGAAAATTTGCAAAAATAATGGGAAGAATTCTTCCTATTTTTCTTCCTATTATTCTGTATACTTCACTCAGATTCCTCAAATTACCATTTCATTATATTCTTTTTTCTACAGCAAACATAATGAAATGGTTTTATATGTCTTTTTTTCTGAAATATTTAGTAGTTGTAGTCTTGGTGTCCCTTCTGTGTGTATTCCTTTAAAACAAGCTCATTCTCTTATATAACCACAGTATAATTATCAATATCATGGAATTAATGTTGATATGCTACAGATATGATTAAAATTTCTCTAGTTTTATGATAAATTTTAGTGTTACTACTTTTCTACTTTGAACTTCATCATCATAAAATATTGGTTGACCTAATCAAGCTGTGGGTTGGGATTATTTTCATGCTAGTATGTCTATTTTTTAGCCTTCTGAAATATTTATCTGGTTATTATCCAGGCAAAACATAATTACTTAATGAAATACTTTCAACAGATAATCACCTAACATATAATCTTCTAGACGTCCTTGGGCAATTACTGAACTTTTGAAACTTTTTGTAGCTTTGATTGTAGGTGTGAGAAGGAACACTCTCTGAAAATAGCATTTAAAGGCAAATTCAATTTTCTTCTCATCTCTAATGTGGCCTTAAGTTCTCCTAGGGCTAGTAGTATTGATCTGCTCAATTGTAGAGTGCATTTTTCATTTAACATTGTATCTAACATAGGAGCTTTTGGTGTACATTTGTCCTAACTTGAATAATTTTGGTTGAAATGCCCTTTCCAAATTGTTTTTGTCAATCTTAACAAAAGCTTAAAAAATCATAGTGCAAAAAGACCTTTTGAAGTTTTCTAAATTCACGCAAAAATGATTCTTGAATGGGTTTGGGAAAGAATTCTGGCATGTTCTTAAAACATGGGAGAGAGAATAGCCTTTTGAGAGCCCCTGGAGGACTTTTCTGGCAACCTTGATGATTTTAATACTTCATCCTCTTTTTGTTTCAGGGGGAGAAGATCTTCTACCTGATCCGCCCAACTAATGCCAACCTAACTCTCTTTGAGTGCTGGAGCAGCTCCTCTAATCAGAATGAGATGTTCTTTGGGGACCAGGTGGACAAGTGCTACAAGTGTTCTGTGAAGCAAGGACAGACACTTTTCATTCCTACAGGTCTTCCTTGGGTTGATCTGGGAGGTTGTGAGGAGTGTGTGAAAAGGAAGCAAGCTTGTGGAGTCTGATTATGTAGTGTATCCTTGTCATATTTGCTGAAGGCTCACAAGTGGACTTCAAAAAAATTCCATGGTGGCCATTGGTCAGCATCATCATTTGGGGAGGCTGCAAGTGGGAAAGTCCAGAAAGAGGTTGATGTACTGGGCTGATGTTAACTTGGACAGAGAACAGGATACTCTACTTCAAACCTCTGGGGATAGTGACTAGAAGGCTGGTCTTGTAGACTTTAAATAAGAATGAACCATGATTGGGCTAGCACTTTATTCCTAAAAAATACATGCCTAGGTGTAACTGCTACAATGATGGATTTGTAGTCTAGGGTAGGATCTGAGTGTATGAATTTGAGAAGGTATGCCCAGTTGTCTCAGTCTGGGTAAGCTGACATCTTTAATATGTTGTGTCTCCCACAAAACACAATATGTCTCTTTTTGTTTAGATTTTTCTTGATTTCAGAATTAGTGTTAAATTTTCTTTAAGTGTTTGGTAGAATTCTTTGTTTAATGCAATCACATGGATGTAGAGATATCTTTTAGGGGAATGTTTTTTATTAACATTCATTTTCTTTAAACTTTATTAGGCTATTCAAATACTCTTTAATATTGGGTGAGTTGTAATACTTTGTGGGTTTTGAGGAATTAGTCCATTTTATCTAAATCGTTATGTATATAGTTGTTTATAGTATTTCCTTATTTTTTTTGATGTCTTCCAGATCTCTAGTGATACCCTCGTTTCATTTCCAGTACTAGTTAGTTGTGCCCTCTCTTTTATTCTTGTCAATTTTGATGAAGGTCTGTCAATTTTATGGAACTTTGTTCAGAGACTTTTTGTTTCTTTGAATTTTTCTTTCACTTTCATTTATGTCTACTTTTATCTTTCTTTTTCCTTCCTTTTGCATATTTGGAAAAAGACTGCTTTTTCCAGTCTTGATAGAGGGGCTTAGATTAGTCATTTGATTTTCCCTCTTTTCTAATGTTGGCATTTAGTACTATAAATTTCCCCCTCAGTACTGATTGAACTGTGTCATATTTTGATATGTTGTATTTTCATTTAATTAAATGTATTCTTTTAAAAATTGATATGATTCACATAAAACTTATTAAATGGCATAGTTCTGTGTTTCAAAACACATTCACAACTATCACTGCTGTCTAATACCAGATATCAGAAAATTCTAATCACTTCATAAAGAAACCCTGTACTACTACTAGCACTCACATTCCTTTCTTCTCACCATGAGTTTGCTGATTATGAATATTTTATATAAATGGAATCATGCAATATGTGGTCTTTGTGTTTTGCTTCTTTCACTCAGCATGTTTCCAGTTATCTTCCATTTTACAATATTTATCATTCTTTTAAATGAGTGAATAATACTTAATTTATGATATGCAACATTTCATTCAGTATTTTATAGAAATTTGTGTTGTTTTCACTTTTTTGGCTATTATGAATAATTCTGCTGTTAAAATTCATGTACAAGTTACTGTGTTACCCTGTATTTTTAGTTGTCTTGGGAATATACCTAAGAGAAAAATTGCTGAGTCATATAGTAACTGTTTAACTTCTTGAGGAACTGCCAAACTGTTTTCTAAAGCAGCTACACAATTTTGCATTCCCACTGGCAACTTTTCAGAGTCCCAGTTTTTCCCTTGTCTGTTTTTATGATTATAGCCATTATAGTGGGTATGAGGTTGTATCTCATTGAGATTTTGTGTTTATCTAATGATTGTTGACCATCTTTTCATGTATGTATCAAACATTTGTATATTTTAAAAAAATATTTAAAACCTTTGCTCATTCTTTAATTGGGTGATTTGTCTTTTTGTTGTTGAGCTGAAAGAATTTTTATGTATTTTAGATATTGGACCTTTATCTAGAAATATTTTTTTTCTTTCTGGGCATTGCTGTTTCACTTTCTTTAAAGTGTCCTGTGAAGCACAAAAATTATGAATTATATTCCAAGTTTATTATTTCTTTGCTTGATTTTTGGTGTGGTATCTAAGAGACCATTGCCTAATTCAGGGTCATGAAAATTTACACCTGTGTTTTATTCTAAATTTTATAGTTTTAATTATTACAGTCAGGTCTTTTATTTCAAGCTATTTTTTTTTGTATATAGTGTGAGGTCAAAGGATCCAATTTCATGCTATTACTTTTGAATATCTAGTTGGCCCAGAACCATTTGAAAAAATCTTTCCCTGGTGAATTGGGAAAAATCTTTCCCTAATGAATTGTCTTGACAACATTATCAAAAATCAGTTGAACATAAACGTTATGTTTGTTTCTGACCTTTGAATTCTTTTTCATTGTCCTATATGTCTATCCTTAGAGTATCACACTCTCTCAATTACTATACATTTATGGTAAGTTTTGATATCAGGAAGTGTCAACTCTCTAACATTTCTTTTTCAAGTTTATTATGTCTATTCTGAGTTCCTTCAGTTTCCATATGAATTTTGAGCTTCTGGTCTTATATATATATTTTTAGAGCTTACTCTAGTTCTTTATTTTTCTTTTATATTTACATATATCTTATCACAGTCTAAAAGTATTGACATTACACCAGTTTGAGGAATGTGTTCACATCCCTTTACCTTTCCTATTTATAGTATATTTGTCTTGAATATTTCCTCTGCATATATTGAGAACCACATTACATTGTTTTTGAATTTTTGTTCAAACTGCCAAACATAATTAAGGATACATTAGAGAAGGAAAGTCTATAGGGAAAGTTTATTGTATTTACCTGTGTTTTTATTCTTCTGTTCTTTCTTCTTAGTGGTGTTCCATGATTCCTTCTTGTCATTTCATCTCTATTTAGAGTTTGGGATAGGTCTGCTCACAACAGTTTCACCTCATCTGTAGATGTTTTGACTTCTCTTTCATTCCTGAACTATATTGCTAGGTATAGAATTCTGGGTGAATGGTTCTTTCTTTTCAGCCCTTGAAAGATACTGTGCTACTTCCTCTGGGCCTATGTGATTTCTGATGAGATTTTGGCTACCATTCAGAATGTTTTTTCCTAGTAAATAATGTATCATTTCTTGCTACTTTCAATTTTTTTTCTTTCTTCTTTAGTTTTTAGTGGTTTGATTTACATATGTGTTGGTATGGATTTCTTTGCTTTTATACAGTGTTTTACTGACTTTCTTAAATATGAAGGTTTATGTCTTTTGCCAAACTAGTAAAATTTTTAGCATTACTTATATAAATTCTTTTTCAACCCCAGACTCCAACTTAATCTCTCTTCTCCTGGGTCTCTGATTTATGAGTTACATATTTTGCTGTAGTCCCACAAGTCTAGGATTTTCTTTCTCAATCTGTTGCCTCTCTTTTATTCATATTGGGTACTTTCTATTGTCCTCTCTTTGAGTTCTCTGATTATTTTTTCCATTGTTTCCATTCTTCTATTCAATCCATCTATTACATTATTTATTTCAAATATAATATTTAATGAGCTTATGTAATTTTAACACCTCAAACATTATATCTATAGTTCTGGATTATTTCTTTGCACATGTCTAGTCATATAAAAATATCATTTTATTACATTACTTTTATAGAGTGTATAATGATGAGACAAATCACCCATATCCCCATACCCATCTTCTTTTCTCTTTTATAAGTTTCTATTCTCGAGAATTTATTCACCCATATTTGAATCCTTTCTTGGCTCTTGCCAAATGATGTTCCTATATTGATATACTTAATAACTGTTCGCTGAATTTGAATTGCCTAACAGATTTTAATTGGATTAGTTTGCATCTTGATAGAAGTTCCCACAAATGGTGTATCATCTATTTAGCTCCACAGGCTTTGAGTTTATATTGTCTGTCCCAGCATTGGGCTAGGTACTCGGGAGAAAAGATTGATACATCATTTAATTGTAATGTTCTAATGATCATAATAGAGGTATTCACCACAAGTTTTGGAAGTACAGAGAACAATTAATCTAGCCAGAGCTTTGCGAAAATCTCTGATGACTGATGCCTGAAGAGTTAGTAGGTATGGACTAGGGAAAGAAAGGCAAGAAAGACATCTTAGATACAGGAATAGGCACATACAATGCAAAGCTCCATAGAGCAGTTTACAAAAATGGAGCCCAACCATTTTCTTTTATACTCTTAAAACTGAGAAAACTTAATATATTAATTTATTGAGAAAACCAATAATAAACCCCTAAAAAGGTCAAGAACTGGGAGCAGATGAAGCTGAAAATGAAGGTAGACAAAACTTATCCCAGAGGTGACTAAGACAAATTTGTTTATTTGTTTTCACTTCTAATGAATATTTCAGAGGCAGCAAAAGATAAAAAAATAAATACAATGAACATTTATATGTTCGTGACTCAGCTAAAAATATATCACAAATCTATTGGAAGATTTCTGTATACTTCTCAATTACATTCCCATTCTTTCCTTTCAGTGCTATCTATTGTCCTGAAGCTGGTGTTAGTCACCTTCATACATTTTTATCCAATTACTACATAGATATACCTTACTAAACAATATATAGTATTTTTTACATATTTTTGAACATTATGTAAATGGAATCATTGGATGTATTCTTAACTTGCATTTTTCTTTGAACATTATGATTTATGAGATCCATGTTGATACATGTATAGTTCATTAATTTCACTTGCTTTCAAGTATCCATTGTATATGATAATTTATTCATTCTTCTGAGGGATGGAAATTAGATTAAAGAGCTTGGAGCAGAGGATGACATGGACATATTTGTATTTTAAATACCTCACATAGGTTTGGAATGTAGCTAGACTTGAAAGGTCAATATTGGTGTAGAGCAACAGTTTGCAAACATAACCCTGACTAGATCTACATGGGGTTAAGAAACTCCTTCTACTCCCCTCCTCCCAACTTCTGTTGCCTCACCTACCCTTGCTCTTTTCTTTGAGAAGGGATTTACCTTTACCCTTGACAGGACTGCCCTTTTTAACTCTAAACGGAGTTTTTGTATTGGACAGACCTGGATTCAAATTTGGCCATTTTCTACCTAAATATACACATTACCAGGTTGGTGGTGAAATATACACCTAATTGGACCCTTTTATACTCCTAAATATTACAGAGGACCCAAAAGTGCTTTTATATATGTGTCTTACGTTTATTAATATTTACATTATAAATTAAAACTGAGAAAATTTAATGTATTAATTTATTGAGAAAACCAATAAGCCTATTATATGTTAGCCTAAGTAAAAAGTTTTATGAAATATAACCATTTTCAAATCAAAAAGGTTTAGTGGTAAGAATGACATTAACTTTTTTGCAAACCTATTTTAATGTATGGGTTAATAGAAAATGGTTAGAATCTCAAATCTGCTTCTACATGTTGTGATAACACTGCATGTACCCTCTGCAAAGCTCCATTACACCCTTGAAAGAATGAGGGTTAAAAAGACAAATAACATCTTAGTACTATCATGAATATAATTTTGCTCTCACATATGCTCTGAAAGTCTCAGGTAACTCTAGGATTCATTGGCCCAAACAACTGGTAGAGATTGTTTAGAAATTATTGCAAGTAGCTTGGGTGTCAAATAATGAGAAGTCTGATCACTAAGGCATTGGCAGATTGGATGGATAGAGAAACTAAGATAAATATGAGAGACTGAAGAGGAGAAATCAGATAGCTCCTAAAGAACAGGCAAGGGCGAAGGGAGTAATTGATTTCCAATTAGGTGTATATTTCACCACCAACCTGGTAATGTGTATATTTAGGTAGAAAATGGCCAAATTTGAATCCAGGTCTGTCCAATACAAAAACTCCG
>JAGFMF010011430.1:92682-114600 GCA_019455555.1 Galemys pyrenaicus
GTAAAGGTAAATCCCTTCTCAAAGAAAAGAGCAAGGGTAGGTGAGGCAACAGAAGTTGGGAGGAGGGGAGTAGAAGGAGTTTCTTAACCCCATGTAGATATAGTCAGGGTTATGATGATACCACACTTAGCCAGGATGACTAATGGGATAATGTTTTGAGTCTCTGCTATACTGGCTCCTTAAAGGAGTTGTGTTTGTTCTAAGTAGGTGGTGGAGATTTCCAAAGGAAGAAAGGCCTTCTGCTAGCTATGATTTTGTTTTGTTATACTGCAGGATGGATCCATGCTGTGCTGACCCCTGTGGACTGCCTTGCATTTGGAGGGAATTTCTTACACAGCCTTAATATTGAAATGCAACTCAAGTGAGTACTGATGCCATGGTGATCCTGTTTGCTGGGTTCTCTCCTATAGTGAGGAGTACAGCATAAAAAGAGGTGGGGATGATCTGGAAGGAATGAATGCTGATGTTCAGTCTGAAGTTGAATACTTCATCCATACTTAGTAGTTATATGACTTTTGGCAAGTCACATAACCTTTGAAACCAAGTTTCCTAGCTATAAATTAGGGTTTTACAGGATAATGTGATTAAAGATAATGGATACAAAACATCCAGAAATACCTGATACATAGTAGATACACAGTAAATGGGATTCTTGTTATCATTATTGTGCCTACTTCCTCCAGAGCGTATGAAATTGAAAAGAGACTGAGCACAGCCGACCTCTTCAAATTCCCCAACTTTGAGACCATCTGTTGGTATGTGGGAAAACACATTCTGGACATCTTTCGAGGTATGGCGCCCTTTGCCCACTGTCCCATTTGTTTTTCCATCTCCATAATTTCATCATTTCAATAGTGCTTTAAAAATGGAATTATACATTTTGTGATCTTTTGAGATTAACTTTTATACTAAACATAATGTGATTTTAGCTTTTATTTAGCAAAGGTAAGAAAAAATTGTATCACATTGAAATTATTCCTATTTCCTATCAGTTAAGGTAAGAAATATAATCTGAATAATCTCGGAGTTTCCTGGATGTGCTTTCCATAGGGACAAGTCCAAGTCCTGACCTCATCCTGGCATCATTGTGTTGTTTCCCAAGTGGAATCTAATCTGCTGGGTTTCCACTTTCTTGCTATGCTCTGAAACAGATTGACTCCCTCATTCATACCTAGATTCTTCAAGGTGACTTGGCCAGGGGGAATCAGTATTTCAATGTTACAAAGAACCTCAGAGGTCAATGAGTAAAGTCTCCTACCTAATACCTCAAGTTCTTATTCTGCCACGTAGACTGTCACTTAAGTGTTTAGAAACTAGATGACTGATTGCTTATTACCTGTTCTGAACAGCACAGTTCATTAGAATATGCTATATTGAGTCTAAATCTGGCTATTTGTTATAACCTAGAACACAGTTAATCCTTCTCTTGCATTAATGGTCGTTCAAAATCATGATCTTCCAGAGCATTCACATTTTGAAGCCCAAGAAACAGAGTAGCGTGGTGGAAGGTGTACAGATCTCAGATTCATATAGACATGATTTCAGCTTTGGATCTGGCATTTGTTAAGTGTCTCCTTAGTTAAGTTTCTTTGCCTCTCTGAGCCTCAGTTTCCTGAACTATAAAATAAAGATAATAATGCCTAGCTTACAGAGTGGTTACATGGATTAAATGAGCTAGTAATGTCAAATACCTGGCCTGTAGTAGGTACACATTAAACAAACACTGTTTTAAAGACTGAAATCTAGAGTTGTGCTTAGGACCTTGAGTATTTTCTCTAATTGTTTCAAAGCAGTAACAAGTCCTTCACTTCCTTGAGTGGCTCTGTTGACAGTCTGCCTTCCTCTTTACCCTTTAGGTTTGCGAGAGAACAGGAGACATCCTGCCTCCTACCTGGTCCATGGTGGCAAAGCCCTGAACTTGGCCTTTAGAGCCTGGACAAGGAAAGAAGTAAATAAATTTATTTCTCTACCTCTTTAAGAGTTCTCCCCTTTATAGGAATTAGCTTTTGGTAAATACTTTGGGGAGGAAGAGACAAGGAGGCTCTTGTGGGCTCCTGGGGTTATAATGGAGGACTGTGGATTGTGTTTTTAAGCTTTTCTTGCTGATTATAAAAAAGTAATGGTACTTATGTTAAGAAAGTAGAAGATAAAGAGTATAGCAAAGGAAAAGCAACTGTAATTTTGACACGCAGAGGAAACTAACATTAACATATGGCTATATTTTCTTTTTATTTGCATTTACAAAACAAAATTTTGTATATGAATTGTTTGGCTTAATTTTCCTGTGTTACCAATGTTCTCCATGAACATTTAATAGTTACATGATATTCTTTTGTAGGGATGTACCACCCTTACCTAACCACTTGCTTCTTGCTTCCTTTTTATTTATTTTGGGAGAAATAGTCACACAGAATCATGCAGTGAATATCCACATGCATCAGTTTTTGTTTCTCATTGTTGATTGTTCCTTCAGGGTAGATTCCTAGAAGAGCAATTATAAGATCAAAGTATATTAAAAAAACTTAAGACTCTTGATGCATAGTGTAAAAATAGCTTTTTAGAAATATACCAATGTTCATTTATGCAGCTGAGTACTAAACATCTATAAAACAGAATAAAACAGAATAAGGAAACTCTGTGTACTGATTTGGGAAGATCTCCAGAATAAAGGTGTATAGCGATGTTGTAGTATGTTATCTTATGTGTAAAAAAAAAAAGGAAGGTAGCAAGAATGACATTTATCTGTTCTTGTATTTACTTTAAGGCACAATCTGGAGGTAGGCAGAAGAAACTAAGAAAAGTGGTTACCTGCATGTGTGGAACAATGAGTGCTAACCATCAGATTGATGGCAGGGACTTTTCAGCATATCTTTTTATTTTTGAATTGTGTGAATGGATTACCTAATCAAAATGTTGAATTTAAAAAAATAAGAAATAGGAAAAAAATTTAGAAGAAATAGCAATATACTTTTGCTTCTGATAATTTTATAGATACCTTCCCCTGAATAGCATGGCCTAAGGAGACCTTTCAGTCATTGCAGGCTTAGCTTTCTTCGCCTGTGAAACTTTTTCTCAATACCCTTGGGGTGTGGTTACCTTGTGTTTCATCATTGACACCACTACCACCACCCCAACCCCACCACACCCCACCCTGCCTGCCCCCATGAAGAGATCTTCAGAGTGACTGTTTCCAAGGAACACCAAATTGGAGGGAAGATGTTGAGTCCTAAGCACCATATCCTGGGATTAGGATGGCCTCAAACCACATAACCAAAGGGAGCCGGAGGAGAGTAGGGCACAGATCCAAGGAACCTACATTAATGGAAGAAGTCTTGTGGGAAGTACAGATGACTTCCACAGGACACACTCTCTCCTTTACCTTTCTGTGAGCCCCTGGGCTGGGAGGAAGGAGCTGTTAAGGTTGTTAGCTGTATCATATGGGTTCTTAGCTCTCATCCCTGGCCAGCCACCAAAACAGTTCCAGATGGATTAAAAGTGTTAAAGGAAAAAGACTCAAACCATGAAAAAAAAAGGAAATGCTGGATAATTTTTATCAGTCTTCTCAATTCAAAAGTAAAGTGAAAACTGATGAGAGAAATTATAAGATAAAAGACTGAAATATCTATCTACATAAATATGCAAGTCTCCTAGGACTCAAGATTGCAGACAAATTAAAAGACAGTTTACAGGTCTCTCCCTGGGTTATTGTGCTAGCTATGGGCTGTTCAACACTGAGTTCTGTCCTCATAAGTGGAGAGGCCAGCTTGTCCCCAGGAATATCCCTGAGATCCTTGACTTTTTGAGATGTGTGTGATCCAAGCCCACAATTGAGATTGCCATACCCCTTGACACTGTTCTTTTATCAGCTATGTATTCTGCAAATGTTTTCTTTCAGTCTGATTTATCTTAATTGTTTTTTGAGGAGAAATTTTTCTATTATTAAATCCAATTTTATCAGCTTTTCCTTTTATGGTTAGTGCTTTTTATGTCTTAAGAAATCTTCGCTTAACCCAAAGTCACAAAGATTTTTCTCTGCTTTCTTCTAAAGGGTTAGTTTTTTTAGATTTTACATTTATGTCTATGATCTAACAGTATTTTGAGAATTTGTGCAAAATGTGGATTGAGGTGTTTTTTTTGCATACAGATATCCATTTGGTCTAGTACTATTTATTAAAGATACTAACCATTTTCCATTGTGAATTGCTTTGCTACATTTATTTTTAAAAGTTCTGTTTTGTGTCTATTTATGTGCATGTTTATTCCTCATGTCTTTTGTTTGACAGGCTCTGGCAGACCATGAGGATGAGATCCCAGAGACAGTACGGACTGTACAACTCATTAAAGATCTGGCTAGGGAGATACGCTTGGTGGAAGTAAGAAGCATGGGAGCAGGGGAGATGTTTAGGAAGGGCTCAAGGCTCAAGTGTCAGGTCAGGCTTCTACAATTAGCATGAGAGCTTAGGAGACAGATTGGGACTACCCAATCTATGCCACACATTGAGATAAGTGCTTAGAATACATAAATAATACAATGCCTGCCCATGAGGAACTCAATTAGAGGACTTTGGCCAAAATTAACCTTCTGCTCAGCTTCCTCATAACTAAAGTGGGGTTAATGATACCTATTCAGGTCATTAAAAGATTTAAATAAGATAATACACATTGAGCACTAAGTATATTGCTTGGCACACAATAGGTCCTCAGTAAATTCTGATAGTAGGTCATGGTGGTGGTGGGTGGTAGAGGTCATAGTAGTAGTTGTTACTAATATTTTGACTCAATCTCTGCATTCTACAAAATGACAGTTCTCCCATGTTGAAGATGACTACAAAGCCATGTTTCAACAGGTGACATATACTATGAGGCAGTAAAATGTAGTGGTAAGAGAATCAGAGAAACTAGGATTTTGGTTCCTGCTCTGTCACTTGCAAGTCTTCCAGAGCCTCGGTATCCTTATCTATAAAGTGGGGATATCACCATCTTTTCAGAGTTTTACTTGCATTAAGAGCTAATAAATATAGAGCCCCTCGCACAGTGCCTAGCAGAGTAAGTACTCAATAAATGTGAGCCATTGTTATTAATAGACTTTGCAGCAAAGAGAGAACTGAGGATGGGCTGGTGATGTAGCAGAGGCACCAGAGAATTGGACTTGAAGAAGTTTAAACTTTCCTTTAGCTCAAAAGCTTTAAAATTCCGTTTAGTGCCCAGGATATATGTACTAAATCCATGCTGAAAGTTGGTCAGAGTGAGCTACTGTGAAATTAGGCTTCCAGTCTCACCATTTGTATCATGTTTCACAGCCTACATCATAGTTTACATTTTCCACCTCCCACCTCATTTCCCTCTACTGCCATCTGTCAGAATCATTCAGGATTTAGTTAAAAGGCCTGGCTCTTCACAGTTAAGTCATTTTGCATACACAGAACTTTGGACTGATTGGAAGAACACTTAGAGAGGGACCATATCTGGTCCAGTTGCTTTCAGATGTTTTAAAACAATCAAATTATTTTTATTTTTCCCAAAGGAGCTCTTTCATGGATGCTCAAATTATTCAGCCAGTCAAAGCACAACAGCTTTGATGAAGGTGGGAGGTTTAGTGATACACTTGTTTCCCTTATTTGCCTTCCACCTAAATCCAGTCTCCAGGGTCATGAACAAACCACAGAGCATTTTTGAAAGCTTCTTTCCAGTCTAATTCTTTAATTTTACAATAGAGCAAGCAGAGCCCCAGAATGATCAGATGACATTCCCTAGGTCACAGAGCTATCTAGTAGCAGAATTAGGACTAAAACCTTTTCTTCCTCTTAAATCTTAGACTCCTTAGAGTTGGAACCACACAGTTAATGCTATTTTTTTTCTGTCTCATATCAACTGCTCTTAGAGTCTCTTTTCTCTAGTTTTGATAGTAGTCCAGGCTTTTTCTCTGCTCATATTCTGCTTGTCAGTGCCTGAATAAAGAAATGCCACCCAGTAAATTCTTGATGACTCATTGTGAAAAAGCTAGGGTGTGCATATGTGGAGCCATCTGTAAACTACTTCCATTGTACTATCACCAGTGCCATGAATATGCTCTTAGCATAGAGGGTGCCCTTGAGTAAGCTCTAACCCCATCGTGTACTAATACTCTTATAGGATATCTTCCAACAGAACGTTGGGAAGACAAGCAATATCTTTGGGCTGCAGAGGATCTTCCCAGCTGGCTCCATTCCCTTAACCAGACCAGCCCATTCTACTTCAGTATCCATGTCCAGGCTGTCACTTTCCTCCAAAAGTGGTTCAAAGAAGAAAGGCCTGAAGTCCAAGGAACTCTTCAAGAAGGCAGAGCGAAAGGGCAAGGAGAGCTCAGCCTTGGGGCCTGCTGGCCAGTTGAGCTATAATCTCATGGATACATACAATCATCAGGCACTGAAGACAGGCTCTTCCCAGAAAGCAAAGGTGGGTGCTGGCCCATGAGTTCAGCCCAACCCTTTTGGGTCCCTTAGAGGAGTAGGCTATCAAAAGGACAGGCTATCTTGTATCGCTCCCACCTCCTTCAGGGCCCCTGGTAATATGGCTACCAGTCCCACTCATTTAATAGGCATTTATTGAGACCTTGTCTATGCTGGGCACTGTGATAGGTGCTGTTGATGTAACCCTCAAGAGACTGACAGGCTAGTGAGAAAGATAGGCATAAAAACAAATGAGTACAATGAAGTATTGTAGATGCTATGATCAAGGGTGTAGGGGGGACCCTGAGAAACATGGGAATTGATTCTGTATGGGTAGGAGCAATGATCAGAAGGCCTTCTCAGAAAACCTGATACTTCAGTTGTATCTTGAAATGCTGGCATGGGAATGACTATTGAAAACATGGTATGTGAGTATCAGTTTGTTATCTTGAACAGGTCCTTGAGAAAAGTCCTTTTTCAGGGCTCCTCCTTGCTTCAAGATTGTGGTGCCTTCCATGTGAAGATGCACCTCTCCTTTCAGGGAATATGTTTTACAAGATTGATAGGCTTCCTTCTGTGATCATTTGGGTGGGGGTAGGGATCAGTGTAGCAGAAGGCCTTTGTTCAGGTGGTTTTGACAGTGAACTCAAACCTGTGAAACCGGAGGGAACTGATCATCCTGATTCACATGGGAATCCCAGAGAGGTGACAACTGAGCCTCCTCCTTCTGCAGTTCAACATCACTGGCACCTGCTTCAACGACTCAGATGATGACTCGCCAGACTTGGACCTTGATGGAAATGAGGGCCCGCTGGCCCTATTGATGGCTAATGGCAGGTGAGGTGGGGAGAAGGAACACAGAAATATTGGGATTGTTGGTAGCAACATGCCATTAAGACAGGGAATGGAATTGGGAGCTAGGAGGAGCTAGGACATAGGTCAGGGAGGGTGTATATACTTAGAGAAATACCCAGATATTATCAGATATCATTGATTGCTTAGTTCAGAAAACTATCACAGTGTTGGGGTGGTAGGAGGGGGAGAGACCTGTAATCTAATTGGCAATCCTGAGAAAAATCGTGTGTAATTATAAATTTCAGTAAGTCAGTGGGTAAGAACCCATGGAATAAGAGATACTATAGTATACTTGTTAAGACCATTAGTTTTTTCTATACCTTTGTGATTCAATTTTTAGGTATCTATTTTGCAGAAATACACACATGTGTAAAGAGAAATATTCAATGTTTATAAGCATCATTGCTTATAAAAACAATTAATTGGAAACATTCATCAGTAAGAGTTGGATAAATAAATTATGGTGCATCTATAGAAGAGAATGCTATGAAGCTGTTAAAAAGAATAAGACAGTTTGTCTATTGATACAGAAAGATGTCTAGGGTATATTCATAAATGAAAAACTCAAGTAGTAATACATAGGAATGCTTCCATTTTTATTTCTTAAACAAGCATATGTGTATGTTTTTGCAAGAAAACAGACTTTCCTTTCAATTATGCTTTTTTTAGTTTAAATTCTTATACAGCTTAAAATTCACAAAGTGTGAAAGTACATAGTGAAATAATTTGCTCTTACTCCTCCCTGTTATCTAGTTCCTCTTCTAGTGGAATTCCAACATCAGTGTCTCCCTTACTTGTAACTATATGTATGTCTGTAAAGTAGAATAGGGGAAGCAGGAGAGAAAAATTTCATTACAATACTGTTTGGACTTCTATAGAAATATATTTTTTCTTAAAATAATTTTAACAGAACATTTTCTAAAGGAATATAATAAAAGCTGTTCACAATGAAAATCAGGGGCTTGGGAATCAGACAATCCCAAGTTTGTGTCCTAGCTCTCATACATATTTGCTGTGTGACACTGGCAAGATAATTAACCTATCTCAACCTCAATGTCCTTATAATTACTGATTTGCAGATAAAACTTAACCTTAGGGTGGGTTGTTGGAAGACTAAATGAAATGTATATAAAATGCTTATCACTGTCCCTGGCACATACTAAATACTTGATAAATGGTAGCTACTATAAGCATAATGATGAAGTTGAAGATGAAATATGAAGATAATGATGTTGATGATATGATTATGATGTGGATATTTCCAAAAGCTAAGTAGGTCATCAGCAACCCTGAAACATGTAGGGAAGGCAGAGGCACAGGAACAGTAAGGGTTATCATTTGGATTATCAATGCCATATATATCATGAGCCAAAAATGGGATATGAACAACAGGAGCACAGGCAACAGGGATCCCTTCTTAGCTTTTTTTAGGAAAAGCTTGTCTTCAGATCCCAAGGACTGAGAAATAAGGAAAAAGGAATATGAGGGCAGGGCAGATTCTGAAAACAACTGAACTATCTTTGGGATTTGAGAATCTAATTACTAAGTAATAAGATTAGAGAAACTGTTGAGCATTGTCCTTGTCTAGAATCCGTAATAGATCTTCTAGGGAAGAGAAAATTGTATCCTAAAGGTCCAGCCTATAATGATCATAAATGGTACAATAAAACGTTTTAACCTTCCCCAGCAATCTTGTGTTCCTTCTCTCATCTCCTGCAGCTGACAGATGCTACTGTTAAGTGAACCTAGAGATTCAAGATACACTATTTACAGACAATATGATATTATGCCTGGGATTTTCTCCCAAAATAATCCAGCTTTTGTGGGGACTTAGGTATAGACTTAGGTATTAGCTGTGTGTTGATAGTTGCTGAAAATTAGATGGATGATAGGTACATGAAACTTTATTATACATTTTTGTATGTATTTCACATTTTTCATAATTAAAAGTTACTAAAAGTTCGAGCTATAAATAGTTTTATTTTTATTTTTATATATAAATATTTAAAAATATATAAGTATTTTTATTTACTGAGCACTTGCTCTGTGTCAGTCTATTAGCTGCTTACATACATTATTTACTTCTTACAACAACTCTAAAGATAAGTGTTGTTTATCCTCATTTTATTAATGTGAAAACTGAGGCTCAGAGAAATTAATTATAAGGTTGGCTACCAATGGCTACCAATTGTCAGCCTCTGTGTTAGCTCCTTTAATCTTCCCAACTATGAGAAACAGGTCAATTTACTGACAGTCAATTCATTCAAAGCCAGTTCACCAAATGACTGTTGGCTGAATGTATCAAATATACTGACTTACCCAAAGCTTGTTTCTTTTTAACTATAAGCAGTTAGGACCGGTTAATATTGCTTACCATGTGTGACAGAATTATTTACACTTTTGAGTTTTTTTCTACTTCCTTTACATATTTTTTGAGATGTATTGTAATTTACATATCATATGATTTATTTGATGCACATTTACAATTAAATGACTTTCAATTAATTTAAAGATTGTGTAGCCATTACCACAATACAATTTTGGAACACTGCTGTCACTCCACAAAGGTTCCTCATACCTACTTAGAATCAGTCTTTGTTCTCTTCCTAGATGACCTCTAATTTACTTCTGTCTCCATAGATGTGCTATTTCTAGACATTTCATATAAATGGAATCATAATATGGGATCTTTTGTATCTAGCTTCTTTCACTTAGCACGTTTTTGAGATTTGACCATGATATAGTAGTACGTATCATTAATTGTTTCTTTTTATTACTGAATAATATTGCATTGTATGAATATACCACCAGTTGATGTTCATTTGGATTGATTCCACTTTCTGGTTATTATGAATAATGGTGTCATAAGCATTTACATGCAAGTTTTTATGTGGACATTTTTAGTTTCTTACTTAGCAGTAAAATTTTGGTTCATATAATAAATGTACATACAACTTTTTAAGAAGTTGCCAAATAGTATTATTTTCACCACCAATGATGAATTTCTCTGGATAGTGGCTAACACACTTGTTATTGTCTGTTTTTATTTTTGTTTTATTATTATAGCCATTCTGATATCTGTAAAGTGGTATGTTATTGTTTTCTGGTTTTCATTTGTACTTCCCTGATGACAGTGAACACCTTTTTGTATAATCATTGGATACTTGTTTATCATTAGGAAAATGTCTATTCAGCTCTTTTGCTCATTTTTTTTATTGCTCACTTTCTCTTAAAGCATTCTATTTTTTTTGAAATTTTTTATGTATTTTTTCTTACAATGTTTGCTATCTTTTCTAGGTGTAGTCTCCATAGAATTTCTACCACTGATTCACCCATGAACCATCACCATAGTCCCTTTCACGCTTCCCATCCCTGCCTTGATCCCAATCTGTCCCTCTTCCCCACAGAATGACTTTGATTTGTAGTTGTCTGTTTATTTTTGTTTTGTTTTATTGTGATTTTGTTGTTACTGATAATAATCTTTTTTCCTTGAACCCCTACATTCCTCCTGTGAGAAATCCAGTATTTTTCTTTTTCCTTCTGACTTATTTCACTGACTATAATCCCTTAAAGCTCCATCCATGTCTTCAATTGGCATTAGTTTATCTTGATTGCTGAATAGTATTCCATTGTGTATCTATACCACATCTTCTTGATCTAATCCTCTGTTTTGGGGCATTTGGTTTGATTCCAAGTCTTAACTATTATAAGTAGTGCTGCAATAAATATAAGGGTGTACATATTCTTTTGAATTAATGTCCTTTGAGTAGATCTCTAGATGTGGGATTGCTAGGTCATATGATAACTACATTTTTAGTAGACTGAGGAACTTCCATACAGCTTTCCATAGAGATTGGACCAGTTTGCATTCCCACCAGCAGTGTAGTAGAGATCCTTTTTCACCACATCCTTGCCAACATTTATAGTTACTAGTTTTTTTTAAATGTGCCATTCTTACTGGTGTAAGGTGACATCTCATTGTGATTTTAATTTGCATTTCCCTAATTATGAGGGATGTTAAACATTTTTTATATGCCTGTTGGCTATTTCATTTCCTCTTTAGAGAAGTGTCTTTTAAGTTCTCTGCTCATTTTCTGACTCGATTGTTTACTTTGTTTTTCTTGAGTCATGTGAGTTCTTTGTAGATCTTTGTGATCAGCCCCTTATCATTTGTATGGAGTGCAAAGGTTTTTTCCCAATCAGTGGGGTGTCTCTTTGTTTTGGGTAATGTCTCTTTTGCTGTACAGAAGCTCTTTAATTTGATGTAGTTCCAGCTGTTTATCTTTTCCTTCACTTTCTTTGCTTTAGATGATGTGTCTTTAAAAATGTTATGAGATGTATGTCATGTGGTGTTTTACCTATATTTTCTTCTATATATTTTATGGTTTCAGACCTCATGTCTAATTATTTGATCCATTTTGAGTTGTTTTTTTTGCATGGTGAGAGGTAGTAGCACCATTTATTGAACAAATTGACTTTGTTCCATTGCATATTTTTTGCTCCTTTGTCAAATATTAGTTGTCCATAGATCTGTAGGCTTATTTCTGGGTTTTCTGTTTGATTCCGTTGGTCTTTGTGTTTGTTTTTGTTCCAGTACCATACAGTTTAATTATTATCGCTTTGTAGAACAGTTTTAGTCAGGAGAGCTTTGGCTATTCAAGGTTTTCTGTGGCTTTATATGAATTTCATTAATATCTGTGCTATTTCTTTGAAGACTGTCATTGAAATTTTATTGGAGTAACATTGAATCTGTAAATTGCTTTTAGTGGGATGGCCATTTTGATAATGTTCGTTCTTCCAGTCCATGAACAGGGGATGTCTTTCCATTTCTTTTTGTCTTCTTCTATTTATTTTCATGTTCTATAATTTTCTTTGTATAGGTCCTTCATGTATTTTCTTAGGTTTATTCCCAGGTATTTGATTTTTATTGTTTCAGTTATAAAAGGGATTTTTAAAAAAAATTTCTTCTTCAGATTGCTTGTTTGCATATAAGAAAGATACTGATTTTTTTTCCAGCTACTTTACTAAAAAGGTTATTTGATTAGTTTTTCTGTGGAATTTCTGGGGTTCTCTTTGTATATTATCATATCATCTGCAAATAATGATAGTTCTACTTCTTCTTTTCCTATTTGGATTCCCTGTAAGTATTGCTCTTTTTATTGTTCTGACACAGACTTCCAGTACTATATTGAAAAGCAGTGGTGAGATTGGACATTCTTGTCTTGTTCTTAATCTTAAGGGAAAGGCCTCCAGCTCTTCACCATTGAGAATGATATTGGCTACGGGCTTGTTATATATGGCTTTTATTATGCTAAGTTATGTTCCTTCTATACCAAAAATTTTGAGGGCCTTCATATAAGAGGATGTTGAACTTTGTTGAATACTTTCTCAGCACCTATTGATATGAACATAGGATTTTTAATTTTCTTTTATTGATGTGATGGATTACATTAATTGATTTTCAGATGCTGACCATTCTTATGGTCCTGGAATGAATCCTACTTGGTCATAGTGGATTATCTTGTTGATGTATTGTTGGTTCTGTTTGCTAAGATTTTATTGAGGATTTTTGCATCAGTATTCATTAGAGAGATTGGTCGATAGTTTTCTTTTTGTGTTATCTTTGTTCAGTTTTGCTATTAGTATAATGTTGGCTTCATAAAACATATTTAATAGTATCCCTTTTCAATTTTCAAAGAGTTTGTATAGGATAGGCACTATTTCATTTCTGAACGTTGGTAGAATTCATTTGTAAAGCCATCTGGGCCTGGGCTTTTGTTTTGGGGGAGGGTTTTGATTACTGTTTCAATTTTACTGCTTGTAATTGGACTGGTTAGGTGCTCTATTTTTTTCTTTATGTAACTTGGATGATTGTAAAGTTGTAGGAATTTGCCCATCTCTTCTAAATTGTTGAACTTGTTTGCATGTAGCTGTTCATAGTAGTCTCTGATTATTTTTTTGATACCTGCTGTGTCTGTTGTGACTTCTCTTTTTTCAATTGTGATCCTATTTCTTTGAGTCTTTTCCCATTTTCCTTTGTCAGCCTGACTGGAGGTTTGTCTACTTTTTATTTCTTCAAAGAACTGACTTTTGGTTTCATTGGTCTTTTAGATCATTTTCTTATTTCATCATCTTCTGTTTCATTTATTTCTGCTTTAATTTTTTATTATTTCCTTTCTTCTCCTGGCTTTTGGTTTTTTTATTGTTATTTTCCAGTAATTCAAGGTAGGACATTAGTTTGCTTCTTTGAGTTCTTTCTTGTTTCTTGATGTGAGCCTGTATTGCTATGTATTTTCCTCTTATAACTCCTTTTGCTGTGTCCCAGATATTCTGGAGAGTTGTGTCCTCATTATTCATCTCAAAGTTTTTTTAAAATTTCTTCTTTTATCTCCTCATTGATCCAGTTTTCCTACAGTACAGTCACCTTCAATCTCCATGATGTCTGAGGGTTCCTTGCCTTCTTATTGTGCACTCGAGAAAAATGTATACTCGTATTTTTTTTGGGTGCAGTGTTCTGTAGATATCTGTCAAGCCCATGAGATCTAGGTCCTTGTTTAGAGCTTTATTATCTTTGCTCATTTTTTGCCTCATTGATGTATCCATTGTTGAGAGTGGTGTGTTGAAGTCTCCTACTACATACGTATTTTCTCTGATATCTCTTTTCAGAGATAATAATAATTGTCTGAAATATTTTGGTACTCCTTCATTTGGTGAGTTTATGTTGATGTGTTATATCTTCTTGCTGTATTGTACCCTTTTCCTTTCAGTCTTTATCTTTTGTAGTTAAATATTTCCTGAAGACAACAAATGGCTGGGTTCTGTTTTTTAATGCAGTCTGCTATTCTGTAATTTAATTGATGAGTTTAGTCTGTTTACATTTAGGGTTAATACTGATGTTGGCATCTGTTTTTGCCATTTTGTTTATCTTTTACCGAATTTTATTCCTTGTTTTGTTCTTTATTCATTTCTCTGTTGGCTTTGGCTTTAGGACTTCATGTAGTATTTTTTTGGAGTGGGCATTTTTTGTGATGAAACTGCAGTTTCCATTTGTCTGAGGTGGTCCTTATTTCCTTCATTGAGGAAGGTGAGCTTTGCAGGATAGAGTATTCTTGGTTAACATTTTTTATCCGCAGTTTGTTGAATATGTCCTCTCCACTCTCTTCTTGTCTGTAGTGTTTCTTTGGAGAACTCTGATGTCAGCCTGATTGTTTTCCTTTATATGTTATTTGTTTTATCCCTCTTGTCAACTTCAGTATTTTTTCATTGTCTTGGATTCTTGAAAGCTTTACTATTATGTGTCTTGCTGTATTCTTCCTCTCATCGTGGAAGTTTGGTGTTCTGCTTGCTTTTTGTATGTCTATTTTCATCTCCTTCATGCTTGGGAAGTTCTCTTCGATCGTTTTATTGAATATTTTTTCTTCTCCTTGGTCTCTCTCCTTTCCTTCTAGAATTTTTGTTAATTTTCATGTTTCCTTTCTTCATGGAGTCAAGCAGTTTTTGAAGTGTTTCCTCATTCTTTTTCTTTTGTGTTTCTCTTTCCTTTTCTCAGTTCTTTTTATGTCTGAGTCTTCGAGAGTACTGATTCTTCCATTTCATCGATTCTGTTTTCATTAATTTTCCCCGAGCTCTTTACTCCTCTATCAATCTTTTAATCTTCTGCATTTCTTTCATTTCCTTCTTTAGGGACTCATTTTCATTCTTCAGCTCATTAACTATTTTTCTCATATTATTTTCCCTTTCATCCTCTTTCAGTTTTTCAATCATAGTGATTTTAAGCTCTCTTTCTGGCAGGCTGAGATGTTCTTCCATGTTATCATTATTGGATTCTGGTGACTGATTTTCTTTTTGTGGTGTGAACTTCCCCTGGAGGCTTTGTTGTGTATTTTTTCTTCTCCCTGATGTTTGTTTTCTGATTTGTTCTATGCGATGGAATACTGTGCCGCTGTTATTGGCAGACATTTTTTAGGTTGCTCCATTTGGGATATCAGAATCTGGTAGTCCTGAGTCCAGCACCATGTGCCAAAGTGCCACAACGGTAGTGATGCTGTGGATTTGTTGATGAGTTCTGTCCCTAATGATCTCCACCTGCTGTATTTCCTCCATTCCAGGTGGTACATGGTGAGGTCCCTAGCTTCCAACTATGTGACGTGTTGCATTCTTTGGTGGCAGTAGGTCCGCTCTTGTCCATACTCCAACCAGGGCTAGGGATTGTGAGCCTTAATCAGTGGGCATGTCCCAACCCTGCTTGGCCTGGGTACAGCTGGGACCTAGAGCCTTCAGCGTTGTTGGCTCACTTTTTAATTACATTGTTTTATTACTGATTTAGAAGGGTTATTTTAAAATCTGGATATGATTACTTTATCAGATAAATAATTTGCAAATATTTCTTCCCTCTCTGTGGCTTGTCTTTTCATTTTCTGTATGGCATTTTTTGAATCACAAAAGTTTTGAGTTTTACTTAATCCCATGTCACAAAAAAAAGTTTTATAGTTTTAACTTACATTTTAGGTCTGTGCTCCATTTTGACTTAATTTTTGTGTATGATGTGAGGGAAGAGTCTACATTCATTTCTTTGCATGTGATATCCAGTTACTTAGCAGTGTTTGTTGAAAAGATCACTCTTTCCCCCACTGAATTGCCTTGGAACCTTTGTCAGAATTCAGTTAATCGTGAATTTAAGATTTTAGTTCTAAACTCTCAGTGTTGTTTAATTGATATATTTTTTCATCCTTATGCCAATATCATATTACGTTGACTACTGTAGTTTTGTAGTAAACTTTGAAATTGAATGGTTAAGTCCTCCAACTTTGTTCTTTTTCAAAAATTTTTTGGTGCATGTCCAGTCCTTTGTGTGTCCATACATATTTTAGTATCAACTTACAAATTTCTACAAAGAAGCTAGGTGGATTTTGGTAGGGATTGCCTTGAATCCCTTGAGCAGTTAAGGAGAATTGTAATCTTAACAATACTGAGTGTGACTTTTTGTTTTTTATGTTCTTCTCTTTCTAGTACCAAGAGAATGAAAAATCTATCAAAGTCTCGGCGAGCCAAGATTGCAAAGAGAGCAGATAAGGCTAGGCTGGTGGCAGAACAGGTGATGGGGAATGAATTTGATTTGGATTCAGATGATGAACTGCACATTGATGAGAGATTGGGAAAGGAGAAGGCGACCCTAATAATAAGACCAAGTGTGTACTTGTTCTTTCTCTTTCCTGACCTACCCATTTCACATTTATTTTTAAGCCCCTTAATAAACTCTAGATCTTAATCTTGAGCTTGTTGACATTTTAGTTTACCAGCTCTGTCAGCCTCTATGTGTCCTTTGCTCTATAGATTTATTTATATGTTAATCTTTTTTAATATGTTAATTCTTAACCTCCCTAAATTAATTGCCTGTAGTCATTACTTCAGAAAATAATAGTCTTATTTTCTTCTTTCCCTGGGTGTTTGGCTCCTGTTAAGTACATTCTGTTGTTTTATAGAATTTCCCAGAAAGTTGCCACGTGCGAAGCCTTGCTCTGACCCCAACAGAGTTCGTGAACCAGGAGAAGTTGAGTTTGATATTGAGGTAGGAACCTGCCCTATGTTTAGGCTTCTGTCCATTCTGGTTTCAGAGACAGAAGACAGATTATTATTCTTGTAAGGGGAAAAAAAGACACCCTATGTAGTTAATTCCTAAAATAGTAAGTGAAAAATTGTCTTCTAAGTACTGCTAGCATACAAAATGCACTATCATATTTTAGAAGAAACAGTTTTCTTTAATTTTCAAATATTTATTTATTTATTTATTTATTTGATTTCTTTATTTATGCATACAAGAACAGAGATGCAGGGGGTAAGAGGATTCACCAGAGTGGGGGAGCAGATCTACTGCAATATACTGCTGAGGGATCTGTTGCACCATATGGGTTAGCTCCCTGGCCAGGGATTGAACTCTTGTTGCAATGACTGGTGATAGCTTGATAGCACTGAGACTTTAACCTCTATGTCACCAGGGAGGCTCAAATGAAATATTTTTAAAAATATTTGTATACAGAGTAAAATAAAAAGCAATGTGATGTAGCAGAAAGAGTATTTAGTTTGGAATATCTAATTGTGACCTCCAAAATTATTGAACTTCTCTGAGCTTTCATTTCCTTATTTGTAAAATAGAAATTATAATACCTAGCTCACAAAGATGCTATGGTGACTGAGGTGACAGAATGAATATTCCTTTTAATACTTGTTTAATACCATGTGCTTAGACTACAGCAGTATCAGGAGTGAGACTGTCAGCCCTGTTTTGGGCCCTTACCCAACCAATCCTTTGCACTTGAGGTGAAATCCTTTTTCCCAACAGGAGGACTATACAACAGATGAAGACATGGTAGAAGGTGTTGAAGGCAAGCTTGGGAATGGGAGTGGAGCTGGTGGAATTCTTGATCTGCTGAAGGCCAGCAGGCAGGTGGGGGGACCTGACTATGCTGCCCTCACGTAAGTACTAGCTTTTATCTCTCCTTTCCAGGTGATCAGACAGTATGGCCCTACCTACCCACCCACCCTCCACACTCCTGCCCAAAGGGCTAGGTCAGCCACTCAGCTGATATTTGTCAACTCATTTAAAGGGTATGAAAGAATCCAGTAGTCATGAAATCTGTCCTGAGAAACTTAAGATCTGACAGAGAGACTGCATAGATTTCAAGGGGAATCAGTTTTGGGTTCTTTGAAAGTTCGAAGAGGGAGAAGAGGCACAGAAGAATAGGCCCTTTATGGATTCTGTTAAAAAATGAAAGAGTGAAGCATGGATTAAAAAGGTAGGGAGATATGCCCATCTTTTTGCCATCTTGCCTACTATCTATGGAGAGACTTGAGATAAGAAGGGACTGACTTTTTAATAAAAAAAAAAACTTGGATACTATGCTGATCCTTGATTTAATTTGAGAGAACTTGGGATGGTTCTTTCTTCTTCCACAATGACCCCCACAATTGTTCTTTCTCCCTTACTATTCCAATCACCAGTTTCTTCTGACAGCTAGAGAAACTTTGTCACCATTTCTTTGTCATTCGCAGTGAGGCCCCTGCCTCTCCCAGCACTCAGGAGGCTATCCAGGGCATGCTGTGTATGGCCAACTTGCAGTCCTCATCGTCTTCACCGGCTACCTCCAGTCTGCAGGCCTGGTGGACAGGGGGCCAGGACCGGAGCAGTGGAAGTTCCAGTAGTGGTGTGGGCACAGTGTCTAGCAGTCCTGCTTCTCAGCGCACCCCAGGAAAGCGGCCTATCAAGCGGCCAGCATACTGGAAAACTGAGAGTGAGGAAGAAGAGGAAAATGCCAGTCTGGATGAACAGGACAGCTTGGGAGCATGCTTCAAAGATGCAGAGTATAGTAAGAGCAGCTGATAACTTGGGTCCAGGCCAGAAGCGCTCTCCTTAACCCCAATCCCTATATAGAGCAGCCTGTAGTAAACAAATCCCTGGCCTTAAGCCTAACACCTAAGTTTCTCTGAGCCATATTTTCCTATGTGTAAAATGGACATATCACACAGCTTGATATAATTAGATATGATGCTTTTGCACAACACCTGGCACAGTTTCTTGTACATGGGAGACCTCAATGGGCTTTTTCTTTTAAAACAACTCATTTTTAAAAGGCTAAGATTTATTGAATATTGCACTGTATAAAGTGTTTTTTATATAGTGCAGCTGACTTTAATGTGGGTTTATTTTAATTTTTTATTTATTTTTATTTTTTTAACAATGTTTCCTTTCTTATCTGCGTGTAGTCCCCATAGAATTTCCGCCACCAAGTTACCTATGCACCATTACCATAGTCCCTTGTACTCTTCCCGTGCCTGTCTTCACCCTAATCAATCCCTTTCTCTTCCCTATAGAATATCTCTGATTTGTAGTTGTCTTTATTTTTGTTTTATTTTGTTTTGCTGTGGTTTTTGTTATTGTTGATGTATTATTTTTTCCTTGACCCCCTATATTCCTCCTGTAGGTGAGACCATCCAGTATTTTTCATTTTCCTTTTGACTTATTTCACTGAGCATAATACCTTTGAGCTCCATTCATGTTTCTGTGAATGATAATAGTTTATCTTTTTTGATTGCTGACTAATACTCTATTGTGTATATATACCACATTTCTTTGATCCAGTCCTCTATTTTTGGGCATTCAGGTTGATTCCAAGTCTTAACTTATAAATAATGCTGCAATAAACATAGGAGTACATGTATTCTTTTGAATTAATGTTTTTGTGTCCATTGGGTAGACTCCTAGAGGTAGGATTGCTGGGTCATATGCTAGCTTCATTTTTAGTAGACTGAGGAACTTCCCATACAATTTACACTCCCACCAACAGTATAGGAGGGTTCCTTTTACACCATATCCTTGCCAACATTTGTATTTGCTAGTTTTTTTTTTAATATGTTCCATTCTTACGTGACATCTCATTGTGGTTTTGATTTGCATTTCCCTGATTATAAGTGATGTTGAACATTTTTTCACATGCCTGTTGTCCATTTGCAGTTCTTCTTTGGAAGTGTCTTTTTAGCTCTTCTGCCCATTTTTTGACTGGGTTGTTTACTTTGTTTTTTTTTTTCAGCCTTGTTAGCTCTTTGTAGATCTTTGTGATCAGTCCCTTATTAGTATTGTGTGCAAAAATTTTCTCCCATTCAGTGGGGTGTCTCTTTGTTTTGGGTAATGTCTCTTTTGCTGTACAGAAGCTCTTTAATTTGCTATAGTCCCTGCTGTTTATCTTTTCCTTCATTTTCTTTATGTGATATGTCTTTAAAGATGTTTCTGAGATATATGTCATGTAGTGTTTTGCCTATATTTTCTTCTATATATTTTATAGTTTCAGGTCTTACGTCTGTCTTTAATCCATTTTAAGTTGTTTTTTTTTTTTTTTTTGCATGGTGGAGGTAGTAGTCTAGCTTCATTTTTTTTGCATGTAGCAGTACAGTTTCCCGGCACCATTTATTGAACAAACTGTCTATATTCCATTGTATATTTTTTGCTCCTTTCTCAATTATTAGTTGTTCATAGATCTGTGGGTTTATTTCTGGGTTTTCTATTCGATTGCATTGGTCTGTGTGTCTGTTTTTGTTCCAGTACTAAGAAGTTTTAATTATTATGGCTTTGTAGTATAGTTTGAAGTCCGAAATTGTGATACCTTCAATCCCCTCCTTTTTAGTCAATAAAGCTTTGGCTATTTGAAGTTTTTTGTGTCTCTATATGAATTTCATCAATATTTGTTCTATTTCTTTGAAGAATGTCTTTGAAATTTTTATTAGAGTAGCAGTGAGTCTGTAAATTGCTTTTGGTACGATGGCCATTTTGATAATGTTAATTCTTCCAATCCATGAGCATGTGATATCTTTCCGTTTTTTTGTTCTTCATCTATTTCTTTTACAATGTTTTATAGTTTTCTATGTGTAGGTCCTTTACCTCTTTTGTTAGGTTTATTCCCAAGTATTTGGGTTTTTTTGTTTCAATTATAAAAGGGATTTTTTTTTTCATTTCTTCTTCAGCTTGATAGTTTGCATATAAGAAAGCTACTGATTTTTGTGTGTTGATTTTGTATCCTGCAACTTTACTAAACTGGTTATTTTGATTAGTATTTCTGTGGAATTTTTATTTTTAATATATGTTTCATCATCCTTTATGTTTGTACAATGTATGATTTCCCCATGAAATCCCACCACCAATTCACCCATGCACCATCACATAGTCCCTTGTGCTCTTCCCATCCCTGTCCTTATACACTGGCATCAGTCTTTGCCATTTTGTTTGCCTTTTTGTAATTCTGTTTCTTACCTTGTTCTGTTCTTCATATTCATTCCTCTGTTTGGTTGAGGTCTAAGGTATCTTGTAATATTTTTTGTAGTGGGGGTTTACTAGTAATGCATTTCTGTAGATTTTGTTCTGAGAAGGTTTTTATTTTTGCATCATAATGGAAGTAGAGTTTTGCAGAGTAGTGTATTCTTGGCTGAAAGTTGTTGACTTGGAGTTTGTTAAATATGTCTTTCCGCTCCCTTCTTGCCTGTAGTGTTTCTTCAGGGAAGTCTGATGTCAACCTGATTGGTTTTCTTTTGTAGCTTCATCCTCATAAGTTTCATTATTTTTTTCTTTGTCTTGGTTTCTTGAAAGCTTTACTATTATGTGTCTTGCTGTATTCTTTTCATTGTGGAAGGTGGTATTCTTCTTGCTTCTTGTGTCTATTTTCTTCTCCTCCTTCATGCTTGGGAAGTTCTCTTATCTCTTTGAATATTTTCTGTTACTTGGTCTCTCTCCTCTCCCTCTGGAATTCCTAAAACTCTTATATTTTCTTTCCTCATGGAATCAAGCAGTTCTCAATTTGTTTCCTCATTCTTTCTCCTTCAGTTTCTCTTTCCTTTTCTTGGTTCTTTTTATGTCTGAGTCTTTAAGAGTACTGGTTCATTCTTTCATTTCACCAATTCTGTTTTTGTTGCTTTTCTCCAAGTTCTTCACCTCCTATGTTAGTCTTTTAATCTCTTGCATTTCTTTCATTTTCTTCTTTAGGTACTCATTTTCATACTTCAGTTAATCACTTTTCTCATATCATTCTTTTCCTTTTCATCTTCTTTCAGTTTTTTAATTATGTTTTTTTTTTAATTCTCTTCAGACAGGCAG
>JAGFMF010011430.1:114924-139129 GCA_019455555.1 Galemys pyrenaicus
ATTTTTTTTTTTTTTTTTTTTTTTTTTTTTTTCATTTTTTTGGGGCATATGGGCAGATGTTCATTTGCCAACACCACTTGCTGAAATCATTTTTTCCCCCGTTGATTTGTATTTATACCTTTGTCAAAAATCGAATGGCAATATTTGTGTGGGTCTGTTTCTGGATTGTTTTATTCCTTTCCGCTGATCTATTTGTATTTCCCTTTGCCAGTACTCATTGTCTTGATTACTCTAACTTTATAGTAATTCTTAAAATCTCGTAGTAAAAATATTTCCCCCTCTCAGTTGTATTAATTTGCTATGAATTTTTCACATTTGCCTTTCCATGCAAATTATAGAATCAGTTTGTCTAAATCCACAAAATTTTCTTCTGGAATTCTGATTGGGATTGTGTTAAAATCTATAGATTAATTAGGGGAGAATTGACATCTTTATTTTTTGCCTAGATGAAAAATGTACCCCTAAATGATATAGTTATGTTAACCGACAAATTAATAAAATTTGAAGGAAAAAAGAAATTCACAAATATATTTAACCATTTTAAATTGTGTAGTTCAATGCCATACAGTGTGTTAACAATGTTGTACAACCACCACCTCTTTACAAGACATTTCATCACACCAAGAAGACATCCCATATATATTGCTCCCTATGTCTGCCAACCACCAAACTCTGGTGATCATTAATCTGCTTTTTGGCTCTATGGATTTGCCTATTAAGGAATTATTGTATAAAATAACCATATAATGTGTGACCTTTTATGTCTGGCTGCTTGCACATAGCCTGTTTGTAAGGTTCATCTAAATTGTAGCATGTATTAATATTTTGTTTATTTTTATGGCTGAATAGTATTCCATTGCATGTATGTACTGTTTGTTTACCCATCATTTGCTAATGGGCCTTTGGGTTGTTTCCACCTTTTAACTATTATGAATAATGTTGCTATAGTTATTTTTCTGCATGTTTCTATGTAGACATGTATTTTCATTTCTCTTGGGCATGTATTTAGAAATAGAATTGCTGGGCATTATGGTAATTTCCTTGTTAAACTCTTTAAGGAACTAACTGTTTTCCACTACAAGAGAATTCACATATTAGGTACATTGAGTCTTCTAATCTGTGTGCATGATATTAGCCTCTATTCTTTTTAAAATTTCTTATCATAGCTTTATAGTTTATTTTTTTAATTTCTTTTATTTTTTTAAAGATTTATTTATTTATGCATACAAGAGCCAGGGTACAGGCCAAAGTCACTGGAGGTGAGAGGACATACCAGAGACAGAGCAGGGAGCAGAACAGGCAGATGGATTGAAATACACTGCTGAGGGGAGCAGCGGGCGAGGCAGGAAAGGTCTGCAGCGCCATGTGGGTCCCCTCCCTGGCTGGGGATCGAACTTGCACTGCTGTACCGCGAATGCTTCACAGTGCGACACTCAACCCACTGTGCCACCAGGAAGGCCCTAATTTTTATTTCTTACATCATTGCTCATTTTTGTACAATATTTGATTTCTCCTCTCAGTGGTAATCCCCATAATTCTCCCACCACCACAGCAACCATGAATGGTCACTATAGTCCCTTGTGTTCTTCCCTCCTGTTTTGACCCTTCTCCTTTCCCCTCCCCTACTGTATGCCTCAGCTCTGTGGTTTCCCTGCAAGTTTTCTTTTTCCTTTTCCTTTGTTCAGTGCCCTATAGTCCACCGATAAGTGAAATTATTCAATATTTTTTCTTTCTTCTTCTTACTTATTTTGTTTAGCATAATCCTTTCCAGCTCTAGCCATACTGGGACAAAAGGCATGAGTTTGTCTTTTTTCATCACTGAGTAGTATTCCCTTGTCTGTATATACCACGACTTCTTGATCCATTCATCTGTTTGGAGGTATTTAGTTTTTTTCCATATCTTAGTGTAGACAGTGCCTCAAAACACAGGGGAGTGCAGGTTTCCTGTTGAACTAATGTTTTTGTGTCCTTAGATTGCTTGGAGCAGAATTGCTGGGTCATATGTTAGATCCATTTTTAGTACCTTAAGAGTCCTCCATACAGCTTTCCATAGTGATTAGACCAGTTTATACTCCCATCAGCAGTGTAAAAGACAGTTCCTTTTTCTCCACATCCTTGCCAATATTTGTTGTTGCCAGTTGTTTGTTGTTTTTTTTTTTTAAACACCGGCCATTGTCAGTGGTGTGAAGTGATATTCCATTGTGGTTTTGGTTTGCACTTTCCTCATCATTAGTGATGTTAAACATTTTTTCATATACCTCTTGGCCTTTTACATTTTTTCTTTGGAGAAGTGACGTTTTAGCTCTTTTGCCCATTTTTTGACTAGGTTTCTTATGTTTTTGTTGAGTTACGTAAGATTACTTAGGTCTTTGAATCGGTACCTTATCACTTGTATGGTGTACAAATATTTTCTTCCATTTAATAAGGCGTCTCTACATTTTGAAGAATGTCCTTGAGATTTTTATTGGAATTGCTTTGAATCTGTAAATTGCTTTTGGATAATGTTAGTTTGGTCATTTTGATAATGTTAGTTTTTATGAACCATAAGGAGGGAATGTCTTTCCATTTCTTTGTATTTTTATAGTTTAACAATGTTTTATAATTTTCTTTGTATAGGTCTTTCACCATATGTTAAGTGTATTCCCAGGTATTTAATTTTTTGGGTACAGCTGTAAATGGGATGGTTTTCTTACTTTCTTCCTCTTTAGAATGATTGTTTGCATATAAGACTACTGAATTTTTGTGTGTTGATATTGTAAGCTGCTACTTTACTAAATTGGTTTATTTTAATTAGTTCTTCCATGAAAATTTTAGTGTTCTTTCTATGTGTATATTTTCATATCATCTGCAGATAATGATAATTTTACTTCTTTCCTTGTTTGGATTCCTTGTATGTCTTCTCTTGCCTAATTGCTCTAGCTAAGACTTCCAGTATTATATTGAAAAGTAGTGGTGAGAGTGGACATCCTTGTCTTGTTCCAGATCTTAAAAGGAAGGTTTTCTGTTTTTTACCATTAAGAATGATATTGGATGTAGATTTGTGGTATGATTTTTATTGTGTTATGTCCTTTTTTAATTTTTTCTTTATTTATGTATATTTGACAACATTTGTAGTCCCTGTGGAATTCTCATTGCCAGTTCACCAGTGCACCATCACCTCAGTCCCTTGTGTTCTTTCTGCTCTCATCCCAGTCCCTTTCCCTCTCCACCCCCGCAACAAAGTGCCTCGGATTTTTGTCTCTTTGTTTTTGTTGTGTTGTGATTTTGATTTTTTTGTTACTGTTCTTTTCCTTGATCCCTTATTTGTCTCCCTTATATTCCTCCTAAAAGTGAAACCATCCGATATTTTTATTTTGCCTTCTGACTTATTTCACTGAGTTTAACCCCTTTTAGCTTTGTCCATGTTTCCACAAATGACTCTAGTTTATCTTTTTGATTGCTGAATGGTATTCCATTGTGTATATATACTACATCTTCTTGATCAAATCATCTATTTTTGGGCATCTGGGTTGTTTCCAAGTCTTACCAATTATAAATAGTGCTACAGTGAGCATAGGGATACAAGTATTCTTTTGAATCAATGTTTTTGTGTCCTTGGGATATATCCTTATAAATAGAATTGCTGGGTCATATGGTAGCCATAGTGCCTTTGTCAAATATTAACTGTGTATGTTTGTATGGATTTATCTCTGGGCATTCAGTTCTTTACGTTGGTCTCAGTTTCTGTTCCAGGAGCATACTGTTTTGATTACTGTTGCTATGTAATATAGTTTGAAATCAGGATGTGATATTGTCATTTTTTTCCCTCTCAAGTTTGTTGTTTAATTTTTCTCCACATCCTCACCAACATTTGTTGTTGCTACTTTTTTGGATATGTGCCATTCTCACTGGTGTGAGGTGGTATCTTGTAGTGGTTTTGATTTGCATTTCTCTAATTACAAGAGATATTGAGCATTTTTTCATATGCCTGTTGGCCATTTGCATTTCCTCTTTGGAGAATTGACTTTTTAGCTCTTCTGCCCATTTTTGACTGGATTGTTTATTCTTTTTTGTTTAGTCTGGTTAGTTCTTTGTGGATCTTTGTGATCAGTCCTTTGTCAGTAGTGTTGTATGCAAAAATTTTCTCCCATTCATTCTTCCTCTGTTTTTGGGTAATGTCTCTTTTGCTGTACAAAAGCTTTTTAGTTTGATGTAGTCCCAGCTGTTTATCTTTTCCTTCACTATCTTTGTTTTATGTGCTGTGTCTTTAAAGGTGTTACTCAGGTGTATGTCATGTAGAGTTTTGCCTACTTTTTCTTCTAGATGTTTTATGGTTTCAGGTCTTATGTCTAATTCCTTAATCCATTTTGAGTTGGTTTTTGTGCATTGTGTGAGGCAGTAATCTAGTTTCTTTTTTTGCATGTAGCAGTCCAGTTTTTCCAGTACCATTTATTGAATAGACTGTCCTTGTCCCATTTTATATTCTTTGTCCCTGTATAAAATTAGTTGTTCATATATGTGTGACTTTATTTCTGGGTTTTCTATTTGATTCCATGGATCTGTGTGTCTGTTTTTGTTCCAGTACCATTTTTAATTATTTTGGCTTTGTAGTTTGGTTTGAAGTCTGGGAGTGTGATGCCTCCATTTCCCTTCTTTTTAGTCAGAAAGGCTTTGCTTCTGCCCATATTTTGACTATTGTTTACCTTTTTGTTATTGAGTCATGTGAGTTCTTCGTGTGTCTTTGTGATTAGTTCCTTATCAGTTGTATGGAGTGCAAAAATTTTCTCCCAGTTTCGTACAGTGTCTCTTTGTTTTGGTTAATGTCTCTTTTGCTTTACAGAAGCTTTCTAGTTTGATATAATCACAAATGTTTATATTTTCCTTCACTTTCTTTGCTTTGAGGGATGAGTCTTTAAAGATGTTGCTGAGATGTATATCATGTAATGTTTTACCTGTATTTTCTTCTATATATTTTATGTTTTCAGATCTTATGTTCAGTTTTTTATCCATTTTAAGTTGATTTTTGTATATGGTGTGATTTAGTAGTCTAGTTTCATTCCTTTGCTTATGGTAGTCCAGTTTTCCCCGCACTGTTTGTTGAACTAGCTGTCCCTGTTCCATTGCATATTCTTTGCTCCTTTGTCAAAGATTAGACAAAGGAGCTTTATTTCTGTCTTTCTATTTGGTTCCATTGGTCTATGTGTCTGTTTTATCCAGTACCATATTGTTTTAATTATTATGGTCTTGTGGTATAGTTTAAAGTCTGGGAGTGTTGATACCTCTGTTGTCCCTCTTTTTTAACCAGAGAGCTTTGGGTTTTCGAGGTTTTCTGTGACTCTATATGAATTTCATCAATATTTGTTCTATTTCTTTGAAGAATGTCATTGAAATTTTTATTGGAATAACATTCAATGTGTCAATTGCTTTTGGTAGGTAGGCCATTTTTTTTTGGTCTCTCAAGTTTTTCCCTTTTTTAATATAATTTTTTTAATTTACATATATTTGACATCAGTTGTAATCCCCATGTATTCCCTATCACCGTAACACCAGTGCACCATCACCTCAGTCCCCCGTGCTCCCGTCTGCCCTCCACCCTTCCCCTCTTCCCTCCCCACCAAGTGTCCCCAGTTTGTCTTTTCATTTTTGGTTTTTGTTTCTTTCTTGTTGTTATTATTATCGTTCTTATTCCTTTCCTTGATCTTTATTTGGTTCCCTTATATTCGGTAGGCCATTTTGATAATATTGATTCTTCCCATGCATGAGCAGTACATGTCTTTCCATTTATTTGTGCCTTTTTCTATTTCTTTTAACAATGTTTTACAATTTTCTTTGTATAGGTCCTTCACCTCTTTTGTTAGGTTTATTTCCAAGTATTTGATTTTTTTTTCAATTATAAAAGGGATGGTTTTCTTGATTTCGTCTTATGATTGATTTTTTTGTATATAGGAAGCCTGCTGATCTTTGTGTGTTGATTTTATATCCTGCTACTTTATGAAACTGGTTGATTGTTTTGAATAGTTTTTTTGTGGTGTTTTAAGGTTTTCTATGTATATTATCATATTGTCTGGAAATAGTGATAGCTTTACTTCTTCTTTCCCTATTTGGATTGATTGTATGTCCTTCTGTTTCCTTATTGCTCTGGGTAGAACTTCCAGTATTATATTGAAAAGTAGTGGAAAGGGGCCTCACTGGTAGCAATACATTATGAAACATCTAGAGCTACTGCAGCACGAGTTCAATCCCCTGCCAGGGAGGTGACCCACATGGTGGAAAAGACCTCTCCTGCCTCACCCACTGCTCCCCTCAGAGTATATGTAGCCAATCTGCCTTTTATATTCCCCACTCTGTCTCTGGTGAATCCTCTCACTCCCAATACCTCTGGCCTGTACCTTAGTTCTTGTATGCATAAATAAATCTTGGAAAAAAGAAAAGAAAAGCGGTAGAGAGGGTTGGGTCCTTTCTTGTTTCTGATATCAAGGGAAAGGCTTTCAGATTTCACCATTAAGAATAATAGTGATTGTGAGTTTGTCATATATGGTGTTTATCATGTTAAGGTATGTTCCTTTTAGTCTGAAAATTTCAGTGCCTTCATCATAAATATGCTTTTTTTTCTTTTTGTTGATGAGTTGCATTATATTAATTGATTTTCAGATGTTGAACCAATCCTTACCCCTCTGGAATAAATCCCACTTGGTCATGGTGAATTATCCTTCTGATGCATTTTTTGATTCCGTGGGCAAAGATTTTATTGATGATTTTTAACTCAGTGTTCATTAGGGAGAGTGACCTGTAGTTTCTTTTTTTGTGTTGTCTTTGGTTTTGGTATTAGTCGAATGTTGGCTTCACAGAACTTATTTGGTGGTGTGCCTTCTTTCTCAGTTTTTTAAGACTTTGTGTAGGACAGGCACTAGTTCATCTGGACATTTGGTAGAATACATATTTGAAGCCATCTTGTTCTGTGCTTGTGTTTTTGGGGAGTGTTTTTTCTTTGTGAGCCTGGCAAGAGGTTTCTTTTTTAAAAACTTTTCCAAATAAACAACTTATATTTTCATTCATCTTTTAGATTGTTTTTTTTTAATTTCACGTCATTTATTTCTGCTTTAACTTTTATTTCCTTTCTTCTAGCGGTTTTCGGGATTTTTTGTTGTTCTTTCTCTAGTTCCTTGAGGATGGGAGATTAAGTTTTTTGAGTTCTTTTTTGTTTCTTGATTTGAGCCTGTATTGCAATAAATTTTCCTCTTATTACTACTTTTGTTGTGTCCCATACATTCAGGAATGTGGTACCTTTGTCATTCAGCTCAAAGTATTTTTTAATTTCTTCTTTGATCTCCTCTTTTATCCTTTGTTCTTCCGTAGTAGGTGTTTCAGTCTCTATGTAGTGGCTGGTTTCCTTGCCTTCTTTTCATGATTTATTTGTAGTTTAATGCATTTATGATCCCGAAGATAGTTGGAATAATTTTGGTTATAATGTATCTGTTGATGTTTGTCTTGTGGCCCAATATGTGATCGATTCTGGAGAATAATCTGTACGCACTTAAGAAGAATGTATATTCAGATTTTGGGAGGTATAGTGTCCTATAGATGTCTGTTAAGCCCATGAGTTCTAGGTCTTTGTTTAAGACTCTAGTGTCTTTGTTTATTTTTTTCTCGTTTATGTTTTCATTGGTAAGAGCAGGATGTTGAAGTTTCCTACAATGTATGTGTTTTCTCTAATGTTTGTTTTCAGAGCTGATAGTAATTTTCTGAAATATTTTGGTGCTCATTCATTTGGAGAGTATACGTTGATGAATGTTACATCTTCCTGATGTATTGTCCCTTTAATCATAATATAGTGTCCATCTATGCTTCTTGTTACCTTTTTAGTTTAAAATCTATTTCATTTGAAATAAGTATGGCTGTTCCTGCCTTCTTTTTTGGTCCATTTGCTTGTAGGATTGTTTTTCAACCATTTACTCTGAATCTGTTTAGATTTTGTAGTTAAATGTGTTTCCAGGAGACAGCAGAAAGTTGGCTATTGTCTTTTAATCCAGTCTGCTGCCCTGTGTCTTTTTATTAATCAGTTTAATCCATTTACATTTAGAGTTAGTATTGCTACATTGACATCAGATTTCCCCTTTCTTTTGTCTTTTGTAATTTTATACCTTGACTTCCTTTCTTCTTCTTCATTCCTCTGTTAGTTTTGGCTTTAGGACTTCTTGTAGTATTTTTTTGGCGTGGAGGTTCAGTCGTGACGAAATTCTGAGAAGGTCATCATTTTTTCTTTATAGAGGAAGGAGAGTTTGCATTTGTTAGCATGGAGTCTGTTAAATATGTCCCCTCCACTTTCTTCTTATCTATAGTGTTTCTTTGGAGAAGTCTGGTGTCAACCTGATTGGTTTTACTTTATATGTTTGTTTTTTCCTTCTTGTCAACTTCAGTATTTTTTCTTTGTCTTGGATTCTTGAAAGCTTTACTATTGAGTGTCTTGCTGTATTCGTCCTCTCATCGTGGAAGTTTGGTGTCATCGTGGAAGTTTGGTGTTCTGCTTGCTTTTTGTATGTCTATTTTCATCTCCTTCTTCATGCTTGGGAAGTTCTCTTCAGTTATCTCATTGAATATTTTCTCTGTTCCTTGGTCTCTCTCCTTTCCTTCTGGAATTCCTATAACTCATATTTCCTTTCCTCATGGAGTCAAGCAGTTCTCAAAGTGTTTCCTAATTCTTTCTCCTTCATGTTTCTTTCCTTTTCTTTCTTGGTTCTTTTTATGTCAGAGTCTTCAAGAGTACTGTTTCCTTCTTCTGTTTCATCAATTCTCTTTTCATTGCTTTTCCCTGAGTTCTTCAGCTTCTCTGTTAGTCTTTTTATTTCCTGTATTCTTTCATTTCTTTCTTTAGGGATTTGGTTTCATTCTTCTGATTGTTTATTATTTTTCTCAAGTCATTCTTTTTCTTTTTGTTGCCTTTCAGTTTTTCATTCATGGCATTTTATATTCTCTATCCAGCAGGTTGTAAAGATCTTCCATGTCATTGTTTTTGGATTCTGGTGGTGGTTGTGTGTGTGTGTATGTGTGGTTGTGTGTGGCATGTCCTTCCCCTGAGTGCTTGCTTGACTGTTTGTAATTTTTCTTCTCCCTGTTGTATGTTTTCTAATTTGTTCTATGTGTTTGCACACTGTGCCACTTTTACCGGCAGGCATCTCTTCAGGGTGTTCCTCCTGGTATGCTGTGAACTAGCGCTCAGGCTGAATACAGCACTAATATGCTGTACCTCTACAAGGGTAGTGAGGCTGTGGGTATGTTGATGGGTGCCGTTCCTGAAGATCCACTCGCTCTGTTTCAAGATTGTGTTTGCTATTCCAGGCCTTTTGTGGTTCCTTATAAATGTAATAGCTTCTTGTTCTATTTCCTAGAAATATGTCATTGATATTTTGGTAGGTATTACATTGAATCTGTAAATTGCTTTGTGTAACATGGCCATTTTAATATTAATTCTTCCAATCCATGAGCAAGGTGTATATATATATTTTGATTTCTTTGTATTGCCTTTCATTTCCTTTAACAAAGTTTTAGTTTTCAATGCAGGTTCTTCACCTCCTTCATTAAGTTTATACCATGATTGTAAATGGGATTGTATTCTTCATTTCCTTTTATTCCTGTACATATTTGCATATAGAAATGTCACTGGTTTTAGTGTATTGTTTCTGTATTCTCTGCCACTTTACTGAATTTCTTTATTATTTCTAGAACTTTTTTTGATAGTCTTTGGCTTTTCTTTTAACATGTATTGTAACTGCCCTCTGTGAACTGTGACTGTTTTATATCTTCTTTTCCAATTTGCATTCCTTTTATGCTTTTGTCTTGCCAGGTTTCTTTGAGTAGTGCTTCCAATACTATGTTGAATAATAGTTGTGTTAGAAGATATCCCTGTCCTGTTGCTTATCATAGTGTGACTACTTCAACTTTTCACCATTGAATATCCTGTTGCCTGTGGGTTTGTCATACATGGCTTTTATAGTCTTTAGACTATAAAGTTCCATTATATTCCCAATTTTTTAAAGTGTTTTTGTCATTAATGGGTGTTGGTTCTTCTTGAGTGCTTTTCATAATCTATTGAAATGATCATGTAATTTTAGTGTTCCCTTTTGTTGATCTGGTGAAACACATTGATTAATTTGCATATGTTAAGACAGTTTTGCATCTCTTGGATGAAACCTACTTGATCATGATGGGTGATTCTCATGATATGTTGCTGTATTCAGTTTTCTAGAATTTTGTTATTAATCTATAACTTTCTTTTATTGTACTTTTTTGGTTTTGGTATCAGGATGTTGGCTTCATAGAAGGTGATAGAGAATTTTCCTTCCCTTTTCAATATTTTGAAGATACTGAGTAGGATATGTATTCGGTTTTCTTTGACAGTTTAGTAGAATTCACTGAATGAACCATCTGGTTCTGTGGCTTTTTATTTCTGCACTGTGACAGACTGTTTAAGCTGTCTTTTTCATCTTGGTTTAATCTTGGGAGGTTGTGTGAGTCTTTGAGTTTCTCCATTTCTCCTAAGTTGTCCAGTTTGTTTGCATAAAGGTATTCATAAGTTCTTATATAAGTCCTTTGTATTGCTGAAGTTTTTGTTGTAATTTCGCCTCTTGTTTCTGATTCTATTTATTTGGGTTTTCTCTCTTCTTACTGAACATAGCCAAAGGTTTGTCAATATTTTTTTTATTTTTTAAAAGAACCAATTCTCACTATTTTGGACTGTTTCAGTTTTCTATTTATTTCTGCTCTAATTTTATGATTTCCTGCCTTCTACTGATTTTTGGATTTGTTTTCTATTCTTTTTTTAGTTCCTTCAAATGCAAGGTTAAGTTGTTAAATTGAGACCGTGGGTTTTTTTTTGTTTTTAATGTGGATCTGTATTGCTATAAACTTCTAACATAATACCGCCTGTAGGGCATCCCATAGGGTCTGATAGCTTGTCTCCATTTTCATTACTCTCTAGATACTTTTTAATCTCTTATTTGATGTCTTCATCGACCCAGGAATTATTCAGAAACATTTTAGTCTCTATGTGTTTTAGTTTAATCTAGGATTCTTTTTGTGGTTAATTGTCGCTGTATATATAGTATTGTGGCCTGTGAAGATGCTTGATACAATTTCTGCTTACATATATTACCTGAGGTATATTTTATATCCTAGTATATGATCTGTTTTTGAGAATGTTCTGGGTATATTAGAGGAGATAGTGTATATATCTCCTTTGGGATAGAATGCTCTATAAATTGCAATAAATCCATGTGCTCTAACCCTTCATCTGAGACCTTGATCTAACCCTTCTGCCAGTGCTGTTTTGATATCTGCAACAATGATTGTATTTTTGTCTATATGTTGTTTTAGGTTAATTGTTGTTTTATGTTACTCATTGCTCCTGTATTAAGTGCATAAATGGTAATAAGTTATATCTTCTTGATGAATTGTTCCCTTGATGATAATATAGGTCCATCTTTTTCCCTGATCACATTTTTGTTGAAAACTTAGTTCATCTGATATGAGAATAGCCATTCTTTATCCTCTGTGAATTCTTAGAATGTATGACCTTCTTCCAACCTTTTATTTTTCGTTTGATTCTGTATTTTGGTTTTAACGGGTGTCTTGTAAACAAAGTATCAGTGGCTGAAACTTTTTCACCCACATAGTTAGTCTATGACTTTTAATTAGTGTTATTCAGACCATTCACATTTAGGGTGATTATTAATCTTTTTATTATATTATGAACTATTTATTATCAGTCATTTTGGTTTTTATTGTTTTATATTTCTGTTGTTTCTTTTTCCATTTTTTTCTCTAGACAGCTTTCCTTAGCATTTCTATTAAATTATTTGCTTTTTTTGCCTATGGTATCTTTTTCATTTTTGATTAGTGGTTATCATGGAGGTTATATATAAACTCCTATGTTTTAAGTCCTTTATGAGCTGTGCTTTTTAACACTTAAAGTTAAGGGTTCTTCAACACTTAACTATACGGGTTCTATTTCTTCCTACCTTTTCATGTTTTGCGTCTTGTCATAATATTCTTGCCCGTACTTCTGGGTTTTGTATTTCTGTTGTCATTTTGCTTAAAAATTAGTGTTTATTTTTTTTCTTGTGGAAGAATTTCACTGAGTATTTCTCGATTGGCAGGTGCTGGTTATTGGCAGTAGCTTTTATTTTTCTGGGAAAACTGTTATTTCAGCTTTATACTTGAATGATAATTTTGCAGGATAGAATATCCTTAGTTTGCAATTGTCTTTTAAGTTTGTGAATACTTCCTTCCACTTCTTACCTGGAGAGTATCTGGCTGAAGTCTGTGAAAATTCCTGGCTTCCTGCAAAACTTTATCTTTAATTTTTGATAGTTTGACAATGTGTCTAGATGTAACCTTTTTGGACTTAAAAATATGGGTATTTTCTCTACTTCTTGAACATCCATATTTAATTAATTCTTTAAGTTTAGGAAGGTTTCAGTTATTCTTTGAATAGGGTCTCTGCTTCTATTTCTCGCTCTTCACCTTGGGATCCCAATTATTTAAGTTTTCTCTTCTAATTGAGTCTGATGTTTCTGATAGGATAGGGTTTCTTCATTTTTCCTTTGTGTTGTTGTTTCTGTCTCTATTATAAATGGGCGATTTTTTCATTTGAGTCTTCTGCTTAGGAAATTCTTTCACTGCCAGTTTAATTCTATTGAAAGTGTATTGTAAATTTGTCTGCATTTCATTCAGAATCTTTCTGTGATCTTTTAATATATTCAGTCTCTTTGGTAAAGAACTCTCTTTGTTTGTAGATTTCCTTTCTACAACCTTGCACCTGCCTGTCCGCCTTTGACTGATCTTCCAGTAGTTCATTTAGCATTTTTATTATTGCTTTGAAGTTTTTGTCTGATAATTCCTCTATTTCTGAATCTTTTATTTTTGTCTCAGAACTGCTTTTTTCATTTTGTGCTCAGATGCTTCTTGCTTCATAATTATATGTTGCCTTTTTTGATTTTTGTGGCTGGATGCAAAAGGTTTATTTTTGTTTTCCCTCTTATTTTACTTTGGTGGAGATGGGAGCAGGAGCAAAGTCTAAGGCTTAACTCCTCCATCTCAGTTTGAGGATTCACTCTACAGCAAGCTCTGTTCAGTATTTAGTTGTCTTAACTTCCTACCCATCCTCCCTGCTGCTCTTTTCTGCCAAGGATTGCCCTCTGTGAAACTTCAGTTTCTTGGTGAAGGGAGCTAGCTCAGTTCTACAAGGTTCACAGTGCAGGACTCCATAGAGTTTGGCAGGCAGGAGGCACTGAACAGGCTATATGTGCCATTGTCCATCTGTGGCACAAGCAATGGCTAGCACCATGCCATCTTAGGAACTGAGGCTGCAAGCTCTGTGTACCCATTTGATCCTTTTCAAGAGATCAGCAAGTTATTGCACTAGTTTTTTTGTTGTTATTGGGTTCAGTATGAAGCCCAGTCTGGCTCAACCTGGCATCTCTGATCTCTTCTGGGAGATGGGTGAGGGGGGAGAGCTTTTCTTACCCAAGCCAGTTGTAGGATGTCCATTAGCTCAGGTCAGACCTATACCTGTGCATGAGCAAAGTTCCTACAGGCAAATTTACAGTGCCCTGGAGTGCCCCATCATGCTTTAAATAGACACCATCCAGTCTCATCTGCCATCTGGATATTTACTCTCCCAGTCACACTCACCTTTGCTTCCTCACATCCCTTTCTCTCAGCAACCACCAGCCTGAGTTTGAAGTCTCTGTGGGAAAGTTTTGGGACTCTATCAATGAAATTCTGAGTCTTCCTTTTGGCAAACAATCAGTTTATTTAGTTGCTTCTCTGGAAGAATGTGTTCCCATACTTTATTCTCTGCCATGTTATAAGAGAAGCCCACGTTTTCTTTTCTTTGCATAGACCTGGGGTGCAGGCCAGAGATGCAGTGGTGGGAGGTGAGAGGATTCACCAGAGACAGAGTGAGGAGCAGAACAGGCAGATTTACTGAAATACACTAAGGTATAAGGGGAGCAGCAGGTGAAACAAGAGAGGTCTGCTACACCACATGTGGGTTAGCTCCCTGGTCAGGGATTGAACTCAGGCTATTGTTGCAGAGGTAAAACTGAGACTTAACCCCTAAGCCACTAGGGAAGCCCTGGAAGCCTACTTTCAACCTTGTCTTTTTGCATCTAATGTTGAATGTCTTGTGTACAAGATACAGTTGAATAATGTTTTTAATTCATTCTACCAATTTTTGCTTTTTTTAATGGTAAAATTAATCCATCTACATGTAAAGTGATGCTAAAGGATTTATTTATGCTATGTTTTACTTTCTTTCTACATTATATCATCCCACTAACCCTCTGACCTCCATTGTTTCAGATGAGAAATTAGTTGTTCTTATTATGCATTCTTTGTATGACAACTTGCTTATTTCCTATTGCATTCAAGATTCTCTCCTTGTCTTTGGCTATTGACAGTTTGAATATAATTTATGTATAGTTTGAATCTACCTAGAGTCAAATATAATTTATGTATAGATTGAATCTACCTAGTTTATTGAACCTACCTAGAGGTTTTAGAGCTTCTTAAATATATTTTTTCATGTATTTAGTAGAATTTGGAATGTTTCTGGCCAGTATATCTTCATATAGTCATTTTGTCTCATTCTCTTTCTTTTTCCTAAGACTCCCATATAAATGTTTTGTAAGCTTGATTGTATCCCACAGGTCCCTTTTCTTTTCTCTTCTCTCTTTCTGCTCATCAAAATAGGCAATTTCTGTTGCACTTTTAATAAAACAAGATTTAATTTATTTATGCATACAAGAAATGGGGTATAGGCCAGAGACGGCAGGGTGAGAGAATCCACCAGAGACAAAGCTGGAAGCCAAACGGGTGGATGGACTGAAATACACTGCTGAGGGGAGCAGCAGGCAAGGCAGGAGAGATCTGCTGACTGGGGATCGAACTCGCAGTGCAGTGGCTGCGGAAGCTCCAGAGTGAGGTGTTCAACCTCTTGTGCCACCAGGGAGGCCCATGTTGCCCTTTCTTTACATCCATTGATTCTTTTGACATTCGAAGTCTGCTCTTGAACCTCTTCATTGTATTTTTCACTCAAGCTTTTCAGTTTAAAAATGTACTTGGTTCCTTTTTATATTTCCTATCTTACTGATACTGCCTTTTTTGTTGAGACATGGTTCTCTTTGAACACATTTAAGATTGTTGATAAGTCTCTATGTAGTAACACCAATGTTTGGGCTTCCTCAGGAAATGGTCTTTATCATTTTTTTTTCTGTAAATGGACATATTTCCTGTTTCTTTATATGACTTGTAATATTTTATTGAAATCCATACATTTAGAACATTATAATGTGGTATATGGAGTCATATTTTCCTTATCCCTAGTGTTTGCTGTTGTTACTTGTTGTAAGCTGCATTTACCTATTTATTTAGTGAATTTTCCACAAAAGTCTTTTCAAAGACTGTTTTTTTATTGTGTCTGGTCACTGAACTATCTATTCCATTTTCTCAGTGGTCAGCTAAGATTTCCTGACAGATTTCTTTGAATGCCTAAATTAAGCATCCTTTCCTTGGTTAAGCACTCCCATTGTTGTTGTAAAATTTTTTATTGGATTTAAGAGTCCCCCAAAAGTTTATTCTTAATAGTTTTTGCCAGCCTAATGCCTGCTTCTGTGTTGGGATAGATCCCATCAAATACTAAGTTCTCAACTCTACCATTTTCAAACCTTGTATTTTTAATATCCATATTTTAACTCGTGTTTTCTCTAAATATAGGGTTAATTATTGTCTACATCTTATCTTCTCTTGCACACCATTTTACCCTTAGGATGGAATTCCTTCTCCACATTTTTGTATACATGTTATTTGTCAGTCCTGACAACACTGCAAGGCAAGTAGTGTCTGTTATTTCAATTTTATGGTGAAGGTACTGACACTTAGGGAAGTTCTCCTACACCACTAGACTAATATGTTCAGGATTTCAAAGTAATTGATCCTGACACACCAGTTTTTTCTACCCTACCACGCTTACTCTCGAGATAAAATATTGAGCCAACATTGACAGCCATTGGGGCTTATGAGAATGGGACCTTTCTCAAATAACTCTGGTACCAGTAATCATTCCTTTCTAGAAACAATCAATGACCTCTCTTTAAGTAAAGTCTTTAATAATTTCAGAAGTAGGGTTTTTACAAACCCCTTTCTGTTCAAGGAGGAAGACCTCAAAATTGAACTCAAAGAGGCTCTTCTGGAAGAAAGTGAGACATTGGATTCCTCCAATGAAGTAGAATCCTAGACAAATTTAAAGCTGGTCATTAGAACGAATGGAAGAAGGGTTATTTAAAGGAAGTTTTCACTGTTACTCTGTCTATTTCAGGTTGAGCAGCAGCTGCAAAATTTGACCTCATCAGTATGGCCTTCCTAGACCATTAAGTCCTATGAGTGTTCCTTGTGGATTGTTATGGGAATGTGATAAAACTGTATGTTTGTCTGTATTTTTGTTGGATGGGTTATTGATATGTGTGTGTTTTGTCATTCCATTAAATACAATTCCAGTAATCTTGATCCCAGTTCAACCCAGTGGTGTTTTTATTCCCTTTATGTGAATAATATGTAGAGCACTTTTTTCCCATTAATTCAGCAAACTCTTACTGAATACCTACCCTGTATTGTTAGTTTGGAATCAAATAATTCATAACTCTGCCCTTATTGTAAATTAAGAGTTAAAAATTTTAATCAGCTTTTAAATACTGTCTAACAAAAAGAGCTCTACTAGAGCTACACACAGAATACTATGGAGTTGAGGAGGCCTCTGAATCACATTAGGTAAATGAGTGAAGGCTGCTTTTTTGTTAGAAAATACAAGTCTTGTTCTTAACATAAAGTGACCTATGTCTCAATTTTTTGTTTCATTAGTTTTTCAATTTTTTGCATTGTTGTTTATTTTTGTACAACCATGTATATATTTTATTTCTTCCCTCAGGTATAGTCTCTGTAAATCCACCACCATATCACCTATGAACCATCACCATGGTCTTTTGTGCTCTTCCCACCCCTGTTTTAATCCCTCTCCTTCTCCCTCCCCTGCTTTATGTCTCAGATCTGAAGTTTGTCTCTTTTTTAATTTTGACCCTTTGTTTGGTTTCCCTATATTCCTCCTATAAGTGATATCATCTGATAGTTTTCTTTTTCCTTTTGACTTATTTCACTGACCGTAATCCCTTCCAGCTCCATCTGTGTTGCTGTAAGTGAGATGGGTTTATCTTTTTTGGTTGCTGAATAGTATTCCATCATGTATATATACCACATCTTCTTGACCCAGTCATCTAGTTTTGAGCATTTCAGTTCTCATATCTCAGCAGTTGTAGATAGTGCTGCAATAAACATAGGAGTACAGGTTTCCTTTCAATGTAATATTTTTGTGTCCTTTGAGTAGATTCCTAGGAGTGGAATTGTTGGGTCATATGGTAATCCATTTTTAGTAATATGAGTGTCCTCCACATAGCTTTCTATAGGGTTGGACTAGTTTGCCTGAGGAAAGGCTTCTTATAAGTGAATCTGAAGCTGAATTTTGAAGGATCATTAAAGTAACTAAAGGTTATTTATGTTGTTGAAGTGAGTGAATCAGAATTAGGTGATACTGGGAAAAGGACATTTGCAGCAAGAGTACAAAGGTAGAGAAAGTATATGACCCATTCAGAGACTCCTACAGTTAAGTTTAAATTTAAAAGGGATGTACTTGCAGGTGAGTGGGAAGAACTGAAGAATAGGTAACATTTTGTCTTCACTGTATAATTAAGATCTCAGTTTACTTCATTTTACCCTCTCACTACAGTTTACCCTTCCCTGGAGTCTGATGATGATGATCCTGCTTTGAAATCTAGACCCAAGAAAAAGAAGAATTCAGATGATGCTCCATGGAGTCCTAAAGGTGATTGAATATTCTGTCCTTAAACTCTGTGATGGTGGTTAGAAGAAAATAGAACTGCTTTCAATCTAGAGTAGTTCTCCTTTTTGTTTTGTGCTATTGATTATTGTAAAAACTGTGTAGCTGTCCTATAGCACATCCTACCTTCAAGATTTATTTGCTTCTTTGAGAATTGCCTTTTTTAAGAAACCAGATCAGTTAGCTTGTAGAATATCTGACTGTTTTCTCAGGGCGTTATAGGAATCTTTTTTTTTTTTTAATCTCTGTGATTCCTGAAAGCTGGAAGTAATCTGAACCCCTTACTTGATTTTAGATCTTTTAGAAAACTACTTCCCAAGTGATACTATGAATTTCCTGTTGCTTTGCATCAGGAGACAGGTAAATCATCTGTTGCACGGTTAGTAACAGCAAGGTTAATAGTTAAGGGATAACTCCTGATCCATTATAAAGGTTGATTTTTCCCTTGCAAATAACAAGTAATCTGTAAGGTAATGCTTTGGTACTTATACCTATTCAGTTATCTAGAATTGTTTCGTTGGGGCTTGCAAACTTGTGATTTTCTAATTCTCTTATTCCTTCTACATATATTAGCTGTCATTCTTCTATAAAGAAGAGCTTTCCCGCAACATCTCAGGCAGTTAGGTTATCTGGAAATACACTTCCTGTGGAAACTATTTTTTGATTCAAGATTGTTAAGGAACTATAAAAGGGTGGTAAAAGAAGAAAGCCTTTAAGAGCTAGTAGCTTGATTGGTAGACAAAATAATGTACATGAACATTAGGAAGTAAGACAAGATGTTATGTGTTATGTATTAAGAGACTTGTACATATCATGAGTTAGGGGAGGGAAAAGTTAACAAGAACCAGAAACATCCTAAAGATTTTGCATGGAAGGTTGATTTCAACTTGCCTTTGAAGGATAGGAAGATTTTAAATAAGTGCACAAAAGGGAAGAAGGTAGTCCAGGCAGTGTGCCTGGTAAAAATGAAGACACAGGGAGAGAGGATATTCTGGAGAAATAATAAGGAAACCATTCTGTCTGGAGACACTGAGAATATAGGTATGGAAATAATGGGGAGGTCAGTAGGCCAGAAGCAGAGCATGGACAGTCTAAAATGTCATTTCAAGGAGGTTAACTTTAGTCCTTTAATCATTGTATGCTTTGTATACTTTGGGAATTTGTGAATTAGCTTCTTACTTGATACAAAGCAAAAATCTGGCTTTGTAAAAAGATAGAAGCAGGAAGATCAATGAGACAAATTTGAGATGCTTGTAGGTGGGAATGTAGTTGCCATTCAGATAAATGTCTTTATCCTGTTTCCTCTGTAGCCCGTGTGACCCCAACTCTACCAAAGCAGGACCGTCCTGTGCGTGAGGGGACCCGGGTAGCTTCCATTGAGACAGGCTTGGCTGCAGCAGCTGCAAAGCTGGCCCAGCAGGTAGGTAGTAGCATCCAGGCAATGACTGTTACTGGTCTCAGTTCAAAATTCAAACATTTAGGTTGACAGGATCCTACTGTTGTCTCATTGGGGAGTTGGTATTTCATCACAGCAGTATCCCAGCCCCCTCCTGTATGCTATACTTCCCAACTCAATGACAAGATACTTCTATAGGTGACACAGTTGATAAGACAATAGAAAATAGAGGACCAGAAAAAAGGCCCTCGGTTATATCACTTACCTTTCTGGGTATGTGAAAACCTCAGGTGGAAAGATCAGGTTTGTCCTTGGGTAAGAGCATTAGCCTTCTTATGAAGCCCTGAGAAGGTGACTCAGCTGAGTACACGCAAGTTCTCAGAATCAGAATTTTTTTGGGTGGGGAGGCTTTCTTGTCCTTTATACTGAATAGTTTTGCCTTGATCTTTAATCTCCTGCTTCCCAATAAATCTCTTCCCACTGAAGGGTGACTTCACTAGAATTAAGTTCACGTCCTACCATGTTACAATTTACAAAGTACTTTAGTGTGTATAATGTGCTCAGCAACCTTTAGAGCAGTTGAAAGTGAATCTTCTAGTTCATGACAGTTCTTTATTTCCAAACATTTGTTTAATATATGCTTTATGTGAGGTACTTCCATGTACAATGTCTTATGTAATCTGCCCGATAGCCCTATTCAATAGGTTATATTTTCATCATTTTACAGGTGAAGAAAATGAGGCTCTCTTTAAGTGACTAGTCCAGGATAATACAGCCAGTAAATGGAGGAGACAAGATTCAAACTCATATCCTCTAACTTCATATTTTATGTTACTTGCTATTTAAATAAACTGAAATAGTTTAATGTTTATATAATTCACTAATTGCATCCTATTCAAATATATGTAATAGAATTATGTTTTTAATATGATGTTCTTTGGAGCTCTGGAGTTGTTTAGGATGTCTTAGAGGCTATTGTTGGGAGCCAGCAGAGACTAAACAGGCCAGACAACCCTTCTTTGACAAGGACTTATTTCTATTGTGTATATCCTAGTGCCATGTAAGCTATAATTTAAAGGGGGGGGGTAGTTCTACTTTATAAACAGATAAATTAATTAAAGGTGTGAAAAATACTCTTAGTGCCTTCTAAAGAGTTCACTTCTGTTTGAGTTGATAAGGAATAACCTCAAAGAAGAGGTTTTGAAGTTGGGGAAGGGTTTTGTGGGCTAAGCTATTGGAGGGGACAGGGAGGCATCCCAGGAATAGGGAACTCCTTGGTACAGTGAACAGACCTTCTTGATTTGACCTTTGATCACCTCTCCTCCCTTACCTCCTGTCAACCCCTCACATATGCCCTTTACACCAACCCCATACTATCTATACTACTGTACTTGTAGTTCACGCAGTGTATCAGATTGCCTAATGCCTCTGTGCCTTTGCACAAGCTGCTCCCTCTACCACTTTGGAATTATTCCCTCTCAGATGCCTCATCTAACACTCCTTCACACTACCTAACACCAGTTGATTTCATGGTCTTTTGTACTTCTATAGTATTCTCTCCTGGCTCTTAATAAGTGTACTTTTCTGTGTGTGCCTTATTAAATTTTAAATGTCCATCGTGTGGGGATATGTCTAATTTAACTTGGTATCCCCACTGTTCTATGCGTGTGTTTAATCAGTGTTGGATGAGTGAGTGAATGAATGAATAGTGAGTGGGCAGATCTTTCTGGATTGGAGGCTTCATATTAGAGATTGGGATAAGAAATATAGAGATTGAAAAATAGATTCTAGAGCCAACCTGCCTGAATTTGAATGCTTTACCACTTGAGCAAGTTATTTAATTTCTCTGTGACCCAGTTTCCTTGTAGACTTTATCTAAGAATAGATGAAGTAATATATGTAAAAACTTTGAGAACAGCATTTGCCAGAGTAAGTACTACAGACGTGTTAGCATTTCTTTATCATCATTATGGGTTGACTAGCTGTAAGTAGCCAGACTGGAAAACCATGAATGTCAGACCAGGGAACTTGAACTTGGGTGGAGACCTGCTAACCACTCATTGAGCAAGGGAATTAACAAGGTGAAGGTGACACTGTCATAAGACAGTCTAGTCTTCTGTGGGGGAATCTGGATGAATTATATGAGAGAGATTGGCAACGATGTTAGAAAAAAAATTGACTCCGCGATCTAGGTTTGAAGAAATAATTTCTAGGCTCCAATGAGAAAAATCCAGAATTGGGAGCAGAAGTGCAGTTCCTGGTATGGGTAGAATAATAGTGTGGCTGAAAAAAGAAATTCTGAAGTCAAATGGCTTGTATCTGAATTCCAGCTTGGCCACTTATTGTTCCTGTAACTTTGGAAAAATTATTTAATCTCTCATTGCAACAGTTTCTTCTCCTAAAAATGGTGTCATAATTCTTCTCATACTTCTTTTGAGTATTAAATGACTTAGATTGTAGAACAGTGTCTGGCATGTTTTATTAATATTATTATTCTTGTCCCCAGAAATTCCTTTGGTAGCAACAGCCTGTCAGATCTTCCGAAGGCAGGAATAGGCCCGTGTTGCCATGAGAAAGCAAAGAAATGTAATCACTGAGTTGGTCTGTGTGACTTTGTAGCATTTCAGAAGGTGAAGTCAGTCGTTCACATGCTCTCAGCACCATATTTCCAGGTTCTCAGGGCTCCAGATGCCCATATTACAGGTACCCACTACACAGTGGATAATGGATCCATAGAGCAATGGAAGGATGAAATCCAAAATGCTGGGAGAAGTGACACAGCTCCTTATTTATCCTTTCCATCCAAAATTGATGTCTTAAGACTTAATGACCTGAAGGTTTATCAAGTCATCAGAAAAACACCAGCAAGAGAAAGAGAAACTATTATTATGGATAAAGATAAAATTTACTGCTTGTTGAGTACCTACTATATGCTATGTGTTTTAATGTTATTATTTAATCTTTCTAACAACTTTGAAAAACAGATACTATTTTGGCCTTTTTACAGGTGAGGCAATTGAGATTCAGAAAGGTTAGTAACTTGACTGAGGTCATCCAACTTAGGGAGCACAAACCTGAATTTGAACCCAAGTTTATCTCATTCTAAGCTACTACTCTCACTCTCAAATGTCCCATTTTGAGAAGTGTGCAGACTGGGTGTTCTTGTAGACCTGGTTGAATTCTCTGAACTCAGCAGCTTTGAGCTCATTACTTCCTTATCCCTGTATCCCAGTTTTTTCATCTGTGTTCTGTGGGACTTTCCTTTTCAGGGATGTTCTGAATATTAAATGAGATAAAATATATTAAGTGCCTTAGCTGCTGGCATACATTTTGCTGTTATTATTACAAGTGTCTGTGGTCCTTCTTGTAAGTGGCAAAGCTAGAACCAAAACCCTAATCTCTGAACTCATTTACCCTTCTCTTGCCACAGTACCGATTAGTGGGGTGATTTAGGATGGATTATACCAAAGAGATTACCTCAGGTATTGGAAAGGCTCTGTGTTGCATGTATATACATTCAGGTTAGACGTGGGGTGGTGGTGGGTTATAGAACTACACTGGCCATTGTCCAGTTTCCTTTCTGGAAAATTTCTTTTCTCTACTCCTAAATTCTCCCATCCCACTTGACTGTGTTTCAGGAGTTGCAGAAAACCCAAAAGAAGAAATATACTAAGAAGAAGCCTTCATTGAAGGAGGTAGAACAGCCTCACCCTCAGGAGTCCAATCTCAGCATGGCAGCACCAGCCCCAACACTGGCTGCTATACCCCAGCTTCTCACCTCCTCTTTGCCCCTGCCTCCTCCTGAGCCTAAACAAGAAGCCCTTTCTGGAAGTCTTGCTGACCATGAATATACTGCTCGCCCCAATGCCTTTGGCATGGCCCAGGCAAACCGCAGCACCACACCCATGGCCCCCGGTGTCTTCTTGACCCAGCGCCGCCCTTCAGTTGGATCCCAGAGCAATCAAGCAGGACAAGGTATGACTGCCATATGGTTATAGAATTGAGTAGCATCTTATGTTCTACCAGCTCCAAACCCTAAGTCCTCTGGTAGATGAGAACACTTGGAAGGGACACTGGTGTCCAACCTAAGGTACTTGAGCTTGATCTCACAGGTCATGAAGAGACACTGACTAGTGTTAATCACAGACAAGCTCAGATATAAGTTTAGATGATCCTTTGGGTAGCCAGATTGTAGGGTAAGCTGCAGGTGGGAAGTCCAGAGGTAGAATATACAGGTTCAGGCTGCAGTGAAGAGAGAATAGGGGTCTGGAAGGGGCCAGGAGAGGAAGGGAATAAGTTAACCAAATGTAGATGAGGTCACATGGTACCTGAGAGGTGGCTTGATGTGGGGAGAGAAGAGGAGCCAGGACAAAGGAACTCAGACACTCCTTTTCCTTATTTTGACCTATAAGTCCAGTATCTGGAGTATGTAGCTCAACGGTGGTAATGTTCTTATGACATTGGGTGAGGAGAGTGGGGATTTCTAATGAAACAAAGCCTAGGGATGGCATCTTCAGGGACACTGAATTATAATCACTAACCAGGCACTTGTCCAATTCTGGTGGGCAGGATAAGAGGATGTGGGGAGGCACAATCAACTCCCTCCAGAATTTAGAAAACAAAATGATGGGGACCAAAGAGTCAATGGGGGGAAAAGTAATCAGACAGACTGTAACCAGCTGCTGCACTAGGTCATAGGAGGAAAAGCCAAGGCATGTGGTGTTGGTTGGAGTAGTTAAGAAAGTCTTCTTATACTACTCATCAATCAAAAAAGAAAAACTAGACACATTCATAGGAACATGGGTGGAACTGGAAGGGATTATGCTCAGTGAAGTAAGTCAGAAGGCAAAAGAAAAATACCAGATGGTTCCTCCCCTAGGAGGAAT
>JAGFMF010011430.1:139257-153128 GCA_019455555.1 Galemys pyrenaicus
GGAGGGCAGACGGGAGCACGGGGGACTGAGGTGATGGTGCACTGGTGATGGTTCTGGGGAATACATGGAGATTACAGTTAATGTCAAATATATATAAATTTAAAAAAATGAAAAGAAAATAAAAAATAAAAATTGTGAAAAAAAGAAAGAAAGGCTTCTTGCTCAACATAGGCCTGGAGCCCAGAATAAGGTTGGGAGACTCTAGGGAGGGGAATATGGGGGTGTGGGAAGCTGAGAATGGTTTATACCAGATTTGCTGTTGGAGCCTTTGCCATTGCCTTTGCTTATTTCTCCCTTCCCCCACAGGAAAGCGTCCCAAAAAGGGCCTGGCCACAGCAAAGCAGAGACTCGGCCGTATCCTAAAAATCCACAGAAATGGCAAACTCCTTCTGTGAAAGTCCTCATGTGCTGCCCCTTACCCCTTCACCCCCACTGCCTTCTCATTGTCAATTCTCGGGGCACTCCTGGATCCTATCTGCCCCGGACAAGGTGCTGAGGCGCGTTTTGTCCTGCTTTCTTGGAACTGACCAAAGGCATGGACTCCCCGCAGACCCTTCACCAACTCCCCTAATTCCCTTCCCACTTCCACTAGAGCATCCTTCCTTCCTTCTCCTTACCTCTGAGTAGCAGGTGAATGGGAGAAGTTTCTAGCAGAGTAGAACCCTTTTTGCTGCTGCCCCAACCCATGTCCTTTTCACTGGCCTTGTCTGCCCTTTACTCTCATCCCCACCTGGAGCTAGAAGGTAGTACAAGGAGAGGCACAAGAGCCTGGGTCCCTGACTATTTCTCTGCTTATGAAGTGGACCCATCGTTCAGTGCTTTCCACAACTCTAGCCCTGTCTAAAGGCCTGCCCACCTCTGCACATTTTTCCTTCCCCCCTCCTCCCTTAGTAAATGTGACCTGTCTTTAGACTTATCCCTGAGAAAAGGTTTGACCTCTGCCCCCTCCTGCCAAATGCTTCATGAAAATAAAGAGGAGGGCCCAGAGTCCCCTTATTGCCCCCACTGTGGGCCATTTCCAGTAGCCTAGAAAGGCGTGGGTTGACTTCACTCATCTTTGGGAAGAAGGGAGATTCCTGTCACTTCTGAAGATGGGGAGAGGACAGACACCCAAGCCTTCAATATGACTTTGTAGCCCACTGGAGGAAGCTACTTTGGGATGGCTACAGATGATGCCCAAATCCCAGGATAAGATCCCAGGATTAGCCTGGATCTTTTGGTCCTACAGAATATTATCCACATGGTTGTGACTGGGCTCCACTAAGTGAAAAACCATCTTCTAGAATCCTGAAAGCGCCTGTCACTGAAGCAAATTACCATGGTCCTGTGGCCTACTCCCATCACCTGTACCACAGAAAATAATTTGGACTTTCTGAAGAGGATGTGCCAGGACATCTCACCCCTGGGTTCTACATGGGAGCCTCCCCTCTTCTTTCTCCACCTGACAAAGACCTCAGAATTCACATAGTCATTCCTGGGCCTTCGTACTCCTAGATGTCAGGTCAGCACTCCAGCAGATGGGCCACCCTAGAGCCTGAGCCTAGGAGAAGAGACACCCATCTGCAAAGGAGCAGATCATCGGACCTCTCCCTCCCCTCTTCCCTTGTGGATGTCTCTATTATCCAGTTAGTTCTCTACCCTCTCTACCTTCTCAAGCAGCCTCCACCTCTGCTAGTCTTGCTTCCCTGGCATCCTAGAGCGGATGGAGAATACCGCCCCCACTCCATTTTGGCACTACCCAAGTAGAACATGTCCTTACCCTCTAATCCCCATTCCAACCTTATCCCAGTTTGCACAGTGCTTCTGGGAACTTAACAGCTACCATTCAGGCCACAGAGAATATGTGAGACTTCCCTTGTCATTCTTGGTGTCTTTAGTTTATCTTTCTTTTCTCCACAGCCCCACATTTACTATCCTTCCTTGGAATCAGGTCCCTTAACCCCATTTGCTTTTTCTATTTTGGGGATCCTGGGGGCCAAGCAGTTCTCCATCTAGTCACACCAAAGGCAAACCGCCTGACTACCTCCCTCCTAAAATGTGAGGTCCCCACTCCCCTCCCCTCTGTTTCTATCCAGCTTTGCTTTTCTTGGGGATTTTAAGGCGGGGGGGGGGGTAGGGGGGTACTGAATGGGGGAGGGGGCAACCTGTGTTCCTGTGTAGGCAACCGCCTAACTAGGTTCTGACTGCTGTCACCAAGACCAGGACCCCAACCCTTCTGCCCATTAACCACCACCCCTCATTGATCTTTCAAAGGCAGCTAATTGCTAGCAGATCCCCCTGGTTCCTGCCTCTTTCCTCTGTGTCTTTCTTAGAAGTTTCTGTGAAGCTGAAACCCAACCTCCATTTCGCTGGGTCTCATTTAGCATAGTTGGGCTCTCAGAGCCTTCTGTTTGTTGTTTTGTATTTCAAATGAAAAGCAAGTTTACCCTCAGAGTTATGCTTTTCCAAAGAGGCTAGTGCGCTTTTTTCCCCCTTTGTTTCAGGTTTTAAGTGAAGTGAGTTGGGGAGGAGTAGGGAGTGGTAGTAACCAAGGTTCAAAACACGGTGAGTTACCTCTGGTCTCTAATCCCCAGCACTGAGCTGGGGGTTGGATAGGGGGCAGGGAGAGAGGATTTGTATTCACCCTTAATATATTTTTACAAAAAAGCAAACAATTTAAAAGCAAGCCCACCGCTTCTGTACATGTCTAAATATATTTTTAGAAGTGGGTAGGATTGTGAATTTCTGATGCAGGGCCTTTTTATAAACAGGTTAGAATAGCATCATACAGACTTCACTGTTGGTTTTTTTCCTGTTTTTTTCTTATGTTGTGTTACTAATGTAATTTATATTTTTTTTTAGATCCTCCCTTTCCTATAGAGATAAAAGTGATTTATCTTGGCAATTGTTTCGCATTCTTTTTTTGTGGGGATGGAGTTGGGGGCATCTACTGTGCCTTCTCTTTACACTTTATCTCTCCCTCCAATCAACTCAGCACTTCCCTGGGGCCCAACCTTGTACCTGAGGTGGGTAGGCAAAAGGATTCTTGCCTGATCCCTGCCCACAGAGAGACATAATTCACATACCAGAAACAGATAACAAGGAGTACTATGAGCAGAAAAGACCAGGTACAACAGCTGAAATGGGCCTGAACACACTTGTGGGGAAGACTTCATAGTTTTCATGAATTTTTTAGAAGCTATGCCTGTTGTCCTCTTTCTGTGAATGTGGAGTTTGGGGTTTTGTTTTGTTTTTTTCTCTTTCCTACATGTTCCTCCAGACACTTGTGCTACAATCTGAACTTAATTGCAGTGCTTAGGGCCAGTGCAAGAGATAGAATATAATTATTAGAATGAACACATCATGCTAGTTTCCTTGTGCCCAGACACTGCTCTTAGTGTTCTATGTATATTGATTCATTTCATCCTCAATAATTTCTCAGCCTACAGATGAGGAAACAGAGGCAGAGAAACCTTCCAACATCAAATGTAAGCTGTGAGGATAATCTGGTTCCAGCATCTGTATTCTTACCATTTTGTTCTACCACCTCTCACTGAGAGCTGCTACCATTTATCAAGTGCCTTGAAACCATGCCTGACTCTGGGCGACAGGATTTAGTTAGGCTATGTCATTTAATTCTCACTGACAACCCTGTGAGCTAGTGATTAGCCCTAATTTTGTAGAGAAGAAAACTGAGGCTTACCAGTGGTCTCCCACAGCAGGATCTGTCATGAATTCTTTCTTCTCACCACTTTAGAAAACTATTTGCAGTTTAATGCCCCAGCTGATGTTTACTGAGCCTGTGTGCTAGCAATATGTAGGTTGAGAGCTCTGTCCTGAGAGAGCCCCCTGGATGCTAGAAGCCTTGGTTCCAAATTTACTACCACCTTCTCTGTGTGGCCTAGAGCAGGCTACTTGCTATCTGAAGATCACTGCGAAAAAGGAGCTTGAACCCAATTGAGATTTCTTCATCTGGTGATTCTGCTGCTGTGACTCTGGGGTGGTGAGGCTGTGGATTTTCCACCTGCTGGCTAAATTACCTCCAGCTCTCAATCTGAATATTGGTATCAGGCAGAATTTGGATAGAGAGGATTCTTAATATAGACAAGGGGAAAAGTATCTCTTGGAGAAAGGCAACAGAAAAGAAGGGAGGGATTTCAGAGCCATTGCAGGAATACTGGGTTGGGTCCCCAGTGAAGGACCAAAGCACTATCACCAGACTCAAGTTCGAGGATAAGCTAGAGTCTTGGTCACCTTATTCTTCATTCAGGAAGTGCCAGGAGAAGGTGGTCCCATATGAAAATATGAAGGAGAAACAGTGCACTTAATTTCAGTCTTCCGTCTTTCCAGTATGGAGTGGAAAAGTATATAGGACTTACACTAAGACTGCTTTCTCAGTGACTAACCAAGTAATTTGGGGGAGGTTCCTTGTTTGGGTCTCAGTTTCTGCATTTAGCAGAAGGAATTTTCTCAACTATGAAGACCTCTAGAAGTGTGACCATCTCTAAACTTTCTGGATAGTATTGATTCCCAAACTGAGTCTTCTATCCTTGACCTGTCCTGAGTATTTTTGTTTGCTCATGCTGAATTCCTTGGCTCACGTACATGGGCCCTTTCCTTTCTATCAGGACCCTGTTCACACCAATTTAACTACAGTGATACTTGTCATACAGTATGTTGGGTGGAGGAGAAGAACACCATAAGTATGATGTCAGGGTTGGGCATAGGATGCTGGGCAGGGAATCTGCTCAGGGAAGCACATTCCTGTCAGGTAAAGCTTCCTGTCAGAGGTTATGCCTGAAGTGAAGGATGACAAGTAATATAATTGCAGCTATAATTTTCATCTAGGGAAACATGCAGCATCTCCAAGAAGGAATGTGTAGTTTGAGAAAGCACTTAATCAAAATTGGTAAGTTTTTAGGCATGATATTTAAAAACCTCAGATAATAAAAGATACGTAATTTTGGTGTTTGTCAAAAGACTTAATTTACTCCGTGAAAAACCATTAAAGGCATTTAACTAGAAAATGGTATGGAATCTTTTTAAAAAGATTCCTTTGATAGGGTGTATTCAAATTAGGGTGGAGAGAGAGAAAGCCAGGAAACAAGTGAGGACATTTCTGTAGAGGGATGGGGAGGGTACTCTTTCATCTCCAAATGCTCTACTGAATACAGCTTCCCTAAGGAAGCCTTTCCCCAACTCCTGTCACTTCTAAACTGTTTTCTGGACTATATTTTATGAAGAGTAGAAATTGCAGGCCATTTCCAAGAGGCAGAATCAGACTTGGCCATTCATACAAGCCAAGAGACAGAAATCATATTCCTCTATCTCCTTTTTTAACTTTAAAAATAGTTTACTTTGGTAGGCCCTCTTCTTACCCATAGAACCACAACATAATTAGCCAGCACTCACTAATAAATATGTAAGATAGATACAATGCCATTTTGTGTTTTACTTGTTGGGAATCAAACAACCTTCTTCATTCCACTCCACCATACACAATCTTTCAGCATTATCTCACCATAGTTCTATTTTCATCACCCCTCCTGCTTAACTGACTTCCCAATATTTATTACACCTTCTGAATTTCAAGGTTTTTCATAAACTAAAGGCAATGGGCTTGAAAGAGGTAGTAGAAAGAGGATGTGCCTGGGAGTTGAAAAGACCAGTGATTTATTTATTTCTTTTTTGCATTCTAGATTAACACTTTATTTTTTATATTATAAATAATATTCATATTCACTAAAATACATTCTCTATATAAAACACTGAGCAAATAATTTTATTTTCTACATATTTATCAGTAGATGGCTTTGTTCCATAAGTTAGATCATTTTACAAGGACCAGTGATTTAATTCCAACTCTGACACCTATGTGATCTTGAACTGGCTACTTCATATTTCCTGACTCAGCTTTCCCACCTGTAAAATGAAAATATAATCTCTACCTCATAGTGTTAGGAAGAATTATAGTAGCTAGTATCTTTAAAGAACTTAATTTAGCATCTGACACTCAGCTTATCAGTGACTGTAGTTTAATTTTTCCAGTTAAATTTGCCCAACAAGGGCTATATATTTTGTAAGAACCACTGAGGAAGCAAGCCTTTAGAAGAACCACAGAGAAAGTATGACTTTAAATGAATGGAGAAAATATTTCAAACTGGGGCATGGAACTAAGTTACCTTCATGGGAAAATGGTGTTTGAAAAACTGAGATGGGTGAGGCCATATGTGGTAAGCCTTACAACTTTGTAAGGAAGAAACAGCTAAATCTAGGACACAAGGTTGCTGGGAGGTGCCAAATACCATCTATGCTATTTTAGTATCTTTGTGTCAGTTCTATAGTAGCTTATCAAATCTTCTTGCGTCAGGCCCTGTACATGCTGTTCAAGGGCTTGGTCCGCAAGGAGCATGTGATTTAGTACACAGACATGGAAGTCCATGTACAACCTACTGGAAAAAGTATGGGGTGCTGTGAGAGCATAAAATCCTGAGACAGGAAATTCTAGGAGGAAGCAGTACCTGAGTTGAATATTGAAGACCACTTACCATTCAAGATGAAGGCAGAAGGGTGAGACTAAGAATAAAGCATTCCAAGCAAAGGGAAAAGCAACCTGGTGTGTGGATGGAACTACAGACCTTTGCATTGTGCTTTTGAACAGGTTGATGTAAGATGGTAAGTTCCAGAAAGAAGAAGAGGTTAACAGGGACTCCATTGTGGAGGTCCAGTGTATATCATAGAATGTTTTCTCTGGTGATCCTTGAGGTGGGGAGAAACAAACAGGTTAGTGCTGAGACCAATGTGAAGGTGGTTGTAAGATTCCATTAAGGCAATGAGGTCTAAACAAGGACAGTGGCTATAAGATACCAAAGATGTTAGCCTATACCCTTTATTTTTTTCCTTAACATTTACTGTAAACATTTTCAGACATTCAGAAAGTCAAAATAATTGTACCACAAACATATATCAGCCATTCTATGATAGATTTTACCATTAGCATTTTATACTACACATCATACATTGATCACTATCCATCCAGTAACCCATCTTATTTCTTATGTATCTCAAAATTAGACCTCTGTACACATCTCCTGAAACTTATGCATACATATAATTAACTAGAGTTCAATGTGTGTGGTTCTTTATAAGCTAAAATATCCATACAGTAAAATGCACATATCTTAAGAGTATATCAGCATGACCCACAACCCTATCAAGGTCCAAAATAATATTAACCCAAAAAGTTTCCACATGTCCCTTCCCAGTACCTTCTCCCTTCCAGAATAGGCCTTGTGTTTGAAAGGGGAAGATTTGGAATGTGAAAATAGAAAGATGGGCTTGGGGCAAGGTGACTCCCCTCTGCAGCAAATTCATGAAGGCAGGTAACCAGGGGCATACGCAGCTTTAATAAACATGGATGGATGCCCTTCAGCCTCTCTTTTACCCATTCTGAGCGTCATCGAAACAGTGAAGTGGAGAGGAGTTGAGCCAAAGGACTCCGGAGCTAGTACTTTTGGAGGGGAAGGACAGAGAAACACTGACAGTCACAAATCAGTGTGATGACTGTTGAATATTGCATTACACTAGGGCCAATGCTATAACAAGGGAAAGAATGGAAAATGAATTAAAGCAACACAAAAGTTCCACAGAAATTTGGGGTATGTTTGAGAGAGAAGCGGTGGATAAGAAAAAATTGGGATGAGAGGTGATAATACGAGTGACTCAGAATCTTGCAACTGGAGGACCTCAAAGGAATATGGGAGAAGAGCATACAGCAGTCATTTTCTGGAGGTGTAAGGAGTTAAATCTTGAAGGACATTGACTGATAGTAAGCATGGTAGACATCAAGTTGTTTTAAGTTACAAATAACAGAATACAAGTTAAGTATAAGACTTTGGCTCATGTAATTGAAAAATCTAGAAGTGATTTTTGGCAGAGTTTAAGCAAAGCTTTGGTTCTGATTATCTCTGTTCTGCCCTCTTTCATGTGTTACCTTTGTCTTTCAGGATGCTTCATGTTCACAAAATGGCTGCACACTACACAATGTTTACACTTGTGCATATTTGCCATCTATCCAGTCTCTTTGGTGAAGTGCCTGTTTAAGCATTTTGATATTTTTAATTGAGTTGTCTGTTTTCTTATGGTTGAGCATTGAAAGATTTTTTGTATATCTAGGATACAAATTTTTTGGTGGATATGTGACTTACAAATATTTTCTCCCAGGCTGTAGCTTACATTTTTGTTCTCATATCAGTATATTTCACAGAGCAGTACTATTTACATTTAATAAATTCCAATTTACCAATTTTATTTATGTATCATTATGCTTAAGAATTCTTTGACTAACCCTAGAACATGAAAACTTTCTCCTGCTATTTAAAAGTTTTACTGTTTTGTATTTTACGTTTAGAGCCATGATTGACCTTGAGATGATTTTTGTATATTTTAAGAGGTCTAGGTCAAGATTTTTTTTTAGCCTACGAAAGATCCAGTTATCAATTACAGCAACACTTTGTTGAAAATAGAAATGTGTTTTCGTTATTGAGTTGCCCTTTCCCCTTTGTCAAAAATGAAGTAGATGTACTTGTGTGGGTCTATTTCTGGAATCTCTATGTTGTTCCACTGATCTTATGTGTCTGTTTTTCTACCAATATGACATTGTTTTGATTACTGTGGCTATATAGTAACCCTTAATATCAGGGGGAGTGATTCATCCCACTGTTACTCTGTTTGAAGATTGTTTTCTTTTTAAGGCCTGTGCCTTAATTTAAAATAAGTTTTATCATAAGCCTTTCTGTGCTGACATATACCTTGCTGGTATATTGAAAGGAATTACATTAAACCTAAAGATGAAATTGAAGAGAATATGTTAGGGGCTTCAAAATGCTTTAAGGTTTTCATTTACTTTTTAAGTTGGAGCATACTATACATGCAGACAAAAGCACAGTATCTAAGAATACAGCTAAGGAATTGTAACACAGTGAACACATCATATAACCGTTACTCTGCTCATGAAATATTATGAAAACAAGCACATAAAAGATGTTTGTCATCACTTATCATCAGGGAAATGCAAATTAAGACCACAATATCATCTCACACCTATTAAAAAAAAAAAAAAAAGTGCCGGCAAGGATGTGGAGAAAATGGAACCCGCCTACACTGCTAGTGGGAATACAGAATGTCCAGCCCTAATAGAAAACAGTTGGAGGTGTCTCAAAACATTAAACATGAACCTGCCATACAACCCAATAACTTCACATCTAGACATCTATCCAAAAAATTTAAAAACAGTAATTTAAAATGATACCTGCATTCCCATGTTTATTGCAGGACTATTTACAATAGCCAAGTTAAGAAAACAACCTAAATGCCCCAAAACAGATGAATGCATCAAGATGCGGTATATAAACACAATGTAATATTATGCAGCAATCAAAAAAGATAAACATGCCTTCTTTGGCAACATGGATGGAGCTGGAAAGAATAATGTTAAGTGAAGTCAGTCAGGAGAAAGATAAATACTAGATGGTATTTATCACTAGTATGTAGAATATAGAGAAACCAAAATTAGGATCAGATAAAAACAAGCTTAAAAATTAACCTTTGAAAGCTGACTATAGGATTGATACATGGTGGGGGTAGGGGGAAGAACAATGAGGAAAGGAAGCACAATGGACTGGTGGTAGACTGGAAGTGACTTGGTGATGGGCACACTACTGTGGCAATACCTGATATCACCTCAATTATAAATAAATTTAAAAATGATCTTCCCAGTGGACACAAAACCATTAATTCAAAAGGATACTTGCACTCATGTTCATCACAGCCAACAGCTAAAATATGAAAATAACCTAAATATCCAAAAACAGATGACTGGATCAAAAAGATGTGGTATATATGCACAATGCAATACTATTCAGCAATCAAAAAAAGGCAAATGTGCCATTTACAGCAACGTGAATGGAGCTGGAATGGATTATGCTCAATAAAATACATCAGAAGGAATAAAAAATACGGTATATAGGACGAACATAGGAAAACCATACAAGGAATTGCAAAAAGAAAGACAAAACTAGCAGTCAAACTATAAATTGGAGACATTCATCAGGAGAGAGGGAGGGAAAGGGATCAAAATGGAGGGAAAGGCCTCCCTGGTGGCACAGCAAGTTGAGTGTTGCACTGTGAAACATCCTCAGCACAGCAGCCCGAGTTCAATCCCCCGCGATGGACAGGACCCACATGACGCGACAGACCTCTCCTGCCGCACCCCACTGCTCCCCTCCACAGTGTATTTCAGTCCATCTGACTGTTCTGCTCCCCACTCTCTCTGGTGAATCCTCTCACCTCCTGCGACTCTGGCCTGTACCCCAGCTCTTGTATGCATAAATAAAATCTTAAAAAAAAAAACCAGGAGGGAAGAGCACCAGAGTCTATGGTGATGGTTCATGGGTGTCTCGGTGGTGGTAATTTTATGGGGACAAGTGAGAGGAGAAATCAAACGTATAAAAATGATCAGTGACGTAAAATTTTAAAAATTAAAAAAAGATAATACTAGGGAACTTAGTCTTAACACAAAGGAGATGAGTGAGCATCCACATAAGTTGAAGAGGGCATCAAAGATAATGCCTTCAGGGCGTGCACTAGAGAATAACCTTCCTATTGTCATAAAAACACAAGGCAGCTTGTCTATCTGGCATTGGCTTTCAATGAGGGATACATTTTTGCCTTTCATGAATTCTTTACCAAATAATGTAGCATCACATGTGGTTCAAACCTAAACTATTTATATGGCCCCAGAACCTACAACTTGTGAAATTAAAAGTTAAATTATTCTCTCTGGGGCATCTAGCAAGCGCAAGCATCAAGCCTCTCAGTATGTACATGACTGCAAGACAAACTGAACAGGATTTTCATAGGTAAAACCCAGTAGAACATGAACAAAATAAGTAGGAGTCAGCAAACACAACAAATACTATGATTAAACCTCCATGAATTTAAGATTCTGGAATAATCAAATAGAGTTAGTAAGGCATGTTAAAATTTATTATAGACATACAAGAAGAAATAAAACAAATTACGATTAAAAATTTTGAGAACAGGCAGACCTGAAAAAAGAACCAAAACAAACTTCTAGAAATGAAAAATGCAGTAACTGAACTTTAAAATTCAATGAATTAAACAGTTGAAGAGATAATTTTCCTGGAAGACAGATCATAAAAAATTACTCAGCAAATAACACAGAGTTAGAAGAGGAAAGGGATAAGGCCAGGTTGTGTGGAGGACAGAATGAGGTCTTACAGGTGAATATTGGAGTTGCAGAAGGAATAAATAGAGGGAAAGTGATAAACAACTCCTACTCAACATTTTCACTTGGAAATACATCCAAAGCACAACTTCTGATCTTCCTTCCCCAAACCACTCCATCCCTACCTCCCGCATATTAGAAGATAGTTATTTCTTTCTTCCTGTTGCTCAAGCCAAAGACCTTGAGTGTTCCTTGATTCATCTTTCTCTCACACCCTATGTCCAAATTTAAACAAATCCTGTAGACTTTCCTTCAACTCAAAAATTACAATAGCCTCCTAACCCATCGCATGATTCCCTGATTCCTTCATTGCTCCCCTACATTCTAATCTCAATATACCATCAAAAGAGATCTTTTTCAAAATATAAGTCATAGACTTCCACTTCTGAAAAGATGGATGTCTTGCAACCATCCCAGACTGTGTAGGAGGTTCATCATCGGTTTAAGCAGTTTCTTCGTCGCCGTCACGGTATCTCTCACACTCCACCGCTCCACACCACCACACCGGCGTCTCTGAGACGCTAGCTTTATACACCTGGTGCATCACCCCAGGTGCATCTACTTGCGCATGCCCACTCAGGCATGCGCGCAGGTTTCCATCATCAGTGGTAGGAGGGCGGAAAGTCCTGATTAACCTTTTACCCTACAGTCCACCCCCTCAGGGTTTTCCGCCATACAAAATATATATATATATATACACACATTTCCCTAGACAAATATGAACATTGCACAGAAATACAACAAAATACAAACTGAATACAAATACCAACCTAGGGGCAAAAAGATAAAGAAGTTATTGGCACTAGTAATGGGAGATCCCTCCCATCTGGCAATATACATGCCAGTTTTGTATCCGAACATAATATTGTAGCTGGCATCAGTGGCCTTCCGGGTCGCGAGTACCACACCCACTTTGCCAGTGAAGAGGCATCAGAGGGCATCACGTGCAACAGAGTGGTGAGCTCATTATAGGCCACAAAGTAATCACAAACGTGCCTTTTAGAATTGCCCTCTGATCTGCCGTCCCAGGGTAGGTAACCCGCACCCGTGGCGGCCACTGTGCAGTCACCCATGGTGTTACTTGTAAATTGGTCTACAGGCCTCAACCCCAAGGGGCTATCAGAGCCACCCAGCGCATGTGGGGAGCTTTCACAGTTCAGTGCCATTCCCAGTCCAAAGTCTGCCCTGGGTCCAGCCCAGTCGGGGCTGGCAATAAAATGTTGCCCTGTTGTCCAAATCCAGGCTTTAACAAAATATCCCGAGTTTGTATTTGTAGTTGTATAGGAGCAGCGGCACGATGCAGCAAAGCCTCCACTGGCACCAGGCCGCCTTTCCTGCTCCATCCCACAGGTGTCGGCTCCACCCCGCCAGAGTCGGAGTGGGGGCTGTAGCTCTCGGTCCTTCCTTTAGCAGGCCGTTGTAACGCTCTATGATCCCTGCACCTTTGGGATTATAGGGTGTGTGAAATTTCCATTCAACACCCATGTCCTTGGCCCATTGCTGTACTCAGGCACCTGTAAAATGAGTCCCTTGGTCACGCTCCACTACCAGTGGACATCCATAAGCAGCACACAGACGTTCCAGTGCCGTCTTTTGGTCTGCATGTGGAGCAGGATAAGCTGCCAGCAAACCTGTAGCAGTGTCCACACAGGTGACTGCATACTGTTGTCCATCAGATCGAGGTAGTGGTCCAATGATGTCAATCTGCCAGCGTGTCAGGGGCACTTGCCCCCGCAACACCTGGCCTGTGGCAAAAGATTGCCAGGGGTAAGTCCTGGAACACACCACACATTGTTCACAAACAGTATGACTTTCCTCTAAAGTTACAGGTAGACCCCAGGCACACACAGTGGCCCACATCGTCCTTTGCCCTACATGGAGCAAACATCGGTGCAGCCACTGAGCAACATCCCGTCCTGGAGAAGTTTCAAGCCACCTAACCCAGGCTAGGGTGTCTGCTTCATCATTGCCTGGTGAGGCCAACGGGGCATGTCCCGTGACGTGATAAACAGTCACCTGCTTCTGATGCCCCAGATCCCATAGATCTTTCCANAGGGCCTGGCCCCACAATGGCCGATGCATGACTGTCCAATCATTTAGATTCCACGTGGAAATCCACAATGTCAGGCCCCTGTACACAGCCCAACTATCAGTACAAATTACCAGTGGAGAAGGTTCATGGGCCACCACCATCCATACCGCTCACAGTTCAGCCCATTGGCTGCTCTGTGCTGTCCCTGTTTCAAACCAAATAGTGTCTGTTTCTGGGTGCACAGCTACTGCTGTCCACGATGCTGGCTGGAGCCATCCATATACCAGGCGTCTGCTGGAATCGGTGCTCGCCCCTCTTTGTAGGGACTAGCTTCCGGTTCGGCCTCCACACAGGCTTTTGAAGTTGGTTCCATGCTGACATATGCACCGGACCAAGAACCTCTTGCAGCTTTGCCCTTAAGGGGCTAGTTGACAGGGTGCAGTGCTGTTCTAAGTATGCCCCCCACTTTGCCAAAGTGGGTGTTTGAGCAGTACCACTACGGGGCTTCATTGTCCAATCCCGTACCCACCCAGCTATTGGGTAGGTGGTTCT
>JAGFMF010011431.1:48440-61345 GCA_019455555.1 Galemys pyrenaicus
ATTCTTCTCCCTGATGTCTGTTTTCTGATTTGTTGTATTTGTTGAGATACTGTGCTGCTAGTATTGGCAGGCATCTTTATTATCGTTCCTTTTGGGGTAACAGGAACTGGTGATCAATGAATAGGCAAAAACACACAAACACCACAAGACAAACAACAGAAACAAGACCAAAATAGGCAACCAAGAGAGAGTAAGAGAGGAAAGAGAAAGGGTGAGATCAGGGTGAGGAACTATTATAGATAAGCAGAAAAGGAAGAAGAAAAGAAGGGAAAAGAAAAGAAAAAATAAAGATAAAAATACAAAAAAAATTTTAAAAATTAAAAATTTTTTAATAAATGTAAAAATCGAAAAAAAAAAAAAAAGAAAAATTCCACTCTATGGGAGATGGTGGGCAAGGAAGAGGGTGTTGGTAAGGGTCTCAGGGATCCCACACTATTTTGGGGAGGTGGCGAGGGTAGTAGTCATGTAGTGGATGGCCCCCCTTGCTGTCCTAGACTGTGTTCCCTGAGCTCATCTGGATGTCTCAGGTTTCAGGGAGGTTTCTTGTTGTAGGAGGAGTTTTAGCTCAGTGTCGGATTTCCAGCTCTTACACAGCCCTAGCCTGGGGTGTGGCCATCTGAGGTGTCTTAGGAGCTGCCCTCTGTTTGTGGCTGCACCAGGAGGCTTTCTTTTCCCTTCCAGAGTAGTGGCAACTACCTCAGCTGCCTCACCCCTTGGAGGGTACGAGTGTGTTGCTGTGGTGCCCCAAATTGGACCTGTCCCCAATGGCCTCCCTCCAGCTATTGCAGTTTGCAGCCTTCCCAAACCCGTGTCTTCAGATGATGTGAACAGGGTGGGGGAGGGGGTTTCCGTGAGGTGGCTCACCCGTGGTATCCTGGTTTAGAATGTCGTCTGGGACTCTGTTGCGCTCGGCTTCAGTGGGTCTTCCCTCCTCTTGCCTTGCCCCTAACTCCGTTCAACCCGAAGTGGGCAGCTGTTTCTCTGGTCATCCAAGTGCCCCACGCTGGGGCTCTGACTTCCCTGTTCTTCTTCTCAGCAATGGTAATGGTTTCTGTATGGCAGCAGCGCAGTGTTGGTGCTGATGGGGGCGGATGGTTTTTGGCGCCGCAGCCACTGAAGCAGGCAACGGCCAAGGCTCTGAGCCCACTGACTCTGGGGCACTGCCAAGGAGGCTGGTCGCAGGGCTGCACTTCAGCATCGTCAGGGCAGGAAGGGCTGGAGCTGGTGCGGGGGCGTGGCTCCGGGGCACCTGATGAAGACTGTCTCCAGTGCTGAAATTGGGGCGCCAGCGGGCACGGCTCCTAGCAGAGATCTTAGAGTAAGCCGCTGGTGCCAGCACTGAGATCGGGTTGCAGGTGGGGTGCGGCCCCTGGGTGCATGCACCAAGGCCGCTGCTGGCACTGAAGTTGGCGCCAGTTGGGGGGGGGAGGAGGGGGCATGTCTCCAGGGCTTGTGCACCTAGGCTCCGGTGGAGGGTCAGCACTTCCCAGTGCCCTAGTGTCCCAAAAGCTAGGGCTGGGGCTCCCCACTGGGCGCTGAGGCTGGCAAGGAGGGTGTGGGCGATGGCTTTTGAGTGCTGAGTTTCCACCTCGTTAGGTCTGTTGCACAAGCATGAGATGCCCACTTGCACCTCTGCCCTGTTGCACCTCAGCACCCCTCTCTCCACCAACTTGTGGCTTGATTACTTCCCATCCCCCGCTCAGTTTTGAGATCGGCTTCCCCTGGGTTAGCAACTCTCCGCTTATCTCTGAGGTCTCTATTTGTGCGGGCTCCCTCAGCCTAACTTGACTACCAGCTCCTTCCCTAGAATCCCTAAAGTTAGAGACTTAACTCACCAGGCCTGGAGCGCTTCCTTGGTTGTCTGTATCCCTGCGATTCTCCCCACGTCTAGGCTTTTTATAAGTTTTGATTTCTCTTCAGTGTAGGGCCTCTAGGTTTGTCTTGTAGTTCCTGGTTCGCAGAGTTAGTAGGTGGGGGAAGGGGAAAGAGGGAAGGAGATGGGGCAGGATGTTAAAACAGCTTTTCTCCTTTTTTTAGTCTCTTCTGTGCATCCTTCCTCTCTGGGTAGGTTGCTAATATAATCCAATTTATCCTCAGTGTTACAGTTCCTACAGGGGCCCGCTATATTTTCTCCCTTTTTCCTGTATCTTCCGGGAGCTTTCTAGCCTATTGTCTCTTCATCGCCATCTTTTCCAGTATCTCTCGCAAAAGATTTTAAAAATAGAGGAAACTCAAACTTCACAAGATAAAGCCCCATTGGTACATACATTAATAAGATTTTCACAGCTTATCTGAATTCATTTAGTCACATCAGCCTCTGGTTTTGCTTAGATTATAACACTCCATGAAATGGCTTTTTCCTCCTTTATACTGGATAAATCCTTCAAGGTCTAACTCAAACATTAGGTCTTCTAGGAGATCTGATTTGCCTCCCTTGGTTGCACAGATACTTCCCTTCTCTGAACATCTGCAACACTTACTTTCATATGGGACTTAGCATAGTTTATCCTTTACTTTTGCCATTGTTAGTTATTTATTTTCTGGAAGCTCCTTGAAATAAAGGATGATGTGCAGTTGTTTTCCATATTACATACAGCAGATGCATCAAAAATAATCTGTAATGAGGACATGTTCCCTCATTAATTGAATAAGGGAGTTGACGTAGAACAGAATGTCAGATGACCATGTTCCCTTACAAAGGTCCTGTTTGTACACCCCTAGGAGAGGATTTGACCTATATAGATTCATAATAAAGGAATAGTTAACTTAATTTTTAAGTTTTCTCAAAGAGAGGTGTAGGGTCAGTGAAAAATGATCAGACTTTTCTGCCCTCCTGCCAATTGGTGTTGGTGATGGACATCTGCAGTCATGCACTCCTGCCTAATGGTGGGCACCCCCTAATAGGGTGTGGGCATGTGCAAGTGGGCACACCTAAGCTGAGACATGGGGTCTATAAGGAGGCATCATGAGGACACTAGCAGAGTAAAGAGAGAGCAGAAAGAGAAGAGAGGAGAGAGCCCAGGAAGTGAAGATGCACTGGGGGCTAGGAGGCTGGCTAGTTTCCTGGCCCCGCAGCCCCCCCTGCCTGCTGTGTTCCCAGTTGCCTCAGATATAAAGAATAATAAAAGCCTGAAAAAGCCACTGAGGGCTCCAGGTCTCCTCCTTGGCCTGTCCTAATCATTGAGCACCTGCTCTGTGCCCTTGCTGGCAATACAAGAGCCTTGCCAAAAACAAAGCTGCTATGGGTTCTGAGGTCCTATCCACATTATATAATAACAAAGGCTAATATTGATAGAAAATATATGCAAGGCTCTATAAGTTCTTCATGTGTGGTACATCATTTCAATCTTTCAGCTTTAAGAGATAGGTTATACTTTTCACTTTACAAATGAAGAAACTGAACGAAAATAAAGGTAAATAGATTATCTGCAAACACAAGTAGGAAAGATTTTTATAAAAACCCATGAAGTCTGATCCCAGAATGTATTCTTTTAGCCATTATACTACAGCAAACCCTTTACTTAAAAAGCAGAAAGATGATATTCACAAATAATGATAACCAAACCTTTAAACCACAATATCTAAAGCATGTTGGTTAAATAAATGTTTAAATACATGCCCAAGATGGTGACATAGAAGGTTCTTTGCTTTGTTCCTGAGAGGAGTATCTAACAATGAACCAGAGTGAGACTATACCTACAAGCCCTGTGGTTTGAGGCAAATTGGAACACCCCTTGAACATCAGAAATCAAAACAGACAACACCAAGGAAATACAGAACAAGTCACACTTCATTGAAAAGGAGGTAGATGGAGAGAAATATTTGAAGTCTGTAATTCTAGATATGGGCACAGAACATGTAAAAGCTCAGCCACTGGCCATCAGGAGGGAAATGAGGAAAGAGTATGGAGGCACACACCCATGACTAAGAGAAACACATGTGGAGTTGTTGAAGTGGTCCGCACAGGTCAGGTTCCCAATAGGCAAAACGCAGTGCTCTGGACTGTACACCATCTACAGCACCCCTCAGCACTCCTACTGCCTTGTAAAGCACACTGATAGTACAGAGTGCAGAGACTCAGATTTGAAACCCCAGAGAAGAGGGATAATGGTAGTGCTATGAACACAAGCCAGCCTTGTCAGCACCAGCACATTTGTACCAGTAGCTGGAAACATGCAGACCTCCTCCTACCTACGCCCCATCCTCTGCTGACTCAGCAATGGCAACAATAGGTCTCAGTATCTATAGAAGACAGAAAAGGACAAAAAATAAAATGAAATATCATACTGCCAACTGCAAGAAAAGTAAATACTTTTAAACATTACTCATATATGTATTTTTAAAAATATTTTCATATGCCTGTTGGCCATTTGCAATTCTTCTTTGGAGAAGTATCTTTTTAGATCTTCTGCCCATTTTTTGACTGGGTTGCTTACTTTTTGTTGTTGTTGTGTAAGCTTTTTGTAGATCTTTGATATCAGTGCCTTATCAGTTGTGTGGTAAGCAAATATTTTCTTTTATTCCATAGAGTGTCTTCATTTTGGTTACTCTTTTGTTGTATAGAAGCTTTTTAGTTTGATGTAGTCCCAGCTATTTATCATCTCCTTTGTTTTCCTTGCTTGTGGAAATAAGTCCTTAAACATGTTTCTGAGATTTATGTCATAGAGTGTTTTATGTTTTTGTCTATAAATTTTATGGCTTCAGGTATTATATCCAAGTTTATCTATTTTGAGTTGATTTTTGTGTGTGATGTGAGACAGTAGTCTAGTTTCTTTCTTTTGCATGTGGCTGTCCAATTTTCCTAGCACCTTTTATTGAAAAGAAAACTTGTTCCAGTGTATATTTTTGGCCCCTTTGTCATAAATTAGTTGACCATATATGTGTGCTTTTATTTCTGGTCTTTCAATTCTACTCCATTGGCCTATCTATTTTTGTTCCAATACCATACTGTTATTTTTATGGCTCTGTAGTATAGTTTAAAATCATTCGTCTCCCTTTTAGTCAAGAGAGCTTTGGCTAGTTGGGTTTTGTTTTTTCTTTTTCTGTAATTCAATATGAAATTCAACAATATTTGTCCCATTTCTTTGACTAATGCCATTGAGATTTTGTATTGGAATTGCACTGAATCTATAAATTAGTTTTGGTAGGATGGCCTTTTCTATAATGTGAATTCTTCTGATCTGTGAGCACGGATGTCTTCCCATTTTCTTGTGCCTTCTATTTCTTTTAACAGTGTTTTGTAATTTTGTTATATATATTTTTCACATCCTTTTTTAGGTTTATTCCCAGGTATTTAATTAACACTTTTTGTAATTGTAAATGAGTTTTCTTAATTTCTTCCTCTTCAGATTGATAATTTGCATATAGGAAGGTCAATGATTTTGTGCATTGATTTTGTAACCTGCTACTTTTTTAAACTGGTTTATTATCTTAATTTGTTTTTCCATGGATATTTTTAGGGCTCTGTCTATATATTATCATATAATCTGTAAATATTGATAGTTTTACTTCTTTCCAAGTTTGGACTGCATTTATGTTTTTCTCTTTCCTAACTGATCTAGCAAGAGCTTCAGTATTATGTTGAGAAACAGTGGTGAGAGTGAATATCTTTTTTGTGTTCCATATCTTAATGGGAAGGCTTCCAGGTTCTCAAATTGAAAAGGATATTAGCTGTGACTTTGTCATATATGACTTTTATTGTTTATATATTCATTTTAATCTTTATTTTTGAGGGCTTTCATAATAAATGGATGTTGAACTTTGTCAAATGCCTTCTCAGCATCTATTGATATCATCATATGGTTTTTATTTTTCTTTTTGTTGATGTGGTGGATTGCATTAATTGATTTTCAGATGTTGAACCATCCTTGTATCCCTGGAATAAATCCCACTTGGTCATGGAGTATGATCCTTTTGATGCAATGTTGGATTCAGTTTGCTAATATTTTATTGAGGATTTTTGCATCTGTGTTTATTAAGGAGATTGGCCTGTATTTTCCTTTTTGTGTTGTTCTTGTTTGTCTTTTGTATTAGTGTAATATTAACTTCCTAAAATTTACATGGTAGTATTCCTTCTTTATCAATTTTTGAAAGAGTTTAAGATAGGCACTAGTTTCTCTTTAAATGTTTGGTAGAATTCATGAAACCATCTTGTCCTGGGCTTTTGTTTTTTTGGGAGGGCTTTGATTAGGGTTTCAATTTTCCTGCTTGTAATTGGTTTGTTTAAGTTTCCTATTTCTTCCTTTATTCAGCTTGGATGATTGTATAATTAAGAATCTTTCAATATCATCTAGATTGCTAAACTTGTTTGAATATAAATGTTCATAGTAATCTCCAACAGCATCTGAATCCTGCTGTGTCTGTTGTAATTTCTCCTCTTTCATTTATGATCCTATTTATTTGAGTGTTCTTCTTTTTGTTAGCAAGCCTAGGTAGAGATTTGTCTATTTTTATTTTTTCAAAGAGTCAGCTTTTGGTTTCATTGATCTTTTTAACTTTATTTTCATTCTTTTCTGCTTTATTTATTATTCCCTTTCTTCTATTGGTTTTTGGGTTTCTTTGTTGTTCTTTTTATGGTTCCTCAGGTTGGGAGATTAGGTTGTTTCTTTGGATTCTTTCTTATTTCTTGATATGGGCCTGTATTTCCTTTTAACACTACTTTTGTTGTATCTCATATTTTCAAGACCTAAGATGAAAAGAGCTAAACAGATATTTTAAAATTAAAGAGAACGTTATGGCAGTTGAATAGACCAAGTGGAGAATCAAATTATTGACTTTTGCTATAGTAATAATGTACAAAACACCAAATGGATGAAGAGACAGAAATACAAAGTTAAAAAAATAGATAATAGAGAAAAATTTCCCAAACCTGCAGAAGGAACCAAATATACAAATCCAAGCAACTAAAAGAACACCTGATTATATAAATGCAATGAGACCCACATCAAGACATGGAATAGTGAAATTACCAAAAGTTAGAACTAAAAAAGAATATTTAAGGCAACTAGGAGTGAAAGTTTGGAAAGTTATAAATGTATTCCTCTTAAGCTTTCATCAAACTTTACAGCAGAGACTCTATAGCCCAGGGACCAGGTCCCTGGTGGTACAAGGGATTAAGTCTCAGCACTATGAAGAGATCCATAGTCACTGTAGCATGAGTTCAATCCCCGGCCAGGGAGCTAACCCACATGGTACAGCAGAACTCTCCTGTCTCACCTGCTGCTCCCCTCAGCAGTGTATTTCAGTTAATCTGCCTGTTCTGTTCCCCACTCTGTCTCTGGTGGATCTTCCCACCCCCAACCTCTGGCCTGTACCCCAGTTCTTGTATACATAAATAAATAAATCTTTTTTTAAAAAAGAAACTCTTCAGTCAGGAGAGAATGGACTATATGTTCAAAAGATTCAAAAATAAGAAATCAACCAAGAATACTATAACCTGTGAGACTATTTTTCAGATATGGACAAATAAATGCCTTCCAAGAAAAAAAATAAAAACTGAAGGATTTTGCCAGCAATAGACCTCACCTGCAAGAAATATTGAAAGGAACTCTCTTATCTAAATTGAAGAGGAGAAAGTGAACCAAAAGATGGACAATGATATAGATAGGATTAGAAAACTAAAGACAAAATTGCATGGCAACCCTTCATATATAATAATCACAATGTAAATGGACTAACCTCACCAAGCAAAAGGCCCTGAAAGACTGTTGAATCAGACAACAAAGCCCAACCTTCTGAAGTCTCCAGGAGACACAACTGAGCTCCAAAGACAAACATATAGGCTCAAATTAATTGTTGGGGGGCCTCCCTGGTGGCATAAAGGGTTAAATCTCAGCACTGTCACGCTATCCATAGCCACTGCAGAATGAGTTCGATCCCTAGACAGGGAGCTAACCCACATGACTCAGCAGCCCTCTGCTATCTCATCCACTGCTCCATATGGCACAGCAGACTTCTCTTTTCCACTGTTCTGCTCAGCAGTGTATTTCAGTAGGTCTGTCTATTCTGCTCCGTACTCTATCTCTGGTGAATCCACTCACCTCTCTGCACCTTTGCCCCACACCCCAGCTCTGTATGCATAAATAAATAAATAAACAGATTTTTTTTAAAAAAGTAAATGCATGGGAAGAAATCTTACATGCAAATGGGACACAAAAAAAGGCAGGGAAAGCCATACTTATATCAGGTAAAATAAAATCTCAGCTAAAATGAGTTCATAAGAGACAGGGAAGGATATTATATAATGATTAAGGGATCAAAACTCAATTTATACACACCAAATAAAGGTGCATGAAAAGAATATAAAGTAACTATTGACAAATCTAAAAACAGATATTGACAACAACACAACATCAGTAGGAGACTTCATCATGCCAATTACAAAAGGGATCAACAACCTTAAATGAGGAACTAGACCAGTTCTGTTTGGCAGATATTTATAGAGTGCTGCATTCCTAAAAAAACTGAGTATACATTCTTCTCAAGTGCACATTGAACATTCTCCAGGATAGATAATTTTTGGTCAAAAAACAGGTGTCAATTAAATTAATGAATATTGACATGATTTCAAGTAACTTTTCTGGTTGAACTGTTATAAAATTAGAAATCAATAGCAAAAAGAAAACCACACAAACATCTATGGTGTGCAAACTAAGTAAACATCTTACTGAATGTCTATTGGGTTAACAAAGAAATCAAGGACAAATTGAAAAAATACTCAGAGACAAATGAAAATGATAATACAAGCTAACAAAACCTAGGGATACAGCAAAAGGAACACTAAGGGGGAAGTATGTAGCAATATAGGGCTGCATCAAGAAAGAAGAAAGAACAAAAATAAATAACCAAACTTACAACTTCAGTAAGTAGAAAGAGAAGAAATGAAAACAAAAGTTGGTGCTTTGTGAGAAAAATAAACAAACCAATAGACAAACCTCTACCTGGGTTCACAAGAAATAAAGGCAGAAAACTATTATAATAAGAATCATAAAAAGAACTCAAAACAGATATCTCAGAAATGTAGAGAATTTTAAGGAACTACTATGAACATCTTTAAGTCAAATTGCATAACCTAGAAGAAATGGGCAAATTTGTGAAACCATATAACATTTTGAGAAAATCAGGAAGAAATAGAAAGCCTGAATGGACTAATTACAAGCAGTAAACTTGAAACAGTAACCAAAAGTTTCCCAAAAAGCAAACACCCAGGACTAGATGGTTTCATTGTTGATTTCTACCAAACCTCCAAAAACAAATTAATACCTATTCTTTTCAAATGCTTCACAAAAGTTGAGGAAGAGGGAATGCTTCCAAACACATTTTATGAGGCCAATAACCCTCTATTATCAATAGCAAAAACACATTACAAAAGAAAAAGAAAACTACAGAAAAAAATCATTGAAAAACATAGGTGTATAAATCTTCAATAATTCAGCAAAAACATTTCAACAATATATTAAAAGAATCATACATCATGACCGAGTGATGTTTATTCTAAAGATGCAAGGATGGTTTAACATTCACAAATCAATCAATGTGCAATGAAAATATAAAAATCATATGATTATATTAATATGCAGAGAAGGCATTTGATAAAATTGTTCATCCACTTATGATAAAACTCTTAAAATGGAGGTAGAAAGAACATACTTCAACATAATAAAGGCCATATATGCAAACCCACAGCTACCATCATGCTCTATAGTGAAGTACTGAACACTTTTCCACTAAAATCAGGTACAAGATAAGGATGTCCACGTTGACTGTTACTATTCACCATAGTATTGGAAATCCTAGCTAGAGAAATTAGACAACAGAATGACATAAAAGGAATCCAAATTGGGAAAAATGAAAAACTATTGATATTTGCAGATGATGTGATGATATACATCAAAAACCCTAAAGACTCACTAAAAACCTATTAGAAACAATAAATCAGTACAATGAAGTGGCAGGCTATAAAATCAATTATCCAAAACTGGCTGTATGGAAGGGATTATGCTCAGTGAATAAGTCAGAAGGCAAAAGAAAAATACCAGATGGTTCCTCCCCTAGGAGGAATATAAGGGAACCAAATAAAGATCAAGGAAAAGAAATAAGAACAATAATAATAATAACAACAAGAAAGAAACTAAAACCAAAAATGAAAAGCCAAAGACAAACTGGGGACACTTGGTGGGGAGGGAAGTGGGGAAGGGTGGAGGGCAGATGGGAGCATGGGGGACTGAGGTGATGGTGCACTGGTGAGATGGTGATGGGGAATACATGGGGATTACAATTGATGTCAAATATATGTAAATTTAAAAATTTTATGTTAAAAAAAGTAATTAAAAAACTGGCTGTATTCCTATATATACACAAAAATTATAAAAATTTTTCCATTTTATAATCCCATTGAAAATATTTTTTAATTAATTTATTATCTAGGAATTGACTTAACAAAGGAGGTGAAGGGCCTGTACAGTGAAAACTATAAGACAATGTTAAAAGAAATAGAGTACACCACAAAAAAATGGAAAGATATTTCTTGCTCATGCATTGGAAGAAATAACATTGTTAAAATGGGTATCATACGAAAAGCAATATACACATTCAATACAATTCCTATTATGCTTTCAATGATATTACTCAAATAAGTAGCACAAAAAATATGAAAATGGGGCCCTCCCCTGGTGGCACAGTGGGTTTAGCAACGCATTATGAGGCAAGTTGCAGCCACTGCAGCATGAGTTCGATCCCTGCCACCGGCCAGAGAGGTGACCCACATGGAGTGGTAGACCTCTCCTGCCTCTCCCACTGCTCCTCTCAACAGTGTGTCTCGGTTGATCTGCCTGTTCTGCTCCTCGCTCTGTCTCTGGTGGATCCTTTCACCCCTGGCACTTCTGGTCTGTACCCCAGTTCTTACATGAATAAAAAAATAAAAAATATTTTTAAAAATATGGAAGTGAATAGGGAACTACAAAAGACTCTGAATGGCCAAAACAATGGTATACGGCACCCAGATTTCAAATATACCACAAAACTATAGTAGCCCAAACAGTATGTTACTGGACTAAAAATAGACATATGCAACAATGGAAGAGAACCAAGAGCCCTCAAGTAAACCCACACTCCCCACATTATACAGACAGTGAATGGATGACAAAGAAGTAAAAAAAATGTAAAATGGAGAAAAAAGGAAAGTCTCTTCTACAAATGGTGGTGAGAAAACTGTATAATTATAAGGATGAAACTGGACCACTCTCACACCAACACAAAAATTAACTCAAAGTGGATTAAAATCTTGTGAGTGATACCTGAAACCATAAAATAAATACATGAAAACATTGGCAAACCATACTCAGATATTGGATTCAGATATTTCCTTGGTACTTACTTTAATGGGAAGGAAAACAAAAGCAAAAGTAAATAAGTGGGCTATATTAAATTAAACTACTGCCACACAGCAAAAGAAATTATCAAAATGAAAATACCCTACACAACAGGAGAAAATATCATCATCATATATGTGACAAGGGAAAATAGCCAAGATCATAAAAAAAACATCATACAGTAGGGGGAAGATGGCGGCAGAGTGAAGATGCTGGACTCATTGTGTCCAGATACACATATCAGTGAATGCCAAAAAAGGAAAAAGAAAAGCCAGAAAACGGACTGTCAGCTTGCATACAGGAAACATCAGCCCGACAGAAAGTGGTAGGAATCTCTAAATGAACTCTGTTTGAAGTAAGGATGGGGCAATCCCCTGCGGTCTGAGGGTGCCACTCTGAGAGCGGAGAGTGGCAGAGGGGCAGCTGGATGCATAGCAGCTCATGCAGGTTGAGACTTGAACTGTAAAAGTCGGTCAAAAAACGCCACGGCCAGGAGCTGCTGCCTGGGGCGGATGCAGAGGGACAGAGCAAAGTTGGGCTGGAACGCCAGTACAGCCCCAGTGGGGATCTTACCTTGTCCGGCTCCCTGGGAGCGCCATATTGGGATTTTTCACGCTGGAAGGACCTCAGGTCACAAAGCAACCCTTGCAGCTGAGATCTGAGCTTTAAAAGTCAGTCAGAAAACGCCACAGCCAGGAGCTGCTTGCCTGCGGCTGGCACAGACAGACAGAGAAGAATTGGGCTGGAACACCAGTGCAGCCCAACTCGGGATCCTGGCATGCTCAGCTCCAGGGGAGCACCATATTGGGATTTTTCACACTGGGGGAACAGTGGGCTGTGGAGCCACCATTGCAGGCTGAGACCCGAGCTTTAAAAGTCAGTCAGAAAACGCCAGAGCCAGGAGCTGCTTGCCTGGGGCTGGCGCAGACAGAGCGGGGTTGGGCTAGAGTGCCAATGCAGCCCAACTCGGGATCCTGGCTTGCTCAGCTCCCTGGGAGCGCCATATTGGAATTTTTTGAGCCGGGGGAACCACGGGTCACAGAAAGGCCCTTGCAGGCTAGGATCTGAGCTTTAAAAGTCAGTCAAAAAAAAGTGGCCATGCTCCATATGCAGAAAATCCTCTCCAACGTCCAGATCCAGAGTCCAGGGACATCCGGAGGAAGTCAGACGGGCATACTGAGTTTAGGACAGACAGCTGGTGTGCCAACTGCTGTGTAGCTGCTTCCTCCCCCTACATAGAGACTGATATTGAGGGGAGCCATACAGAACTAGTCCCTACATAGGGGGCAGTTTGGGAACTCTAGACCTCAGGTGAAGTGAGTTCTCAGGAACCCCATCACCCACCCAGTTACCACACGGGCCCTTATCTGCTGCTGCGAGTCAATCAGAACTACCAACCCCTATACCCCCCCACCTTAGTGGGATGGTTTTTTCTTTGTTTTCTTTTGTTGCTGTAGTTGTGGTTGTGTGTTAGTTTTTGATTGTTTGTTCGGTTTGGGTTTTGGATTGTTTTGTTCCAGTTGCTTTTAGCTTTTG
>JAGFMF010011431.1:66217-76286 GCA_019455555.1 Galemys pyrenaicus
TGGGGACACTTGGTGGGGAGGGGAGGGGGAGGGTTGAGGGAAGATGGGAACATGAGGGACTGAGGTGATGGTGCACTGGTGAGATGGTGATGGGGAATATATGGGGTTTACAATTTATGGCAAGTATATGTAAATTTTAAAATATTTTAATAAAAAAATCAAAAAAAAAAGAAAAAGGAACTCTCTTACACTGCTGGTGGGAATGCAAGCTGGTCCAATCATTATGGAAAGCAGTATAGCAGTTCCTCAATCTACTAAGAATGGAACTTCCATAGGATCTAGCAATCCCACTCCTAGGAATAGACCCAAAAGACACAAATACTTGATTCAAAAGAATACCTGCACCCCTATATTTATAGTAGCACTCTACAATAGGGAAGATCTGGAAACAACCTAAATGCCCAAAAGCAGATGAGTGGATCGGGAAGCTGTGGTACATATACACAATGGAATACTATTCAGCAATCAAAAATGAAAAACTAGACGCATTCATAGGAACATGGATGGAACTAGAAGGGATGATGCTCAGCGAAGTAAGTCAGAAGGCTAAAGAAAAGTACCAGATGGTTCCTCCCCTAGGAAGAATATAAGGCAACCAAATAAAGATCAAGGAAAGGAATAAGAGCAATAATAATAATAACAACAACAAGAAAGAAACAAAAACAAAAAATGAAAAGACAATACAAACTGGGCACACTGGTGGGGAGGGAAGTGGGGGAGGGTGGAGGGCAGACGGGAGCACAGGGGACTGGGGTGATGGTACACTGGTTAGATGGTGATGGGGAATACATGGGGATTACAATTGATGTCAAATATATGTAAATTTTAAAAATTTATATTAAATAAAGTTGAAAAAAAAAACCTCATACAACTCAGAGGAAAAAAATAAGAAAGCAAATATCTCAATCCAAAAATAAAAAAGAAGAGAAAAGCTAAGTAGACATTTTTCCAATAAAGACAGATATGGCCAGCAGAAATATGAAAAAAAATTTCATCATCACTTACCATCAGAAAAATACAAATCAAAATCACCTTCAGATATTACCTACATCAGTGAGAATGGCCTATACTGAAGAGACAAGAAACAATAAAGGCAAGGCTATTGGAAAAAACGAATTCTGGTATATTGTTGATGGAAGTGTAAACTTATTCAGTCCTTATGGAAACCAGTTTGTATGGTTCATACGCATAAAAAATATATCTACTGCATGATCCACCAATCCTTCTCCTAGGTATCTATCTGAAAATGCAAAATACCAAAGGAATGTAGGCATTCCCATGCTCACTACAACTCTATTTATTAATAGCTGTACTGTGGACACAACATAAGTGATCAAAGGCAGTTAAGTATATTAAGAGGTATGTGTATGCAATGGAATTCTACTCAGCTCTAAAAAAAAGAAATCTTGCCATTTGTAAGAACATGTATGCAATTGGAGGATATTATGCTATGGAAAATAGTCAGAAGGAGAAAGACAAAAACTGGATTATTTCCTTCATGTGTGGAATATAAAAACAAAACAAAGGAAAAGAAACAAGCCCTTAAAATATGACTGTAGAACTGAGGCTACCAGAAGGTGAGGTAGGGAGATGAAAGCAAAAGGGAAAGGGTGCTCAATGAATTATCATAGAGAATTATACAATGGTGTTGGATACAGTGTAGTAACATACCTATACCTCTAAAACATATAGAGCTTTGTAAATCAATGCTATTTAACAAACATTAGTATACAGTATTTTTCAGTCTTAAAAAAAGGGAATTCTGTCAAAATGGCCATTCAATCCAAAGCAATATACAAATTTAATGCAATCAAATAAAAATATCAATAGTATATTTCAAAGTACTGGAGGAAATACTACTGAAATTCACATATAATAACAAAAGACCCTGAATAGTAAAAGCAATCTTAACAAAGAAGAAATAGTGCATTGCTTAACCCACTGAGCCACCAGGGAGGTAACAAAGAAGAAAGGGAATGAAGTTATCACACTTCCATATTTAAAGTTATATTATAAAGTCATAATAATTAAAACAGCCTGGTACAGACACACAGACCAGTGGAATAGAATTGAGAGCCTAGCAATAAACCCACAACTATATGGATAATCTATGACAAATGAGCCAAAAATATACAACAAGGATACCCACTTCAATAAAAGGGGTCAGGAAAACTGAACAACTACAAGCAAAAGAGTGAATTAGACCAGAATTTCACACAAAACTCCAAAATCAACTCAAAATGATAAAAAATTTGGATGTAAAACCTGAAGTCATAAAATACATAGAAGAAAAATAGGCAAAACATTTCATGATACAAGCTTCATTGATGCTTTTAGGGATTCATCCCCAACAGAAAGGAAAACAAAAGAGAACATTAAACAGCTGGGCCTGCATCAAACTAAAAAGCTCTGAGCAGCAAAAGAAATCACAAACAAAAAGACACCCTACTGAATGGGGAAAAATATTTGCACACCATACAGCTGACAAAGAACTGATCTCAAACATGTACAAAGATACACAAAGAACTTACAAAACTCTGCAAAAACAAATAACACAATTAAAAAGTGGGCAAAATAACTAAACACATTCTTCTTCAGGGAAGACATTCAGACTGCTAACAGCATATGACAAAAAAATGTTCACAATCACTTATTATTAGAGAAATGCAAATAAAGACCAAATTAGATACCACCTTAAACCTGTGAGAATGTACTATGTGGAAAAGACCAGAAAAAACTTGTGCTGGCAAGAGAACCTTCCTATACTGCTAGTAGGAATACCAATTGGTCCAACCCTTATGGAAAATGGTATGGAGGTGTCGCAAATTATTAAAAATGGATCTGCCATTTTACCAAGTAATTCCACTACTAAAAATTCAAAAAGCTCAAAAACATTAATTTGGCTTACCCCATCTATTTTTTTTAAATGGAACATTAATTTGAATAGAAACATGCACTCCCATGTTTATCACAGCACTATTTACTAAAGTTAAATTAGGAAACAACCTAAGTGCCCCAAAACACATGAGTGGATCAAGGTGTAGTATAGATACATAACAGAATACTACTGAGTGGTCAAAAAGATGCTCATGCTACTTGCAGCAACATGGATAAGCTGAAAGGAATCTTATGTGAAATGAGCCAAAAGGAAAAATATAAATACTAGGCAGTTTCTCTTATATGTGAAAGATAGACAAACCTAACAAAGGATCAGACAAAAACAAAATTTATGACTGACCTTTGAAAGTTGATCATAAATCTGAGTCATTTAGGTGAGGAGGAAAGGGGAAGGCTCAGTGGGAAGGGAGAAAATAGGAGAAAGAAGAACACAGTAGACTATGGTATAGGACTATGGGTGCTTTTGTGGTAGGAAAAGAATGGTAACCATACCTGGGGGCGGGGGTGGCGGGGAACATACTGTGATGAAACAAACAATACTGCAATTAACTAAAACTAAAAAAAAATTAAATCTGATATGCATTGGAGTACTTTATAGGATGTTATTTGAAATGAAATATTCTGTTGCTTAAAAAATAAAAAGGTGCTGAAAGGAAAAAAAACTCCCAAACTTCTGATTGTTACCTAGTTAGTATAATATTCAGCATTGGAGGAGAGATTAAGAATTTCCCAGATAAGCCAAAGCTAAAGGTATTACCAATAAACTGGTGTTACAAGAAATGTTAAAAGGACTGCTTTAAACTGAAAGGAAGTGGCACTAACAAGAAAACACATGTAAGAAAAAAAATCTCACTGGAAAATGTAATTATATGTTAAAATTGGTGGATCAGTCACTAATAAAGCAATGTAAAGATTAAAAGACAAAAGTATAAAATTCACAAAAGTTACAAAAATTAGTCAAGGAATACTGCTAATATAAAGATATAAGACTTAAAAAATATAACACATAGGTTGACCAAGGGGATTTATTCCAGGGGCACAAAGATGATTCAACATCCAAAAATCAACCAATGTAATTCAATACATCAACAAAAAGAAAAATAAAAACCATATCATCATGATATATTGAATTACAATGACATTTTTCAAAGAAATAGAACAACTATTGATGAAATTCATATGGAGACACAAAAAACCTCGAAGAGCAAAAGCTCTCCTGACTGAAAAGAAAGGGAATGGAGGTATCAACTCCCAGACTTTAAACTATACTACAAAGTCATAAAGGTTAAAACTGTACAGTGTGGAACAAAAACAGACACAGAGACCAATGGAATCTAATAGAAAACCCAGAAATAAAGCCACACATATATGGACAATTTGTTCAATAAATGGTGCTGGGAAAACTGGACTGCTACATGCAAAAAAATGAAGCTAGACCACTACCTCACACCATTCATACAATATTACTGATAAGGGCCTCATCACAAAGATCTACAAAGAGCTGACAAAACTAGACCAAAAAAAAAATAATCCCATCAAAAAATGGGCAGAAAAGCTAAAAGATACTTTTCCAAAGAGTAAAAGCAAATGGCCAACAGGCATATAAAAAATGTTCAACATCACTTGTAACCAGGGAAATGCAAATCAAAACCCACAATGACATACCACATTACACCAGTAAGACTGGCACATATTAAAACAACTAGCAACAACAAATGTTGGCAAGGACGTGGAAAAAAGAACTCTCCTACACTTCTGGTGGGAATGCAAACTGGTCCAACCTCTATGGAAAGAAGTATGGAAGTTCCTCAGTCTACTAAGAATGGAACTTCCATAGGATCCAGCAATCCCGCTCCTAGCAATTTACCTGAAGGACAAAAAACATAATTCAAAAGAATGCATGCACCCCCATGTTTATCACAGCATTATTTATAATAGGTAAGACTTGGAATCAACCCAAATGCCCAAAAATAGATGACTGGATCAAGAAGATGTGGTATTTATACACGATGGAATATTATTCAGCAATCAAAAAAAGATAAACTATTCGCAGAAACATGGATGGAGTTTGAAGGGATTATGCTCAGTGAAATAAGTCAGAAGGAAAAAGAAAAACACCAGATCAACTCACTTATAGGAGGATTCTAGGGGATCAAGGGAAAAGAAATAACAAAACTACAACACAAGAAAACAAAAATAAACAGACAACTAAAAATCAGAGTCATCTGCAGGGAAGAGGGAGGGATTAGGACTAAGGCTGGGCTGGGAAGAGCACAAGGGACTATGGTGATGGTGCACAGATGAATTGGTGGTGGGAACTCTATGGGGACTACACCTAGAAAAAAAAGCAAAGATATTGTAAGGGGAAAATGATTAATTAAAAAATAAAAACTGAAAACTACTCTAAAATACAGTCTTTAAAAAGAAGTATAAAGAAGAGAGAAAGGGAACTAAGGCATATACTGGTAGCTCCCAATGAATCACTCTTTCCAATGTTTATGACCTCGTGTAATTTCTTCCCACATTAATTCTGAAGTTGGCCTTGTGACTTGTTTTAGCCAATAGGATATCAGCAAGTATGTACAAATAGAGGTTTTTCTCCTTGGAATGCTTTCTTGGAACCCAGCTGCCATTCCGTAAAAAAGCCTAGACTGTCCTGCTGGAGAAAGATAAGAAGCTGCTTAGAAATTTCTGGGAGACAATCATCATGCAGAAAGAGAAATAATATGAGCCAAATTCCAGCTCGGTCACCAGCTGAAATCAGACAGAAGAGTGATCTCGGGGCTTCCCTGGTGGTGCATCGGGTTAAGCACAGCACTATGAAGCACTGCACTATGAAGCATCACAGTCACTGCAACTCGAGTTCGATCCCCAGTCAGGGGGTGACCCACATGCCACAGCAGACCTCTCCTGCCTTGCCCGCTGCTCCCCTCAGCAGTGTGTTTCAGTTGATCTGCTTTTTCTGTGCCCCGCTCTGTCTCTGGTGAATTTCCTTACCTCCTACACCTCTGGTCTGTACCCCAGTTCTTGTATGCATAAATAAATCTTTTTTAAAAAAAGAGTGATCTCAACAAATAAGCCTGAACAGAAGAACCACCCATCCAAATCATACTAGCTTACTGTACAGCAGTAGATACCTGAAACAGGAAGTATTCCTCTAAATAAAATAATAAAACAAAACTCTTGCTAAAATGAACTATTGATAGCACTTGCAAAATAATAGTGTGGTGGAATGTGTGAGCACAAAGTTATATCTTAGATTCTACTCTGTGAAACCAGCTTGCTTAGACAGGGAAGAAAGCAGGATATTGTGCCCACTGGGAGGCAACAGAGATTGGAAGGCCAATTTATAGTAATTCTCATCATTTATATAAATTATTTGAAGATACCACAGTACTTTCCTATGAACTCCATATTCTAATAAAACCTTGGAGACTAGTATAAGAATTTGGGGACTAATACAAGACCAAAACTTGTTCCTACATAAGAATATTTTTTAAATATTTATTTATTTATGCACACAAGAGCTGGGGTAAAGGCCAGAGTCACAGGAGGTGAGACGATTCACTAGAGACAGAGTGGGGAATAGAACTGGCGAATTGACTGAAATACACTGTTGAGGGGAGCAGCAGGCAGGTAGGAGAGGCCTGCTGTGCCATGTGGGTCCCCTCCCTGGCCGGGGATGGAACTTGCGCTGCTGTGCCACCAATGCTTCGCCTATGCTTCACAGTGCAGCATTCAACCCACTGCACCACCAGGGAGGCCCTACATAAGAATATTATGAAAATTTTGAGAAAAAATTATTCTAGTGTTCATAGTAGGATCATTGGAGCAAATAATTTTGGAGTCCATGAGACAAATCCAGTTGTAAAACAAGGGGAAAGTTCAAAGGGAAATAATAAAAAAAAAATTTCAGGATCCTCCCTGGTAGTGCAATGGATTAAGTCTCAGTACTATAAAGCAATATGCAGTCACTGCAGCACAAGTTTGATCCCTGATGAGGGAGTTAACCTACATGGTGCAGCAGACCTCTCCTGCCTCACCCACTGCTCCAAAGAGCAGTATATTTCAGTTAGTCTTTCTGTTATGCTCCCCATTCTGTCTCCAGTGAAGCATCTCTCTTTCCTCCCTCTCCCTCCCTCCCTCCTTCCTCCCTCTCCTCCCCTCTCCCAATTCTGTCCTGTGCCCCAGCTCTTGTATACATAAATCTTAAAAACAAACAAACAGGGTTTGAACCCACAGTTCTCCATTAAAAAAATCCACAAGATGCTTCATCTAATTAGATGTAGTGAAAACAGAAGTCAAAGTGGGTTTTGTTTTCTATTGCTGCTTTAACAAATCACAAAAGTGGTAGAAAACAATGCACATGTGTTATTTTGTATTATCTTATGGTTCTGTAGGTGTAGCAGCAGGAAGGATGGCACAGGAGCAAGTTCGGGATGGTCCTGGGCAGACGGGTCAAGGAAGGAGTCTTTGGAGCCCTCGGTGGCTCTTACACTTTTTATTGTCAGTGGTGGCCAGGTAAATGGCAGTCATGGATGCTCCCTCCCTGCCAGCCTCCCAGCCCCCCCGCGCATCTCACCTTCTCCGCTGCTTCTCTCTTTCTGTTGCTGCTGCTGCTGTTCGCGTTGGTCTGTACTGTTGGTCCTGTTGGTCCTCATGAAACTGCCCATTTACGCCCGTGTCCAACTCAGGTGCACCCACTTGCGCATGCCCACCCTGGAATGCTCGCAGCACCGCAGGTGTCCATCATCACAGTGGTGGGGGGGTGGAAATACCTGATCATTCTGACCCTACAGTCCACCCCCTCAGGTTTTTCCACCATACAAATTATACATCAATAAAGCAATGCAGCAAAATACAATACAAATGAACTCAAATATGCCTAGGCAGGGCACCAACCTAGGGGCAAAAGACAAGATTATTGGTACTAGCAGATGATCCACCATGTCTGCTGCTCAAGGCACTCACTGATCATGCGAGGCGGGAACCACTCACAGCATCTGCCGTCACACTCCAGGAGCCGTCAGGCTTCCTGGTCTTCTCTGGCTGTGGTCTCAGCCACAAGCCACACACCACACCCCCCCCCCCAGGATGCTCTCACTCTCAGGATTGCAATACTAAATTTTGGGGGTAATTGCCCAATCCCCAGGGTACTCTCTGCTGTCACTCTAACACCAATGTGACACGCAGACCCTGCACTCAGGCCAAGCCTGTGCATGCCCACACGGATCGGGGATCCGTGGATACAAGCTCCACATGCGGCCTCTCTTGGGCCCCCTCTTCAACTGTGGGCTCCACCACAAGCCACGTTCCTTTGCCATCCCCCTAGGACGGTTCCTCAGTTACTCACCCTCACTCTACAACAAAGAGGGCATCACCCACAGGTGATTTTGAAGAGCATCACTGGTCTTTAACAAACCTAGGCTGCTTACTAGCCGCTCAGGGATTCTCAATCTTAGTGTCAACTTTTGCGTTCTCTAGGCTTTTTCAGGCTGCTTTTGGCCACATAAGGCTCACTGGCCATGCCTCTACTATTAATCCTGGGGTGTACAAACAATACCACCCACCCCCAGGGTCCCATAAACATAACATTAACCTGCCAAATTTTCCCAGCCTTCTGGTGGGATTGTCAGTCCAAGTTCATCAGTCCTTTGGTCAGCAGTGGGTAAGCTCTGAATCATGGTCCTCTTTCAGTCTGCTGTCTCAGGGGTCGTGGGCTGGTCTTCATGGGTGCCTCTTCCTCCACTCGAGGTCTTGTCCCGCAGCTCCTGGACCTTGTCCACCTCCTGTGCTCCTACAGTCTCTTTGACTCTTCCCGCAGTGTCTTTAGCTTTTCCTGCAGCTCCTGGCCACCTCCTGTGCTGCCATGGCTCCATCAGCATTCACATGCTCATGGCCTGCCATCTCTCAGTCCCTCTTGCAGTCTTCAGAGGGCTCCATACCCGTCTGCATCAAACCATCCTTCCTGCTGACTAACGCCAATTATAGTGGCAGGAAGGAGGCACCGAGCAAGTTCTGGATGGTTGTAGCGGCAGGAAGGGAGTGGCAGCAAGGTTCGGGATGGTTCTGGGCAGACGGGTCAAGGAAGGAGAGTCTTGGAGCCCTTGGTGGCTTTTCATACTTTATTTAGTAGAGATGGCAAACTACATGGCAGGCAGGGGTGCCGGGGGGCCAGAGGGCTGGCAGTCCTCCCAGCCCCCAGCGTATCTCACCCTCTCAACTGCTTTCTTCTCTCTCTGCTGCTACTCCTTCATCGTGTCGGTTAGTCCTTGCAGTTCTGTCAGTTGGTCCTCACAGTTCTGGCGTCCTCATGACGCCGCCCATTTATGCCTGTGTCCAACACAGGTGCACCCACTTGCGCATGCCCACCCTGGAATGCTCGCAGCACCTCAGGTGTCCATCATCAGTGGTGGGAGGGTGGAAATACCTGATCAACTTTTATCCTACAGTCCACCCCCTCAGGTTTTTCTACCTACAAATTATACATCAATAAAGCAATGCAGCAAAATATAACAATACAAATAAACTTAGGCAGGGCACCAACTCAGGGGCAAAAGACAAGATTATTAGCACCAGCAGATGATCCACCATGTCTGCTGCGAAGGCACCGATTACATGCGAGGCGGGAACCACTCACGGCATCTGCCGTCTCACGCCAGGAGTCATCAGGCTTCCTGGCCTTCTCTGGCTGTGGTCTCAGCCACAAGCTACACACCACACCCACCCCCACGATGCTCTCACTCTTGGGATTGGCAATTCTATACTCTTTGGGGGTAATCGCCCAATCCACAGGGTACTTACTGCTGTCACTCCAACACTTGGCTTTTCATAGCCACATGTGACACGCAGACCCTGCACTCAGGCCAACCCTGTGCACACACGGGTCGGGGATCCGTGGATACAAGCTCCACATGCAGCCTCTCTTGGGTCCCCTTCTTTGGCTGTGGGCTCCACCACAAACCACGTTCCCTTCCCGTCCCCCAAGGATGGTTCCTCAGCTCCTCACCCTCACTTAACAAGCGGGGCATCACCCACAGGTGATATTAAGAAACTCATCAGCCTTCTTTACCAAACAGGCTGCTTACCAGCCACTTTGGGTTTCCCCAACTTAGTGCCAGCTTTTGCCAACCTCTCCTCTGCCTGGCTGCAGAGGGCTTCCTGCCTCTGC
>JAGFMF010011431.1:85905-101997 GCA_019455555.1 Galemys pyrenaicus
AACAAAAGAGGTGAAGGACCTTTACAAAGAAAATTACAAAACATTGCTAAGAGAAATAGAAAAAGATACAAAGAAATGGAAAAACATCCCTTGCTCATGAATTGGAAGAATTAATGTCATCAAAATGGCCATCCTACCAAAAGCAATCCACAGATTCAATGCTATTCCAATAACAATTTCAATGTCATTCTTTGAAGAAATAGAAAAAAAATTGATGAAATTCATATGGAGACACAAAAAGCCTCGAATAGCCAAAGGTCTCCTAACTGAAAAAAAAGGAAGTGGAGGGATCACACTTCCGGACTTCAAACTTTACTACAAAGCCACAATCATAAAAACTGCATGGTATTGGAACAAAAACAGACACATAGACCAACGGAATAGAATAGAAAGCCCAGAAACAAACCAACAAGCTGCTTATGAACAACTAATCTTTGACAAAAGTATCTTTTTTTTTAAGAGTCCCTATCTATCTTACAAAAGCTGGGGCACTGGCCAGAGGCATGGGGGCTCGGGGGGAGGTAAGAGGATTCACTAGAGACAGAGTGGGGAGCAGAACAGGCAGATCGACTTAAATACACTGCTGAGGGGAGCAGCGAGTGAGACAGGAAAGGTCTACTGTGCCATGTGGGTCCACTCTGGCCAAGGATCAAACTTGTCTTGCAGTAGCCACAAAAGCTCCACAATGCGGCGCTCAACCCCTTGCACTACGAGGGAGGTCCCTGGGTTTGATTTCAACCTTTGTAAATTTGTTAGTATTTGCTTTGTGTTCCAGAATGTGGTATATTCTGGATAATGTTCTTGTACACTTGAGAAAATTGTGTATTCTGCTTTTGTGGGATACAGTGCCCTGCAGATATCTATGAGGTCCATGAGTTCTAATTTTCTATTTAAAGTTATTGTATCCTTGTTTATTTTCTGTCTAGCTGATCTGTCCATTGCTGTGGGTGGGGCGTTGAAGTTTCCCTACAAAAAAAAATGTGTTTTCCTTGTTTCTACTTAGTAGTTGCCTAATCTGTTCTTTCACTTGATACAAATAGGTTCATGAGTGTTATGCCTTCTTGATCATTATGTAATGCCCCTCCCTGTCTCTTGCTTTTTTTAAACTTGAAATCTATTTTGTCTGACATAACTATGGCTGTCACTGCCTTCTTTATAGTTCCATTCACTTGTAGGATTGTTTTCCAATCCTTTACTTTGAGCCGGTCTTTGGCGTTTAGGTGTGTCTCCTAGAGACAGCAAAGGTTGAACTCTGTCTCCTGATCTGAGTATATACTCTGCGTCTTTAAATCAGTGGGCTCATTTCATTAACGATTAAAGTGTTTATTGATTTGATAGTGTGTTGCTGCCCTTTTACTCTTAATTTTTATGAGTCTATCTACTTTCTTAACCAGTTCTTTATATATGTTCCTCTCTTTGGTTTAGAAGTCTAAGCTCCTCTCAAAATTTCTTGGAGGTTTGATTTAGTATTTGCAAACTCCTTGAGTTCCTCTATGTCTGAGAGGCCTTTATTCCTCCCTCATATCTGAAGAAGCATCTTGAAGGACATATTATTCTCAGCTAACAGTTTTTCTATTTAAGAATTTGGAACACACCACTCTATTCTCTCTTTGCTCATAGTGTTTCTTCAGAGAAGTCTGATGTTAGCCTGATAGGGGTACCTTTATAAGTTATCTGAATCTTCCCCCATACCAGTGTCAATGTTCTTTCTATGTCTTGAACTCTTAGAAGTTTCACTAGTATGTTTTAATGTCAATCTATCTTTATATAGGTATGCTGGGGTTCTTTGAGCTTCCTTGATTTGTACATTTATTCATTTTGCTAGGTTTGGGAAATTTTCCACCATTATTTCTTTAAATACATTTTTTTCCTTTCTCTCCCCCTTCTAGTATCCCCATTATTATTATGTTATCTATTTTCATGGAGTCAGATAGTTCTTGGAGTTTGTCTTCATTTTTCTTACTTTTTTCCTCTCTTTCCTTTTCTACTCAGGTTCTTTGTACAATTGCATCTTCAGTTACACTGACTCATTGTTCTTCTTGATCTATTCTATTTCCATGACTGGCTCCTGAGTTTCTCATCTCCTCAATTTCTCTTTTTAAATCCTGAAATGCCACTTTTATTTAGAGCTTTGTTTTTGTTTTCAGTTCATTTAATGTATTCTAAGTACATTCATTTATTTTTCTGAATTTTCTTCCATTATTTAAAAAATTCTTTATCATTGCAATTTTAAACTCTGTATTGGATAGGGAGAACATAGCTTCCATGTTTATGGAAATTGAGGTTCTGGAGATTTGTTCTCTTTGTGTGTTGCACTATTCACTTGAGGATTCATGGTGTTGGGTTTTTCTTTCTTCCAATTATTAGCGTTGGATCCCAGTTGTTGTAGGTGGGTCTTCCTCTAAATATGGATCACCTCCCTTCACTTGTCAGGGGTCGTCTCTATCTAGGGGAACAGCCAGGAGGGCGTCATGAGTGGTGGCAAGATTGCTGGCTACTCTGGCAGCCTCCCAATCATGGATCTGTAGTCCCACCAGTCTTTGTAGTTACTGATGAGATTTATGGGGTCATGATAACTCTGCTGGTTTGTGCAGGTGCTGGAGGGGTCTGTGGGAGGTCACCAGACCTCTGGCCTCTCTGTTGCCTTCACTGACATGGGTCCGGAGTCTCATTGGTCTGGGTAAGCACTGACTGGGTCTTGTAGGAGGTTGCAAGGCCCACTTTTTTATCCATTCACCCATCAACAGACATCTAGAATGTTGGTTGATGGTAAAAACTTTCAATTGTAAGATGAATAAGTTCTGAGGAGCTAATGTACAACAAAGTAATTACAATTAAAATTATTGTTGTATACTTAAAATTTGCTGAGAGTAGGTCTTAAGTGTTCTCACCAAAATAAAAAAATAGTAAGTATGTGAACTGATAGATGTTATTTAACTTTATTGCAATTATCATGTTAAAATTTATTCATATATCAAATCTTCACATCGTACACCTTAAAATCACATTGTACAACCTAAATATTTACATTGTTTTTTTAGAAGTCATACCTCAGTAAAGCAGGGGTGAGAAGAGTGAATTCTTTGTTAAACTTTATAAAAAGGAATAAGGCACCCAATGCCTTAATGGAAGGAGTAAAGTCCTTCCATTTCCAGAAATACCTTAGTCCTGGTCAAGCTAACCTGTTTGGTCAACTTTGATAAGTTTGTATTTACAACAATAACTGGTCCTCTTACCACTCAAGTAAATATAGGTGTGTCATTACTAGGGCCAATAGGGAAACTCCAGTCAAGATTCCCAAAACTACACAAGGAACTACACTTTCTACACCTATTATCAATGTTATTCCATATTGACTGTACTTTTGGATATACTGCTTTATAATCTACATAGTCTCACAGATACCACCCAAAAATACTCCCCACGTCTCACAAATACAATTCACACTTCAAGAAGCAATATTTGACTTACCTAATCTGGTCCTGTTCTCACTGCTTCAGAGCTAAGCTTCCTTGCTCTTAATATGTCTGGGCAGAGATTTGGTTGTTTTGTTTTTTGTTTTGTTTTTTTTTTGCAATGTTTCAAACTGAGGTCAGATTTGACATTTTAAAGTGGTTTAAGGGTGGATTTTTTAGTATATTCAAAATGGTGTGCAACCATTAGTCTTCTCTAATTCTAGCTAATTCCCATCACCCTCACATAAGAACAGAGATCTTTAAGATCCCCTCCACTGTTGACTAAACCTGTTCTTCAGATGTGATGATAATGATAAAATAATAGAACTTGCATTTTCAATTGATTAATAAATGGAATATACCAATTCAGTACGCCTGGGCCCCTTCACAACCAAAGACATAGCATTTGAGGATAAAATCATAAAGAGAGCAGTGGGTTGCGTAGCTCCAACCCCTGACTTCCTGAGTAGGGATTGCAGGGGCTGAGGGGCAGAGTAGGGCCAGTTGGTGGACTTTAAAAGACAGAACAGGTGGACAAAACTTGGGGCTTTTCCAGCTGGCTCCCACTTGCAGTCTCTAGCTTTTCTGGCTGGTTCCTGCTGGTGGCTTGCAACTCCTGCTTAGACACCAACCTCAGCTGAGCCAGCACTATCTGGGATAAGACAAACAGTATCTGACCACATGCCATATAAATTTTCTTTTCATACACTCTCCCCATTCTCCCTTTGCCTCATTCTCTGCATAAATAAATATTGTTTTTATTTCTGCTTTTGGTTCCTGTTCTGCATTTTGAAGTAGGAGAGTAAGGACTCACCAAACAGTCATTCCTGGTTCCCTTGGGCTTGCTGCATTTCAAAATAACAAAAACAAAAATTTCCTACATTAAAAATTATAAAAAAATAACTACTTCCATTTATATGCTTCCTTATAGCTTAAAAGAGGTTCTCACATACTCTCTCCTGATTTGATAATGCATACACAACTCTCAGACTCATGCAAATTCTCACAGCTTATCAGGAAGAGAGCCAGAGCAGAACCTCCCTGACTCTATTCTGCCTCTGTCTGGAATGATTACTTACCCAGTCAATATTTATGGAGTCAATCTTCATTTTGATATAAAATTAACTGACTTTTCATTGTCCTCTAATTCCTAAACTTAGTTTTATTTGCCTGCCCAAATTTCAGTCCAGCAGAGAGATAACTAAAGATGACATCTGAGAGGGAGTTATGCCCAAAACTAAACGTGCAAGTTGGCACCTCCACCCTTAGGAGAAGGTTATATTCCCAGGAGAACAGATGTCATTGGAAGAGCTCCAGCCTGCTCAAACATGAATTTCCCTGAAGAGTCTCCCAGACTAAAGTAGACTAATTTATATTTCCCGCTTGGAAAACCTTGGGATCCCTTATTATCTTTCACCTAGTCCTAACATCCACTTAGGGGTGCTAACTAGAAACCAAAAGGCCATGGAGTAATAATGACATTGGCCTTTCATATCTGTGCCAAGCCCAGAGAAAGCATTTTCACATTTACTGTGGCTATTTAATCTTCTCAATAGACCTATGAATTATATCAGTATTATCCCCATTTAACATAATAAAAAGGTAATTGAGATCCAAAGGGTGACCACACATACCTTTGTCCAACAGTTAGCAGGTAGAAGAGCCAAGAGTCAAAGATGGGTGCCTTTACAGGGCCACATATTTTATATTCAGTTCCCATCCAGTTAAAACTGAATTGGAAGGCTAGTCTCCTGAGATATTCTTGTGGTGATTAGCAATGGGCTGTCCCTGGAGGAAATCATACCTCATTAAACCCTCGGCTCCTAATCCCAAGGCAACCAGTGCCTTAATATTGTCTACCTAACCTCAATCCCCAAATCAGGTTTTCCCCAGAAAATTTTTCATTGACATAATGGGAAAATTAAGATAATATAATTACTAAATATATTCTAAGAAGCATTTTCAGCCTCCCACTCCACCTTTGAGTATACCTGTCATTCTGTCTGGGCTCTTAACAACCATACTTCTTTCATCTGGTTTATAGAGTGTAAGGGAGCCTCTCCAAGTTCTAAAGTCCTTACAAGAGGAGGCGGTCAGACTTGAAACCAATAACTGAATCTGTTTAGTTTACGACCAGAGGCCTGGCTCCAACTCTGGTTCTTGGCTGGCCTCTGTGAACAGAAAGAAGGAAACTCATTTGTCATTCTCTGTTTCCAAAGTCCAATCTAACTGTCTGCATGCAAATTCCATGACAGAGTTAGGCACTTTAGGCAATAGCAGGTGGAAAGTGTTTCATCCCTGATGGGAATTCCTGGGCCCAAATCCTAATCTCCTCCTTTCCTTCTCACATCAGATCACAGATGCCTGATTGCCCACCATCTCTCCTAAACAAAGCAAACAGAATGCTAGCTCAGCCTCATCCCAGCAGGTATCCCTTACATGCTGACTACTTACCTGAATTAGGAACCAGCACATCCGAAATTGATTCTTGGCTTACTTGTATGTGACAGTGTGAAGTGCTCTGGACTAGAAATAGGCATTCCAAGACTCCTAGGCCCTCTACCTCAAATCACTTCATTGAGGTCTAAGTTTCTTTTCTAGAAAGCAAAGATAGTAACAACTAGCTTGCCTCCATTCACATTTTCTCCATGCACAGAAAATGAAGTTGTGCCCATAAAAAATATTTTTAAGTATGGAATAAACTTGTTTAGCCCACAATCCCTCAGCCCTAGCCCCAGGGTACAGTGGGTTTCTGATTAAGGAATAGGTATGCTCCAAAAAGGACAAAAGAGCAGTTTAAGCATGCATTGCCTACCAACTCCCATCCTCTACTCTGTTCCCTGAGTCTGAAGGTGTAGGGTAAAGGATGATCAGGTATCTCCACCTGTCCACCACTGATGATGGACACCTGTGGTGCTGCGAGCATTCCAGGGTGGGCATGCGCAAGTGGGCGCACCTGTGTTGGACACGGGCATAAATGGGCGGCGTCGTGAGGACGCCAGAACTGTGAGGATCGACCAACAGAACTGTGAAGACCAACTGACAGAACCAAGAGAACCAACAGGCCCGACAGCAGCAGCAGAGAGAGAAGCAGCCGAGAGGGTGAGATACACTGGGGGCTGGGAGGCCTGCCAGCCTCCCGGCCCCCCGGCACCCATGCCTGCCATGTACCTGCCACCTCTACTAAATTAAGTATGAAAAGCCACCGAGGGCTCCAAGACTCTCCTTCCTTGACCCGTCTGCCCAGAACCATCCAACCCTGCTCCAGTGCCACCCCTTTCCTGCCGCTACAGAAGGCTATCTACATTGAGACTGATGGGAGTGGCATGTGAGGAATGGGCAACCCTGCCATGAGTCCATATGTGGCATGAGTCCATATGTGTATGATCAAGCATCTAAATAGTGGGGCTAAGAATCCCAAGACACAGAATGGCTAATGTGCCCGATGTTTGTGAATCACATGCATGTACAAAGTACAACAGCCTCACCTTCACCCAGTGCTCTTTTCTAGCTGCTATTAACTCACTCCTCCTATAAGACCACCCATTACTGAGGCTTGTGCAAAGAGAAGATCCCTTCTCATTGTGGTCCAGGTTTAGCCCCATTCAATGAAGACATCCAGGCATCCAGGCTCTGCCCTGAAGGAACTGAGACCTGTAATGGGGGAGGAGACAACCCTAGAGTAGAGGAAGTGACTTGCTGTTTAATTTGACATGTTTAATTTGAGCTATATAAGGGACTTCAAAGTGGGAAATTCACCAGTCAATTGAATATGTGCATCTGAGGTTCCAGACTAAGGTCAAGCTTGGAGGTAGATATTTGAAAGTCATCTTGAAGAGAGCATTATTAAAGCCATGGGCGTGATCGGATACCTTAGCTAAGTGAGTGGTATCTGCTAAAGCAAAACAGAAGAGAACCAAGGATGAACTCCTGGGCCCAATTTCTTTGAGAAATGAAAGGAAGAAGTAGAATGTTTTGACCACAGAGACTGAAAAAGAGCAACCAAGAGATAACCAAGAGAATGTCATTAAATTACAGGAGGAGAGTTTTCAGAAAAAGGGTGAGCACAGAGAAAAGTGCTCAAGGAAATGAGTACAGAATAAAAACTATTTGATTTAGTGACCTTTAAAAGAATGGTTTCAATTAAGCCTTGAAGGCAAATAGACATAAGGCATCATAAGGTCTGAGAGATAGGGTTGCCAGAGTTGGATCACAGATTTAAAAGGCTGCAGGTCAGTCACAAGCCAGAGCTCACACGAAAAGAAAGTTTAAAGAGAGGGAGCACTGAGCTTCCTGTTTTCCCTATCATCCTCCTATCACAGTCACCTGAAGTTTTGTGGTCTCCCTTCTGTTTTCTTCAGAGTTTGTCCCACTTCTGCCTTGTAGCGGCAGGATGGGGGCGGCACAGAAGCAAGGGTCAGGATGGTTCTGGGCAGACGGGTCAAGGAAGGAGAGTCTTGGAGCCCTCGGTGGCTTTTCATACTTTATTTAGTAGAGGTGGCCAGGTACATGGCAGGCAGGGGTGCCGAGGGGCCGGGAGGCTGGCAGGCCTCCCAGCCACCAGCACATCTCACCCTTTCAGCTGCTTCTTCTCTCTCTCTGCTACTGCTGCTGCTCCTGCTGGTTCTCTCGGTCGGCCTGTCCTCGCAGTTCGTCCTCACAGTTCTGGCGTCCTCACGACACCACCCATTTATGCCCGTGTCCAACACAGGTGCGTCCACTTGCGCATGCCCACCCTGGAATGCTCACAGCACCACAGGTGTCCATCATCAGTGGTGGACAGGTGGAGATACCTGATCAACCTTTACCCTACACTTGTCCTATCCTGTTTTTAATAGATTACAATGAACTTCATTGAATACAGAACTACTGAAAATACTTTCCCTCTGACTTCTACTGAGATCTGCCTACAGCTCATCTCAGATATTTTGTAGGCATGTGTAGCGGCAGGAAGGGGTGGCACAGGAGCAAGGTTCGGGATGGTTCTGGGCAGACGGGTCAAGGAAGGAGAGTCTTGGAGCCCTCGGTGGCTTTTATGCTTTATTTAGTAGAGGTGGCCAGGTACATGGCAGGCATGGGTGCCGGGGGGCCGGGAGGCTGGCAGGCCTCCCAGCCCCTGGTGCATCTAACCCTCTTAGCTGCTTTCTACTGCTGCTGCTCATCAGTACTGTCGGTCCTGTTGGTCAGTCCTGTTGGTTCTGGCATCCTCATGACACCGCCCATTTATGCCCGTGTCAAATTCAGGTGCGCCCACTTGCGCATGCCCACCCTGGAATGCTCGCAGCACTGCAGGTGTCCATCATAACAGTGGTGGGAGGGTGGAAGGACCTGCTAGTTCTCTGACCCTACAGCATGTCATTCCCCAAAGCAGTAGTTTCAGTTTTTATCCACTGACCTTAATGCCCTGGTCTCCATCCACGCTTTCATAGCAAATGATGTCCTGTTGTACCCACAAGACAGGCCGAAGCTCCCTCCACTCTACCTCAGTTATCTCCAGTGCTACACCATTGCTCTCATGCTGTCCTTACCTCTATCTTTCCTTTTTTCTTTATCTTTTTATTGAAGTAGCATGAGTTTACAACACTATATAGGTTTTAGGTGTACAACTTGTCATATCAACAACCATGTATCATACCACACCACCACCAATCAGTCCCCTCTGTATACTCCTTCCCCCATCACCTCGGGTAACCACCATTCTGTAGTCAGTCTAAAGATTTGGGGATTGTTTTTTTTTCTTTATATTCTACAAGTGATTAAAATCACATGGTATTTGTATCTCTCCTGACTCATTTCAATTAGCATAATCCCCTCCAGATCCATCCATGTTGTAGCAAATGGCAAGAGTTCATATTTTCTATAGCAATGTAGCATTCCATTTTGTTTTTTTATATTAACATTTTTTTATTTATATATATGTCTTGCAACCTTCCCAGACTGTGTAGGAGGTTCATTGTCGGTTCAAGCAATTTCTTTGCTGCCGTCACGGTATCGCTCACACTCCACTGCTCCACAACACCACACCACCACACCACACCAGCGTCTCCCGGACGCTAGCTTTATACACCTGGTGCATCAGCCCAGGTGCATCCACCTGCGCATGCCCACTCAGGCATGTGCACAGGTTTCCATCCTCAGTGGTAGGAGGGCGGAAAGTCCTGATTAACCTTTACCCTACAATATATTTGACATCAATTGTAATCCCCATGTATTCCCCATCACCATATCACCAGTGCACCATCACCTCAGTCCCCCATGCTCCCGTCTGCCCTCCACCCTTCCCCTTTTCCCTCCCCACCAAGTGTCCCCAATTTGTCCTTGTCTTTTCATTTTTGGTTTTTTTGTCTTTATTTTTATTATTATTATTATTGTTTTTCTTATTCCTTTCCTTGATGCTTATTTGGTTCCCTTATATTCCTCCTAGGGGAGGAACCATCTGGTATTTTTTGTTTTCCTTCTGACTTGCTTCGCTGAGCTTCATCCCTTCCAGTTCCATCCATGTTCCTATGAATGCATCTAGTTTTTCTTTTTTGATTGCCAAATAGTATTTTGTAGATACATCACATCGCCAGAATCTACTCATGTGTCATTGATCATGGAGCTTATTACCATATCTTGGCTACTGTAAATATAGTGCTACAATGAACAAAAGAGTGTGTATATCTCTTCAAATTAAAATTTTCATATTCTTCAAACACTTTCATATTCTTCAAACACTTTCATATTCTTCAAACAGGAGTGGAATAACTGACTTATATGGTAATTCTACTAGATTTTTGAAGAACATTTTTGCAAGTAGCTTCACCAATGTACATCCCCACCAACAGTACAAATTGCACAGTTGGTGTACAATTTGTACACCAACAGTAAAAAAGGGTTCCTTTTTCTCCACATCACACACACATTATTTCTTGGCTTTTTGATAATAGACATTCTAACTGGTATGAGGTGAAATGTCATTGTGGTTTTATTTTGCATTTCTTTAATTATAAGTTATTTAGAATATCTTTTCATGTGTCTGTTAGCCATCTGTGTGTCTCCTTTGGTGAAATGCCTAGATGCCCTGCACATTTTTAAATCATGTTGTATTTTTTGTTCTTCAGTTGTATGAGTTGTTTATATATTTTAAATATTAACCCTTTGTCTGTTATATGGTCTTCTCCCATTCAGTAAGCAATCTTTTGTTTTAACAATAGTTCCTTTAAGTGAGCAGAAGCTTTTTAGTTCGATGCAGTTATAGTTATTTTTCATTTGTTTTTCTTGCTGTTGGAGATGGAGCCACAAAGACATCTCCAAGGCCAATGTCAAAGAGCTTACAACCTATGTTTTCTTCTGTATATATTATGGCTTCAGGCCTTCAACTCTTTAGTCCATTTTGAATAGTATTTTTTCCCACTAGAACTAATTTTTTAAACTTTTTTTTAAGATAAAACGCAAATAATTATTTGGGAGGTTACACTGTTGCTCTTCCATATGTGCACATATCCCACTCACCCTCTACCAAACCACCCATGCCAATACCCCACATATGTGCCTATCCCACTCCCCCCCACTTCTCTATTCTGTTCCCTCTGATAGCCACATATTCTTTCACTGGGTCCAAGATTTATTCCTACTGTATTTTGTCTCTGTATGTGTTTTGGTTATTTATATTCTACAGATGAGTGAAACCACCAGATATCTTTCACCTTTTGACTTATTTCATTTAACGTAATCACCTCAAGTTTCATCTATTTTGTCCAAAAGCCCACCATTTCATATTTTTCATAGCTGTTTAGTATTCCATTAAATATATATTTGATGATTTCTTTATCTGTTGAAGGGCACTTAGTATTGTTCCTTGATTTGATGATTTCTTTGTCTGTTGAAGGGCACTTAGTATTGTTCCTTGATTTGGCAATTGTGGATAGTGCTGCTATATACATAGACATAGAGTTTTCATATAATTTGAATAAATACCTAAAAAAGGTATTGCTGGATCTTATAGAATTTCCTTTTTTTTTTTCTTTAAAAATCTCCATACCATTTTCCACAGGGTTTGCTCATACTTGCATTCCCTCCAACAGTGGATGAAAATTCCTTTTTCACAGCAACCTTGCCAACATTTATTGGTTCCATCCTTTTTGATATGGGTCATTCTCACAGGTGTGAGGTAACTGTTCATTGTGGTTTTGATTTGCATTTATAACTGATGCTGAATAATTTTTCACATATCTGTAGATTATTTGAAAGCAATCTTTAGAAAAATGTCTATTTTTTACTTCCTTTGTCCATTTTTTGATTAGGTGGGTTTTTTGTTGTTGTTGGGTTATATAAGAACTTTGTAAATTTTGGAGATTAACCCCATGAGTTGTTTGATGTGCAAATATTTTTTCTCATATGTAGATTGCCTTTTCACTTTTGTGATTCCTTTTGAGAAATAAAACCTGTTTAGTTTGATGTGGTCTCACTTGTTTACTTTTGTTTTTGTTTCCCTTGCCTTTGGGGTGAATTTTCAAATACATCTTTGTGGGAGATGTCCTATAGCGTATCCCTGTGTTTTCTTTCAAATACTATACAGTTTTGGTTTATATATCAAGATCTTTAACTGATTTTGAGTTAATTTTTGTGCATGGAGTTGTGTATGGATCTTGCTTCATTTTCTTGTATGTGGCTATCCATGTTTCCCAACAACACTTATTAGAGAGGTTATATTTTCTCCATTGTATGACCTCAGTCTTTTGTCAAAGATTAGCTCTCCTTATTTTTGTGGGTTTGTCTCAGGGATTTAAATCTACTCCATTGGTCTGTTTTCATTTTTATTCCAGTACTATATTGTTTTTGTTTGTTTGTTTTGTTTCTTCATTAGGAGAGAAATTTATTTTTAAAGTGTCATCTTAAACTTCAAGGATGTCCATTAAATATCAATTAAACATGTCAAAGGAGAAGCCCTGTTGTCAAATTGCCCATTTAACCCATCGAAATACCTCAAATCTACCCTCTTGTTGACTTTCTATTCCCCCCCTTTTTTTTCTTCAGCTAAGAAAGCAGAAGGGATGATTTATTGTACACGTGTTACATTCAGCCAACTGAGAACAGAACTAGTCCAGAATGTCACAGGTCCAGGGCAAAGTACCGAAAGGGACTGGCTTTTGGTTCGAGCAAGGCGGGTCTCTCAAAGGTGTTCGCAGCGATCAGATGGTGACAAATGTTCTAGATTCACTGAGACAAAGTTCTAGACAGTAGCACGCAGTCCAACAATTTGTACCAGCGTCCCTAGCCTCCGACTTTCCTTATTTCTGCTTCTGTGGCTTCCATGGGTGCTACTAGTTTACTTGGATCTCTGCCTCATCTTTCTTCTTTTGTGCTTCAGTCTGCGCATTCGCTTCTTCCTCCACTTGGCTCTCATGGCGTGGAGGCGTCAAGGAAGATGGCGCTAAGACCAAGAGAGAGCCCTGGCCTCGTTTTTAAAGACTTTTTAAGCAAAAGAAGAGAGATACATGTTGATAAATTTATGTCCATAGTCACAAAGAAACACAGAGTAAAAAAATTAAAAAGAAACACAATGTAAACTCAGAGCCCAATATACTAAGAGGGAAAACTCAGAATTCTATGCACTACTAAAAAAGGACCTAGTACTCTCCCACATACAGTAAAATTAAGGGGTAAAGCAAAGGGAGTAGGTTTATCTTTTTTCCCACAGAACACAATGATGTTGATTGTATAAAGTTTTTGTTGAGACAGAAGTGATAAAAATGAATTTGGAACAGAAAGGGGTAGAGATTCTTTTCCCACTGTATTCTACTCAAGATATTTACCCCCAAAATAAGTTGAAAACCATGGTAAAAGGAAGAGAAAAGAGACCTCAAAAACAGGGAAACTGAGCATAAGAAGGAAGAAAGAAAAAAAGACTGAAATTTGTCCCCAGGGACTGGAGGAAACTAAAAACATCTGGAAAACATCAATGTTTCATTATTAATCTTCTCCATCTTCCTCTCCTTCCATCCCCTCATCATCACCTTTATCTTATTCAATTTCTTCCTTATCTTCTTCATCATTATCACCCAATTCTCCCCCTACCCCTCTTCTTTATTCTCCTGCTCCTTCTCCTCCTCCATCATCATCATCTTTGCCTTCTTTTTCTTCTTCATCTATGTCAGGAACCAAGTAGTACTGTAATGGACTTGGCCAAATATCATCTTTGATAACCTCTCCTAATACATCTACACCTGTGTCAGAATAGTCAGCCAGTAAACCAGATAAAGAAGCTTTCTGGTTCCTGGTTATGTCTCTTTCTAGTGGGTTTATTCTGCATTTGAATGAACAGTTCATCAAATCCTTTATAGATTTCCATTTGATTTCAGTGGACTTTTGAAAATGGAACAACACTTTCATCCAGATAAACTTCTTTGGAGAAACCTTTATTTTCAAAGTAAGGGTTTTCATCAAAATAAAAATCTATACTGTAACTTGATTAAATATCTCAACTCTTGTCAAATAATGCAGCATCTCTTCATCCTCCTTCGAAAGCAGTGAAGATAATTGTGGAAGGTTGACAAATGTTGTTACCCAAAAATTTGGGATTTTGTCAATACCAACCACTTTTGAAAACATTGTTGGTAGAGTTTGTTATATTTCTGTTCTAAGTCCAAAATCTCCTCACTGGCTTGTTCATTAAGTTCATCTTCTTCATTTTGTACTTCATCAACATATTCAACTGCTTCTTGCTCCTCTTCTCTCTTCTGTTCATCTAGGGATTTGAACATGTCCCCCAGTCTGGGTGCCAGGGGAAGTCTTGGTTTCTTTGCTTGAGGCTGAAGTGGAGACAGCCTTTTGGGGACCATGCTGTAAGTCCCAGAATTTGGGACCCAATGGAAAATTGAAGTATGGAAGAGGTTCTAGGGACTGAGGCTGTCAGGTGACTCAGGTTTAAATCTTGCTATATTGTTTTGATTACTGTTGCTGTGTGATATAGTTGAAGACAAGAAATGTGATACCTCCATTATTCTTCTTTACTTCAGAATTGGTCTTTCATTATTTCATATAAATTTTATAGCTTTTGTTCTATTTTCTTGAAAAAATGTCATTGTTATTTTAATAGGTATTGCATTGAATCTGAATTCATTTCTTTATGAACACATTGCTTTATGAATTTTATGACCATTTTAATTATGTTAATTCTTCCAATCCATGAACACAGAATATATTTCCATCTCTTTTTGTCTCTTTATTTTCTTAAAGATAATTTTACAGTATTTAATAAAGGTCCCTCAACTCCTTTGTTAAGGTTACTCCCAGATAAGTCATTCTTATTGGTGTGACTGTAAATGGGAATGTATTCCTTATTTCCTTACCTTCTGATCCACTGTTCACATATTGAAATGCTGCTGAATTTTAGTTATTTACTTTGTATCCTGCTACTTTACTGTAATCACTTATTATGTCTTAGTGGGGTTTTTTTTAGAATCTTTTGATTTCTCTAAGTATATTAAGGGCCATCTGAAAATAGTGACAGTTTCACTACTTATTTTCAAATTTTGATTTATTTTATCTCTTTTACTTGCCTAATTGCTTCAACTAGAACTTCCAGTACTATGTTGAATAATAGTGGTGGTAGTGGACATCCTGTCTTATTCCTGATCTTAGTGAGCAATACTTTCAATTTTATACCACTGAATAGAGAACATGCTAAGAGAATCATTCATCATTATTAAGTAGGCTTCATACCAGGGAGTTAGGCTGGTTCAACATATGCAACTCAATCAATATCATTCACCAGATCAATTTTCAACATGGAGTATGATTTTGGCTGTTGGCTTGTTGTATGATAAGACCCATTTTTCTGATTTTATTGGGTGTTTTTTATCATAAATGGATATTTATTGTGAAGTGTTAGGTTTCATTTTTTTAAGATTTTTTAATATAAAATTTTTTAAATTTACATATATTTGACATCAATTGTATCCCCATATATTCCCCATCACCATATCACCACTGCACCATCACCTCAGTCCCCCTTACTCCCATCTGCCCTCCACCCTTCCCCTCTTCCCTCCCCACCAAGTGTCCCCAATTTGTCCTTGTCTCCTCATTTTTGGTTTTTGTTTCTTTCTTGTTATTATTATTATTGTTCTTATTCCTTTCCTTGATCCTTATTTGGTTCCCTTACATTCCTCCTAGGGGAGGAACCATCTGGTATTTTTCTTTGGCCTTCTGACTTGCTTCGCTGAGCTTCATCCCTTCCAGTTCCATCCATGTTCCTATGAATGCGTCTAGTTTTTCATTTCTGATTGCTGAGTAGTATTCCATCGTGTATATGTACCACAGCTCCCCAACCCACTCATCTGTTTTTGGGCATTTGGGTTGTTTCCAGGTCTTCCCTATTGTAAGGAGTGCTGCTATAAACATAGGGGTGCGGGTATTCTTTTGAATCAGTGTTTTTGTGTCTTTTGGGTCTATTGCTAGGAGTGGGATTGCTGGATCCTATGGAAGTTCCATTCTTAGTAGGTTGAGGAACTGCCATACTGCTTTCCATAATGGTTGGACCAGCTTGCATTCGCACCAGCAGTGTAAGAGAGTTCCTTTTTCTCCACAACCTCGCCAACATTTGTTGTTGCTACTTTTTTTGATGTGTGCCATTCTCACTGGTGTGAGGTGG
>JAGFMF010011431.1:111184-126965 GCA_019455555.1 Galemys pyrenaicus
ATTCCTTTCCTTGATCCTCCTTTGGTTCCCTTATGTTCCTCCTAAGGGAGGAACCATCTGGTATTTTTCTTTTGCCTTCTGACTTACTTCGCTGAGTATCATCCCTTCCAGATCCATCCATGTTCCTATGAATGAATCTAATTTTTCATTTCTGATTGCTGAGTAGTATTCCATCGTTGTGAGGATTTTAAACCTTAACTAAGATAAGGTCATGGGTTACTGAAAAATATTACTTGTCTATATATTTGACCAATTGCACAATAAACATTTTGAAAAGTAAATATAGAGGGTAATAGGATTGTGAAGAACCTCTTAATATTTTTGTGATCTTGAATAATCAAAGGTGTCAATAAGGTGAACAAAAAACATAGAAGGTTATTCTAGCAAGACAGAATTATCTCCTTCTAGGCATTTACACAGCAAGTGACGAACATTTTACAACCTTTCATAAGAGCTGCCAATAATCCAAGTAAAATTTGACATTGTAAAAGAAAAATCCAATTCAAGTTTTGCATCAGTAAAATATTTGATGCTAAAACTGTTTTTTAAAATCTTATAAATTAGTACATCAAATCTTAACATTAAACAGAACAAACTAATTTCCCTTTCCACAAACCACCTACTATTTTCCATGTCCATATACAACCCTTACAGTACAACTTTTCAACATGGCAAAAACAAATACATTTATTAACAGAACAAAACATATATATAATCTCTCTGTGGTATATGAAAATAAGGAGGAAAATTATATAAAATTTAAATTATTCATAATAACTGCTGTTTCAATATTCTTAGACATGATCTAAGGTATCTAATGAATATGTATTAATCAACTAAATTTACTGTCAGTTCAAGTTTTTAAGTTTCTTAAATATCATGGAAATTATCGTCAAGCTGAAATACTCCAAAACATAATTACCCTTGAAATGGAGCTTGTCAGAATAATGATTTGATTTGGTTAAACATAAATTTACATTTTTATACTCTTAAACACTAGGTAGAAGTAGTGCTAGTTTATTTGACCAATAAATTTGTATAAATTTAAGAACATACAAACATAAATTTAAAATGTATACATGTAGTATATTTAGCAATGATAAATAAAATGATTTAATAAAATGTAACTTATTATTAAATAAAAAATATTAAAATACTCTCATTTGCCAAATTTACCTAAATTATATGAACTTGAATTCTTAAAATATTTGAATTAGTTTCTATAAGAACATTTGATTCACACATTGAAGCTATATAATTCAATACAATTTCTTTAATTCCTGGGAGATTTGGGAGCAATTAACTCATGCAACCATGTATTTATTTCTAAATCAATTAGAACAGTGCTTCTTCAAAAGATTTTATAATCTAATTTTGTAATGTCATTCAGAGGTAGAAAACACTACACACACAATGAAAGGTAAAGGTCTTTCTGAATTTCAGTGTAAACAGACAGACAGACATAGATAAATAGCTTATAGCCTCACTTCTAAAATTTCAGTCATGAGTCAAATGTAAAGAGAGAATTACAAAATTCATTGATCCCCATCAAAGAACTGTTCTCTTATTTATAAGCATGGGTTTCTTGACTGGTAAGAATGAGCTAAAAATATATAGAAAAGACTTACCCAACAGGGGTAAGACCTCTAAAAATTATTAATCCACTTCTAGAATCAATGAATGATCAGACCATGAAACCAATAGAGCCAGCACCAGAAACCACGCAAATACTCCAAAAGAATAAAATCCCTATGGTGCTACCAATAGGCAAGAGTCTGGAACACAGGATCAGGAGCTAAACTCACTGTTGGAGCTCCAGATTAACTCTCAGAGAAGAGCACAAAAGGCTCTGAGAGGCCTATTGTTAACTTAGTGAAGCAAAGATGGGACTTGAAAGTGAGATTCAATCCTGGTAGAGTCATGGCTCTAAAACTGTGAGAGAGAAAATGCAACAGACTATTAAGAAGATTATTTTATTCAGGCTAGAAATAGGGAGAATGTTCATAAATGAAGACTATATCAAAGAAAAGGGAGAAAACTTGAGGGGAGTGGTTCTTATTGACCCTTGAGAAGAGCTCAAGGGTATTATCTGAGTCACTTCGAGAAAGGGAAAAGACGTAGGTATTTTATTATTATTTGTGAGGCAGTTACAAATTATTAGTTAGCCATTCCTCAGAACACAAAAGGATCACAAACGTTTTTCCAGATAAAATTCAACTATCAGACTAAACCATGCAGCATCTGACCAAGGTAAGGCTGTATTTGATATTTATCCTAAGAACAACTGGAAGCCATTGAAGGTTTATTAAGGACTATGGCATAGTCTCTTGACTTCAGATAGTCCGGCTCTATCCTCCTACTTGCAGAATAGCCCTTCCCTCAGTTACTCCTGCCCAGGTCTTCGTAAGATGCTGGATTCTGGACCACCTCTTGCTGTGATCCCTCTGCCTAATAAGATGCCCACTGATAACCTGACACTGACTCAGTCTTGCTGACTGAGCCAGGATCACATTCCCTGCACCAGAATATCCCTGAAGGCCAATGCCACCATGCTGAGTATTGAAAGTCTGGGGATCACAAACTGGCCTTCAGGAGCCAGATAGGTAGCCTAAATGACAAAAAGACAAAGGGGATAATGCAAGCAATAAGGAAATGCTGGAGGACTATGACAAACTGGAAAATACAGATCCCTCCCAAACGTGGCAGCCACTGTTCAGTGTAACTGATTGTTGTCAAATAGGCAACCTGTCCAGTATTATCTGATCCTATTTTCAAGTTTCTGAATTTTAAAGTGAGAGTAACCAATTCAAAATATTTTAAAACACTGTTCTGGTCACATACGGTATGAGTTTTGTATTCGGCCTTAAATACCTATTTGGAAATTTCTACTCTCATGCCCAAGGATATTTTGGCCCCATCCCACCCCAGCTACCAACATAGCTCTGTGCTCTTGTTGTGATATTTTTGATCCAACAAGAGATCCCCCTACAACCCCACAGCACTGAAAGCAAATCACCTGTCAATCAACTCTTTGCCTATGAACAACACTAGTACCCACATTTATGTTAAGTCAGCCCCATTCAGAGAATAGATCCATTTGAGTCTACCAGAGAGAAAAAGTACAATCACAATGCACATATGAATGGCAGTGTTCTGCTGTCATCCCAGACCAGGTAGGTTCACCATTGGTTCAGGCATCTTAAAAGAGAACCTTGGAACACTTGGCATCATCCCCACAGATTTTCTAATAAAACAAGCCAGCAGGAAGACAGCAACTTGGGCCTCTCTGCAAATCTCTATATGCTCTTTCCTCTGTAGCGGCTCTCCATCGCTCACTACACTCCACCAAATGTTCTCCTACCTCACCCCCTCTACCCCCTCCCCCATGGTCAGCCTCCAGGCTCAGGCATATCCACTTATGGCAAGCTCACACCATAATCCAGGTATCTGCCATCAGGCATGCGTAAACCAAGTCCACGCTCCCAAATGCTTCCTGCATTCAAGGCTGCAGATGATAGCCACAGAGGCCAACTGGTGCAAAAGCCTGAAAAAAATCTTCATTTATCTCACAGGTGGCTTCATTTGAGTTCTCAATAGGAACTGAAGTGGAGAGCAACCCAATAGCCTCTAATCCAACAAAGGTGGGAAATGACATTTTCCAACTTAAAGGAGATGAGGTTCAGCTCAGTCTTCAATCTTCCACTGGAGAGCGGGCAAGAGGCAGAATAGAAATGGCAGGCAAACCCTGTGAGAAGCTTGACAAGCAATGACAATGATTCTCTTACAGGTTACAATGTACTTGAGCCTCATACTAACTCTCATAAATTGTTCAACTATTCTCCCCTCAAAGAGACTAATTGACTTGACCAAAGCTAATTAATGGTAAACTCAACAGTACATCAGTTCATTATTTGAGTGAGCCACAAAACAACTAGCCTTTGCCAAGTTCCAGTCCTTTGGTTCGATCTCTCCTGGGTCATTTTGCCAAAATTTATGGAAGGTCCCACATTCTGAATGAAGACAGAGGACCAGAATGGCAGCCCATCATGTCCTGGGGATTTTAGACCTCAACATAAATAGGAACAATCCTCTGAGAAACTTAAGTGGTGACTTTATTTACGCATAAAGCAGCAAGGAAGAAAAATTCCTTTTCATAGCCAACTCTTGCACTAGACAATCCTGAAAGGACCCAAAGGACAAATTCACAGAGCATGCACAGAGCGTGCACTCTCAAAGGACACACTCATACCCACAGCCCTCACAAGGACCCCACCCCACCCCCCAGCTTTGGCCACACTTGCAAACTCAAACTAACTAGCTTCAGCCAGTAAACCCCTCAGCTTCCCATCCTGGTCCTCAACACACATGAAATCCTTGGTATTGATATTTTGGGCACCAAACTTATTTCTGCTCAACATTAACGATACCAGAGGAACTTTTAACCTGGAACAAAGTCCCCAGGCTAGTCTGTGAACATGTAAAAAGCCTCAGGAACTGCTCATAGGGATTAGTAGAAATCACTTTTCCAGGTTAATGAATTTTCTGTACCTGTCTGATTTCCAAGTCTGGACCAGAGTTCCTGAGACCTCCTGAGTCAGTGTGACACAAAACTCAGGGAAGGAGCAGGTAAAGTTCTAGAGATTGGTTCCATGTGCTCTTGGAGACATCACAAAAGCGAAGCCCCCACTGTGGTTCTAGAAGCCTCAGGTATTTCCTGCATGGGAACACTCAGTGTGTGCTGCACAGCAAGCCCAGTGTGGACTAAAAATAGGTGACTCCTTACCAGGACAGTTTGACAACTTGCTGAAGAGGCCATCTAACAACAATAAAATCTAAGCCCCCACCACCACCACCGTCCTCCAGGCCTCTGGAATCCACTCATTCCCTCCTAAAGTAGGGGAAAATCCCTGTTAAAATGTACATATATCACCCAATTAACACCCACCAACATGTTAGCATTGATTCCTTTTCAAGATTTGATGATAAAATGACCTAGCATAGAAAGTACAGATGGTAAATAGGTTTAGGCAAAGGTAAGTAAGACTGGAGAGGTATGGGGCAGGAAAGAAGCTTGAAAAACAGTAGCAATGATTTTTCACAAAGTGTTTGAGCCTCACAATAACTGGTAAATTGTTCACCCATCCTCCTCTTAAAGAGGTTAATTGACAGCCCAAAGCTAATCAATGACTAAGCTCAACAGTACATCAGCTTGAGTTGAGCTCTAGAATTATTTGCTGCACTTCTGCTCCACTCAAGCAATATGTTCGTTGTCCAGAATATAAAGATGGTCAAGACATTGACCTAATTGTCAAGGAGCTCAGTCTGTTTTAAATGACAGGAGATAGTGACAACAGAGGCAAATACTGCAATACTAAAAATTGTAGGCACTGTGAGAAAACAGAGAAGGGACACCTGACCCAGATTTGGAGGTGGGGGTACAGAGAGATCAAGAAAGACTTCTTGCAAGAACACAAACATTCTCACTCCAAATTCCATACTCTCTCTATACCCCTGATGATAAACTTCATGTTTTGACACTGGATTCCCCAGCCCACAGATAAGATAGAGTAGGCTCTAAGCCCATCACTCTCAAGTTCTAAATCAAGTCCTACTGTTGTGGAGATCCTATTAGTCAGGCTTCCAGGCCCTGACCTGATAGTCTGAGCCTCTTTAGGCTTCCTGAAACATTGACTGATCTTTCCCCTTAACTTGTGGGCCAGTGGGCCAGACCCAAAGAGTCCGAGATATAGTCAAAGTTCATGTTCTGCCCCATTGAAAATCAGTGATTTGTTCCTTTTGGGGGTCACCTAATTAAAAACAAAGGTATTCACTCCTGTGCACATATGGAGGAGTAAAAATGAAACCCCAAAGTTATAGACATATAAACAACTAACAAGTTTAAATAATAAAAACAGTTATTAAGTGTTAATGATGTACTAGAGTTTTTGTAGACATTATCTCATTTCATCCTCCAACATCCCTATGCAGTAGGTTATACTAAAACCTCCAATTTACAGGTGAAGAAATGGAAGAGTTATAAAAATTACATGACTTGACAAAAACTAAGATTCTAATCCAGGCCTGTAAAATATTGTCTATTACGCTATTGTTCCTGACTTGTGAGCATCCCTCTACTGCCTCTCAGCTATTTCACTCACTCATTCATTTATTCAGTATTCATTAAGTATCTAATGCATTTAAGGTGTAATGCTTGAATATGCTGTAGTTGAAAATATAACTGGATGTGTAAGCAAGGGAATTACCCTTAAAAGTTCAGAGAACAGGGTCTCCCTGATGGCCTTCGGGTTCAGTCTCAGTGTTGTCACCACTGTAGCCTGCGTTCTATCCCCGGCCAGGGAGGGGACCCAAATGGCACAACAGACCAATACTGCCTCACCCGCTGCTCCCCTCAGCAGTGTGTTTCAGTGGATCTGCCTGTTCTGCTCCCTACTCTGTCTCCGGCGAATCCTCTCACTGCTAGGACCTCTAGCCTACACCCCAGTTTTCTACATGCAAAAAAGTTCAGAGAATATAATCTTCCTGGTTTTTAGAACTTAATAAGTCACATTGCCCAATCCCTTTACCCTACAGTGAGAAAACAGAAACCCAGAGAGGTCGAGTTGCCCAAAGTCATATAGCTGATTAGTGGTTGAGCAAGGAATTAGGTTGGGTCTCCCTAAATCACTGACTTTCAAACTTTGAGTATCAGAAGAATATACTCTGAAACACAAATTCCAGAAACTCCAGAGTATACTTTCTAAATCTGTAGGGGTAGTGCCTTGAAATATGCATTTAACAAAGGGCTACATGTGGTCCTTGACCCACACAAAAATAAACTCCTATATTCTGCTGCATCATCTGTATCTCTGAATGAACACAACCAAGCTCATGTCTACCTTAAGGTGGGACAGAAGAGCTAGAACTGATCAGTCAGGAAAGTATTGCTGACACAATCTACTTGGAGAGATAATGTCAATGCAAAGGAAATAACTGGAACGCCTGCAAGCCAGTAAAGAAAAAATACACAAAATACATAGCAAAAACAACTAAGGCTGTAGCAATCAGGAAAAGCTCTCTGTGTACTGAGGTAATCAGGGAGGTCTTTCTGGAGGAGGATCAATATGTCCACAACAAGAATCATTCAGTGGATAAGAAAGAATTCATTCCAAGTGTTACCTGGCAGGGTGAGGGACAGCCTGGGACCCTGAAACCTGCTTGCTCTAAATGGGTTCTGCCATCCACTACATCAAGACAAAACACATTCTAGTGTGTAAGACCTTTAATGGAAAGGCACTTTAGTATAATTAGTGCACAATAAAGAGAAGATAAGAAAAAGACAAAAAATATAGTTTCCAAATCAAGCATCTGAAGTCACCCATCCCCTTAGGGACCAATGCCCTGGAAAATAGGGTTGGCCCAAAGCAGGACCACTGAGGCCCAAAAGCTTGCCAGAAATTTAAAGCACCTTCTGGTGGGGACCCTAGGAGAGGGACAGAAGGGACTAGGCAAGTATGGGACAAAAGGAACAAAATCAAAATCAAGATAAAGACTGCCATTGTTAACCTCCCCGCAGGTCTCTCACCCATGTCTGTTTCAAGCGTTTCTTTCCATGTCCCCCAAGTCCTTGGCACACGTCCAAGGCCAAGAAGCAAGCAGAGTTTCTTCACATGTCTCTCTGTTCCTTGTGCCTCCTCTGGATCTCCTTCATGATATCCCCCGTCTTTCTCTTCCTCTCTTCAGTCTTCTTCCTCTCCCTGCTCAGCTCCACCTTCTTGGTAAAGGGAACCTGGAATCTCCCCTTTCCCTGAGGACCACAGGGAAGAGGAACACTTTGCCGAGTTACAAATGAGGCCAAGAAGGATGTAGTCAGGAGACAGAGAAGAGACCTGCACAGTTTTGCCAGATTCTGGGGATCTACCAGTGGTGGACCAAAGGCATCTGTCTCTTTTCATGAAGCATATGTGGTTTGGGGCCTGGGGGTGGGGGAGACAATAAACAACCAACAGACAATATTAGGTAGTAGTTGGTGCTATGAAGACAATAAGCAGAGTGATTTGCTGGGTGGAGGAAGAGCTATCTAGTAGTAGATTGAGGATAGCCCCTGTGCAGGTGTCATTTTTGCTACAACCCAAATGATGGTAAATGAAGAACAGCAGATAATATGACAAGATGGTTGTTGAGACCATAACTGGGGACTCTCTACCTTAGCTTATCTGCTGTCATCTAAGCCTAGGTAAAAGGCACACAGGGTAGCATTGAGTGTGTTCATTGATTTGTTCAAGATAGGGTGGGGTCTAGAAGACAGCAAAATGTATTTCTGGATCACTGGGTAAAATCAAGTTGGGGGCCTAACCTGATAGAAGAGGCTGCATTTCTAAGGGCACACTTTGTCTTGACATTCCTTTTTCTCACTAAACCCAAATCCTGAGGCACTCCCCAGAACCACTCAAATACCTGGCATTTCTCAAGCTGATTCAGCTCTCTCAACTCTGTAGGAATTCTTTAGGAGGCCCTACAGCCAAGGGCTGAACCACATAAACTGCCCACTGTCCAGGGGCTTAGCCTAAAATGGCCCAAAAGCATGAGTAAGCAGTCATCTCTCTCCCTTACTTGAGGCCAAAGTCTATTGCTCTAGAGTCAGAGCCAGAGACCTATGCTGGGAAAGTGGACCATTAAACTTAAGCAAACCTTTCTTTGACCCCTCCCTTACCTAACTCTTTCAGTCACAGAACCACTGCAGTAGTAACCATGGCCTACAGCTAACAAATGATCCATGGAAAAGTCATCAGGTTGATGATTTGTCTGAAGAGCTCCAACATCCCCCTTCTGTAGCCTTTTCCCTTGAAAGCACTCTCTCCCTGACCAAATATCCAGGACCCTCATGGTGTCTTCTTTCATCCCAACTCCTTCTCTCAGGAAGCAATAGTAAAAGGCCACTAATATTAGGGTAGAAATAATTAATGTGTCTTAAGGAACATCTGCATGTTGACAGTCTTAGAAAACAAATAAGTAAGGTTTTTTTTTCTCTTTACTGGGTACTTTAAGTGCACATCAAAAATTATATCAAAAAACCAATTGCCTGTTTTGAAAAGATGAAGTTAAACTCTGGTTCCTTAAGGCAGAAGCTAAAAGAAAGACAATGCAGAGACAAGAAAGAGCCAAGACACAGATTTGTCATAACTGTAGGATGAGTTTATTTGTTTTTAACCATAATAATGATTAATATTATGGTAACACCCTGCATTGCGGGTATAAAAACATGATCCTCTCCCAAAATATGACTCAACCTCTGTGCTCCCAAATACACTGAAATTCCTTGGAAGGCAGCTGTGGGCCTTCACTGAGACTCCCATTCTTGCTTCTTCCAGAGCTGGGCAAATCAAAGCAGACCCACAACACTCTTGCTAGGTGCCCAGTCATAAGGAAAAAGGTACTAGGCCCACAAATCCCCACAGTAGAGCCAATTATGTCCTGTTCAGACTGAGCTCCCCACTCCCAATTACCACCTTGAAATGAGCTGTTCAAGTGTGATTCAGTCATTTCACCCTACACATTTGAGTGGAAGGGCTTGGGAAAGGTCAGAATAATTGTTGACTTTATTCACAAAATTCCTCTTCTTGCTTGAGGACTCTTTGTCATATCTTTTACATTAAGAAGTGAAAAACAACTCAGTCCCTCTACTCAGACCATACTCTTGGGTGTGGCTTTTCACTTAACTACTTCCTGGAAGGAGGAGAGATAGGAAGGAGTGGGGTGGGCAAATGCTAGGAAGATCTTAGAAGCCAAAGTATTCTAATTACCATCACTTTTGAGTGCAAACTCCAGAGTTTTTTCTTTCCACTTATCACACTTATTTAGGGGAAGCTAAGACCCCGAAGGGGACGTGAATTTGCCCACAGTCACACCAAAAGTATAGAGTAGAGCTTGGGAACAGGAGCCAAGTCCTCCATCTACAGCCAAATGTTCCATCCAAAAAGACGTGTGAGTCTCCCCAGTGAGTCAGGGAAAAATGCAGAGAGACAGGGTTATCAGAGGAGAAGGTTACAATTCATGTGCTTTCATTCAGCCTCCAAAAATGAACAAGAAAGAAAGAGACAAATGGCAGAAACGGATGAATTAGAAATCCCTGAACTGTAGAGTAGGTGCCACAAAATGAGTGCCTCCTATTTTTAAAGATGCAGTTCCAGTATGGAGCCATTCTAGATATACAGGCACCCTTTACTATACTGAACAGAGTGAAAAGGAAAGTGATAAATGGGAGGCAGAATAGAGAAAGGGAAGATGTGGGTGAGAAAAGAAAGGAAACAAGCTGGGGGAAAGATAGGGGGGGAATGACTAAATAAGTGGTTTTAAAAGAACATGCCACCCCAGTATGATTTGGGGTGCTAAGTTATAGTGCATGTGGGCTCTCTTTATCGTCTCTCATCCTCTGCAACCCCCATTCTGCACAATTTTGGGTACACATATTCTCCTTACTCTCCCTGGGGCCCATTCCCCTTTCTTCCCCATCCATGCTAGCCCAGACTCAACTGTTGTAAAGGAATTGCTAGGGCCAGAGGTCAAATATCTGGTGACTTTATATATCTGAAACAAACCATAGAATAAAGAAATGAGAAGAGGCTAGAGGGAAGGTTTCCAGAAAGTCAAAATAAATAAAAATTGATGTCAGCATCAAAAAGTTTTGTCTTTACTCATAAAAGAATCTGTCTCAGAGTCAATTTACTTTCTTTCAGACTAGTCCTTACAAGAGAGTTTATTGTTCCCATAGTCACAACAAATGAAAAACAGAAAATTATGAGGCAGAAATAATCATAGTAACAAATGACAGTTGAATGCATATGTAGATGGTGAATCGGAGTCTTATGGTTTTGTCCTTAGAATAATACCTCAGGACTGACTGCTGTTGTTACACATGGAGCAACTAGCTGAGCATCACAAATATGGCAGATCTCGTTGACCAATCTTGCCTGCCTATGTGCTGTAAGGCATTGTTAGTTGTCTCTTAACCATCCTTTCAGCTTACCATTTGCTTGAAGGTGATGAGTCATGATGGTAACACCATAGCTAGACTCCTTCTTTAAAAGCAATAACAAAACCTTCTTAAGCCCAACTAAGGTAAACTCAGCCCCATTGTCAGAAATGGAGCCCATAGGTGCATGATTGCAGGATGTTTGAGATAGGAATCAGAGCACCTCGTACTCTTAGAGAGGCTACCTTAGACAAGAGTCTGTTCCCTGGACTGATACTGACAAATCATTATAAATTATTTTGTTGCTATTGTTCTTTGTTAAGTCTACCATCTCTACCTAATCTCTAAATTTTTTGTTCTTTAGAACTGGCCCTTTTTCCCCTCTTTCTCCACTCTCTTTTTTTTTAACTTTATAAATATTTTACATACAGCATTAAAAAATTCAAAATAATTTCCAATGATAACAGACATAATAGAATTGTAATTCTTCTGACTGTTAATTACATTGAAAAATATGTGTTGACAGCTACAGATATACCTCCCTGCCAATTCCCACACAAAAATCCTTTTTCTTTCTTTTTTTCCCCTTTTTTTCTTTCTTTATATAAATTTGATATCAATTGTGGTCCCCATTGATTTCCCACCACCATTTCACCAGTGCACCATCACCTCAGTCCCTTCCGCTAATTCTGCCCACAATCCATTCCCTCCTCTCTCCCCACAAAATGTTTCTGATTTGTCTTTGTCTTTTTATTTTTGTTGTGTTTTTGTTTTATTGTTATTATTTTTTTACTTGGTCACTTCTTTGGTTCCTTTATATTCCTCCTAGGAGTGAAACCATCTGGTATTTTTCTTTTGTCTTCAGACTTATTTCGCTGGGTATAATCCCTTCTAGCTCCATGTTTCTAGGAATGGCTCTAGTTTATCTTTTAAAAAAAAATACTTATGCATACAAGAGCTGGGGTACAGGCCACAGTCACGGGAATTGAGAGGATTCACCAGAGACGGTGTGGGGAGCAGAACAGGCAGATCAACTGAAATACACTGCTGAGGGGAGCAGTGGTTGAGGCAGGAGAGGTCTGCTGCGCCATGTGGGTCACCTACTTGACCAGGGATCGAACTCTCACTGCTGTGCCACGTATGCTTCACAGTACATGCTCAACCCGCTGTGCCACCAGGGAGGCCCCAAATATCCTTTTTATATTAATCCCAGGTCCAAGAATCTAATCCAAAGAAATGTTCTTAAAATACACAACAAATTATTTGAGTGACAGTATTCAACATCACTTGTCATGCAGAATCAGTTTTCAAAAATAGAAAAATGATAGAACAAATTATGGTAACTATTATGCAATATATCACATTATATCATACATTTATATATCATGTTTTATATGAGCATATGTAATAAATAAGTATAAAATATTACATTATTAAATTGTTTTTACCATTAAAGTAATGTTTATAAGAAAAATTAAGTTTAAAAATATGTACTCTCTTTTACTTGGGGTTTTTTTAAGAGTCAAATTTTATTACTACCACCATTCCTTATACCCTTTTGCTCCTTTTCCCTTCACTCCCCCCTTAACTACAAATGCATCACTTCTTTTATTAGTGTCCACTAATTTTTATAAGTATTTTCTTTGTCAAAACATTACCTATGTAAAGTCCAATATTTTTCTGTGTCATCCTGATTTGTTTTATTAGACATAATTCCCTCAAACTTCTTCCATTTTGCTATAAATGGAAGCTTTATTGTTTTTCTTTATGGGTGAATATTATGCCATAGTGTGAATATACCACACCCTTTTTTATCTTCTACCTTCTATCTTCTACCAATAGGCATTTAGTTTGCTTCCATGCCCAGCTACTGTAAGTAATGCTACAATAAACATTGTAAAGCACATAGTTTTTTAAAATTGATTATTTACTATTCTTTGAATAGACACCCAGAAGTGGGATGGCTGGATCATGTTTCCATTTCTAGTTTTATAAGGTAAATTCAGATCATTTTCAAAAAATGACCATGCCAGTTTACATTCCCACCAATGATGTGTTAAGCTTCCTCTTTCTCCACATCTCTCCAATACTTGTTGGATGGCTTTGTCCTATGCGCCATTCTCATAGGTATAAGATGACATCTCATTGTGGTTTTGACTTGAATCTCCCTTACTAAAAACAATGATGAACATTTTTCCATATGTTTGTTGGCCTTCTGAATTGTTTCTTTAGTGAATTGTCTGTTCAGGACTGCTACCCATTAATTAATTGGATTGTTTCTTTTTTATTGGTAAATTGAATAATTTCTTGTGTATCTTAGCTATTAACCCCTTTTTGGTTGTATAATGTGTGAATATTTTCTTTAGTCAGTAGGGTGTCATTTTAATCAATTTATATTTTCATTCACTGAGTAAACACTTTATAACCTGAGGTAATCCCACTTGTTTATTTTACTTTTATTTCCTTTGCCATGGAGGTCAAATCTCCCAAAACATCATTATCATTAAAGTCATGAAATATATTGGCAATATTTTCTTCCATATATTTTATTATCTTTTATAAAAAGTTTTGGGGTTTTTTTAAGATTTATTTATGCATACAAGAGCTGGGGTACAGGCCAGAGTCTCAGGAGGTGAGAAGATTCACCAGAGACAGAGTGGGGAGCAGAACAGGCAGATCAATGGAAGTACACTGCTGAGGGGAGCAGCAGGTGAGGCAGGAGAGGTCTGCTGCGCCATGTGGGTCCCCTCCTTGGCCAGGGATTAAACTCGCACTGCTGCACTGTGGTTGCTTCACAGTTCAGTGTTCAACCTGCTGTGCCACCAGGGAGGCACCAATTATTTTATTCTTTCAGGCCCTATTATATCTAAGTCTTTAATCCATTTTGAATTTATTTTTTGGGTGTGGAGTTAGAGTAGTCCAAAATCATTTTTTTAAATGTGATCTTTCAGTTTCTCCAGCACCCTTTGTTAAAGAGACTCTCCTTTCCCCATTATGTGTTCATGGCTCTTTTATTGTAAATTAAGTATTAATATATCCATAGATGTATTTTGTGGCTCTCAACTCCTCATGTTCATTTTTATTCTAATACCATATTGTTTTAGTTACTTTTGCTTTGTAGCATTTATAGTTTAAAATCAGGTGACCTGATTCCTCTATTTCTCCCCTTTTTTGTCAGAACTGTTTTTGTTTTTTGAGCCCTTTTATTGTTGCATATAAATTTTAATATTTTTGAATGATTTCTTGAAGAATATTGCTGGTATTCTAATGGAGATTGTTAAATTTATATATCACTTTTAGTATAAGAGTCATTTTAAGTATATTGATTCATCCCAACCATCCCCTTATGCCATGATCTATATCCATTAATGATGGCTTTAAGTTTTCATTATTTTGGCCCCTCACCTCCTTGCTTAGGTTAATTCTTAGGAATTTGATACAGTTGTGAATGGAATTACTTTTAATCTCTTTTTTCCTCATTCATTGCTTGTATATAAAAATGAAACAGATTTTTGTATGTTGACTTTGTAACCTGCCATTTTGCTGTATTCATTCATTGTTTCTAATAGCTTTATGGTGGAACCTTTAGGGTTTCCTATAGATAGTATCATTTCATCTGAAAATAATGATAGATTCACTTCTTTTCCAACCTGAAATCCTTTTATCTCCTGTTGCTGTCTGGTTGTACTAGGTGAAACCTAACATTCCCACCCACCAACCCAGTGACCCCAGCAGGTCGTGCAACCTCACCACTACCCAGACTCAGGCCAGGGCAGGCCACAAGGGTCCTGTCCACTGGTCCAGTAATCCCAGCAGACCTCAAACCTCATGGCTTTCCAGGATCCAAACCTGGGAAGGCTGCATACATCCTGCCCTCTGGCACAGTGAATCCAGCATGTCCTATGACCCTGCTTCTCACTTGGATAAGTTCTGCAGGAGGCACTAGCTACTGTACCCATCACCTAGTAAGTGACAAGAAGAGTGATAGAAGAAAACCTGTGCCTGACAGAAGTCCCAATACAGCAGATCAAACCCAAAAGCAAGAAGTGGAAAGAAAATACAAATGGTCAAGCAAATCCTCAGAAGAACAATTCACCACAGAGAAAAAAATAAAACACCAGAACCAAATCACAAAACATGGAAGATAAGTTCTTTAAGTTATCAAGAAATTGATAACTTCTTTATCAATCCATCACAATTCAAAATTGCTATCATAAAGAAAATTAAAGATTTGGACTACACAAAGAAAACTCAGAGGAAAAGTTCAGAGATATACAAGAAAATCCAGAAAATCAAATGAATGTTATGAAAAACACAATCAAGGAACAGATCAAAACTGAAATGTTAAATAAGAAAATAATTGAACTGAGAATGTAGGAAGATCAGTGGAGGAGATGAAAAGTTTTAGAGAAAGCCAAGGAAGTAGAAGAGACCAAGTGGAAAAATGAATCAGTTGACACAAAGATACAAATGAGGACAGAAGCAAAGAATGAGAAAAGGAAATAAATTAAGCAACATTGCAAGAATTATCTAACACCATGAGGAAAGGAAATATAAAAATTATAGGCATCTCAAAGGGAAAAGAGAGACAGAAGGGAACTGAAAAATTATTTATAAAAATAATAAAAGACGGGCCTCCCTGGTGGCGCAGTGGGTTAAGCAGCGCACTGTGAGGCAAACCGCAGCCACTGCAGCACAAGTTCGATCCCTGCAGCCGGCCAGGGAGGGGACCCACATGGCGTGGCAGACCTCTCCTGCCTCGCCCGCTGCTCCCCTCAGCAGTGTACTTCCGTTGATCTGCCTGTTCTGCTC
>JAGFMF010011431.1:127015-141109 GCA_019455555.1 Galemys pyrenaicus
CTCCCCGCTCTGTCTCTGGTGAATCCTCTCACCCCCCACACTTCTGGCCTGTACCCCAGTGCTTGTATGCATAAATAAATAAATCTTTAAAAAAAATAATAATAATAATAAAAGACAACTTCCCAAACTTAAAGAAGGAAATGAATGTATAAATACAGGAAGATAAAAGAACACCAAGATATCTAAACAAAAGAAAAAGTACAGCAAAACATACAGTAGTAAAACAGCCAAAATTCCAAGGAAAAAATAGTGAAGTCAATGAGGGGGAGAAAACAGATGACTTATAAAAAAAAAACCAATTAGGCCAACATCAGACTTCTCTGAAGAAACACTACAGGCAAGTAAAGGATAGAGTAATGCATTAAAGATATTCCAAAATAAAAGCTTCCAACCAAGAATACTCTATCCTGCAACACTCTCCTTAAGACACAATGCAGAAATAAAGGTCTTGTCAGACAAACAGAATTGTAGAGTTGCAACCACTAACCCCCACCCAAGAAATATTAGAAGGAGCTCTAGTATTAAAACCAAAGAGGAATAAGCACAAATAATTAAACAAGCAATTAAATAGAACCACCAAAAAAGGGGTGGGGGAGACTAGCAATAGCACACATTCATATATCTAAATCACTCTAAATTTCAACTGAACTCACCAATAAAAAAAACATAGAGTATCTAGTTAGAGTAGGAAATAGGATCCAGCCTTCTTCTGCCTCCAGGAAACACATCCAAGTTTCAAGGATAAATACAGACTGAAAGTAAAGGGATGACAAACCTACAAGCAAATGGCTTGTAGACAGTGAAGGTCATGCTTATATGAGAAAAAAATAGACATCCAAATTTAAAAGGTAATAAGAGACAGGAATGGATACTATATAATGTTTAAAAGAACAATAAAGCATGAAGACCTAGCACTCTTCACCATATACACACCAAACAAAGAGTTACCAAAATACATCAGACAATTGCTATCAATCATGAAATAAAAAGTTGAAGGAAATACATATGTAGTTGGAAACTTTATCACTCCACTCTCACCAATGGAAAGATCAATGAGACAGAAAGTAAATAAGGACATAGTCATCCTAAACAAGGCACTAGATAGACCACAAGGGCATATTAGACATTTATATGACACTGCACCAAAGAGCCAAATATACATTTTTCCCAGGTGTGCAAGGATCATTCTCCAAGTTGACCATATACTGGGCTATGAGACAAACACCAACAAATTCATGAATACTGAAGTCATACAAAGTATCTTCTCTAAACATTAAGGCACTAAAATAGAAATTACAAAAAGAAAACAAAGAAATACTCTCATAGAGACTGACCAACATACTACTGAAAGACCACTTGGTTAATGAGGAAATAAAAAAATACCTTGAGACAATTGATAAGGACACAACCTTTCAGAATACATAGAACACAGTACTAAGAGGGAAGTATATAGCTGTACTGGTCCACATCAAGAAACTAGAAAGAGCCCAAACAAATAACCTAGTCTTTCATCTCAAGGAACTAGAAGAAGAACTAAAAAAAAGTACAAAGCCAACAGAAGAAAGGAAATAATCAAAATTTAAGCAGAAATCAATAAAATAGAATTAAAAAGTCAGTCTAAAATATGAAAGATAACAAAAGCTGGTTCTTTAAAAAAAATAAACAAAATAGACAAACCTCTACCTAGGCACACTGAAAAAAAGAGGGAGAAAATTGAAATAAATATGATCAAAAATGAAAGAGGAGATTTTACAGCAGACATTGTAAAAATTCAGAGGGTAATAAGAGATAATGATAAACATTTATATGGAAACAAATTCAAAAACCTAGATGATATGGACAGATTCTTAGAATTAAACAATTGTCCAAGACTGAACAGGGATTAGGGCACCTGGACAAACCAATCACAAAGCAAGGAAATTGAAACAGTAGTCAAAATTCTTCCCCAAAACCAAACAAAGTCCAGGACCAGATGGGCTCACAAGTGAGATCTACCAAATGTTCAAAGACAAATTTATACCTATGCTGCTCATCTTTTTAAAAAAAACCAAGGTAGAAGAAATACTTCCAAACAGGTTTTATGAGACCAATGTCATGCTAATACCAAAATCAAACAAAAACAACTCAAAGAGAACTACAGTCCAATATTCCTAATGAACACAGATGCAAAAATCCTCAGTAAAATCTTTGCAAGCCAAGTCCAACAATGCACTAAGACTAAGTCCCATGACCAAGCAGGATTTATATCAGGAACACAATGATACGTCAATATACAAAAATCAGTCAACATAATTCACCACATCAACAAAGAGGAAAGTAAAAATCACATGATCATTTCAATAGATGCTGAGCAAACATTTGACAAGATTCAGCATCCATTTATGAAGAAAATCCCTGAAAAACTAGATATGTAATATAACGCATGTTAACATAATAAAACCCACATATGACACAACCACAGCTATGACCATATACTGGGTGATATGTTTTTCAATGGTGAAAAACAGAAATGCTTTCAGCCAAGATCTGGCCCATGACAAGAATGTTCATTCTCACCACTACTATTCAACACAGTACTGGAATTCCTAGCTGGAGCAAATAAGCAAGAGAAAGCTATCAAAAGAATTCAAATTGCAAAGGAAAATATAAATCTATCATTATTTGCAAATGATATGATAATATGCATAAAGAACCCCCAAAGACTCCATGGAAAAACTAATTAAAACAATAAACCAATTTAGCAAAGTGGCAGGACACAAAATCAGCCCAAAAATCAGTTGCCTTCTTATATGCAAACAGTGAGCTACAAAAGGAAGAAATTAAGAAAGCCATCTCATTTACAATCTCATAAAAAAACAAAAGTAAGTACCCGGGAATAAACCTAAAAAAATTGGTGAATGACCTATACAAGGAAAACTATACAATATTGTTTTCTTTTTTTAATTATATATTTTTATATTTTTTTTCCTTTTTGTACAGTGCTTGTTTTCTCCCTTTAGATGTAGTCCCCACAAAATTCCCATCACCCTTTCATCCATGTACCATCACCATAGTCCCTTGTGTAAGAACACATTCTCTCCCCTGTTTTGATCCTTCTCCCACCCCTTACCCTGCAGAGTGTCTCTGATTAATGGATGCCTGTTAATTTTGTTTTTTATTATAATTATTTTTCCCCTGGACCCTTATTTGCTTCCCCTACATTCCTCCTATAAGTGAAAGCATCTTATATTTTTTTCTTTTTCCTTCTAATTTATTTCACTGAGCATAATCCCTTCCAGCTCCATCCATGTTGCTGCGAATGGAATGAGTTTATCTTTTTGATTGTTGAATAGTATTCCATTGTGTATATATACCACATCTTCTTGATCAGTCATCTAGTTTTGGGCATTTAGGTTGCTTCCATGTTTTACCTATTCTAAACAGTGATTCAATAAATATAGAGGTACAGGTATCCTTTTGAATTAATATTTTTTGTTCTTTGGGTAGATTCTGGGTAGATGCCAGTATATATTGGGTCATATAGAAGCTCCATTTTTAGTAGTTTGAGGAATCTCCACACAGCTTTCCATAGTGCTTAGACCAGTTTGCATTCCCAGCAGCAGTGTAGGAGAATTCCTTTATCACCACATCCTTTCCAACATTTGTTTCCTTTTTTTTTAAAAATATGTGCCATTCCCACTGGTGTAAGGTAGTATATTGTGGTTTTGATTTGCATTTTCCTGATTATAAATGATGTTGAGCATTTTTTTCATATACCTGTTCGCCATTTGCAGGAAAACTATTAAAAATTGTTAAAATATATAAAAGAAGTCACAATGAAATGCAAAGCTATTTCCTGCTCATGTATAGGAATAATCAACATCATCAAATGGCCATCCTAACCAAAGCAATTTACAGATTCAATGCTATTCCAATAAAAATCTCAATGTCATTCTTCAAAGAAATAGAACAAAGATTACTGAAATTCATATGGCACCAGAAAAAACTCCAAACAGCTAAAGCTCTCCTGACTAAAAAGGGAGGATATGGAGGTATCACACTTCCAGGTTGCAAACTACACTGTAAAGCCACAATAATTAAAACAGCATGGTACTGAAACAAAAATAGACACACAGACCAACAGAATAGAGTGTCTAAAAATAAAACCAGACATTGACAACTAATCTATGGCAAAGGAGCAAAGTATATCCTCTGGAACAAGAAAAGCCTCTTGTTCAATAAATGATCTGGAAAAATTGAACTGCTACATGCAAAAGAACGAAACTAGATCACTATCTCATGCATACACAAAAATCAACTCAAAATGGATAAAAGACTTGGATATAAGACCTAACCCCTAATGACAATGAACATTTTTTATGTGCCTGTTGGCCATTTCTCAGCAACTATTTCTTTAAATAAATTCTCTATAATTTTCTCTTTTTCTTCTTCTGGGACTGCCATAATGTGGATGTTATTACCTTTAGGTTATCACAAAGAGCTGTTACACTCTTTTTTTATCTTTTTTCTCTTTCTTCTATTTATATATTCTCTACAAGTGATCCACCAAGCTCACTAATTGCCTCCATTGCTTGCATTTGTTTACTGTTGAGGCTCTCTATTGTATTTTTAAATTCAGTTATAGCAATTTTATGTTCATTGGTTATAATAGTAGTCTCATGTTTTCTCAATCTTTAATGTGTTGCTTGTTTTCATCATCTATGGTGTTTCTTAATTCAGCAAGCATGGTTATAACTGTTTCCTTAAACTCCTTATCGGGTATATTCCACTGTTCTGCAGGACTGAGATTCTTAATCAGGGTTTGTTTTTGCTCCAGTATTTGTGATATGTTCTTCTGTCTCTTCATAAATAAAGTGATTTATACTTTTCCTATAAGGAGCTGGGTATAATCCTAGGTTTTTTACCCAGGATCTTTAGGTTTCAATTATTTCACAGGTCAATAATTGCATCTGTTCAGGTCACTGAAGCACTGCTTCTGGTAAGGAGTGAGAGGTAGAAAGAAACCTGGGCAGTAGGGCACCAAAAGATTGCCTCCAGTGCACGGCCAACATTCAGCTTCCTATCATGCTGTAGGTACACAAGTTGTGAACCCCTCCCCAGGCAAATTCTTCAGCCAAAATTTTTCATACAGTCTCATACCAATCTCAACATCTAGGTTGTGACCAAGCAATAGATGTAGCACTGTGGGGACTATAGTTGAGTCAGACAAACACACCAGGAATTGCTCTTTCTTTCCTAGTGCTGGGCTTTATCTTGGGACATTTGTTTCTGTTATTAAGATCCAGGTTTCTTCAACTCAGGTCAGTGAGGGCATTCAGTTGTGTTTCTGTTTTGACCCTGGTGGGGCTAATGCAGGTATTTTGTATATCATGGCTTCAGACTGAAAATAGCCTGTCTATGAGACAAAAGTAATATGATCTGGGTCTCCCTGCTGGCTCTGGCTCTAACTGTTGTATTTTGGGAGCCTCAGATTCAAGCCAGTATTACCACACTGTACCCTTATTCCTATAGTTCCCGAGTGGTGCACATGCACCTGTATGCCAACACCATGCACCCCCTTCTCCAGTAGAGTGCATGATTTTAAGTCTCTGATGTAAACATGTGCCCTTGAGGTTAAATCAGCAGTCACCCCTCCCTCTTATGGTTTGTACTGCCCCAATATTACTCAAGATACTGTTTAATTATAGTTTTTCCTGCCTCTTTCTACCATACCAGTGTTTTGGGTATATACAATAGTCATAGGTTTATCATTCATGGGCTGTTGACTTGGTTTTGTTGTAATTTCATTGTGAATAAGAGAAGGAGGTAAACTTGGCATTTTCATGCTGTAGCCATTTTCCTATACTCCTGCTTTTAGTTCTTCCATTGTGGCTACTGACTGAGATTTCCTGGGAAAATGTAGTCGCTTTAGGAAGACTGGACTGAGTATCCCCACCTGCTCCACATTCTCCTATTCATGTTGTTTTTAGTGTCGGAATCCTACCCAGAGCCACTAAGTTAAGCTAGTGTCAATAGTTCCTGGATATGCTTGCTCTTTGCAGTTCAGGCACGATAAAGTTATCATCTTTACTGTCGTTTGAATGGGTTTGGATGTGAGGTATGCATCATGGAGCAGTGGGGAGGAGGAAGACATTAATATCAGAAATGAGAGCTAGAAGTCACTACCCTGACCACTTAGATGGGCCTAGAGGGAATAAGCAGTGGAACAGAACAATGTACTGGCTAAAGGGCATGTGGCTCTCTGGGGACAGTTAGGTATGGCAAGCAGTGTTCCAGAGGTCAGGTAGGTTCAGCAGCAGCCTCTTCCATCACAGCCTGAGGATTTAGATAGCAGGCAACATTCCTCCAAATTAAATAGACGGGAGCACTGTGTCCATTCACAGCTGAACATGGAAATCCATTCAACCTCTAGGGGAGGAACTTGGCAAGAGTTAGTAAGGGAATCAAGGCTCCAAGTAATTGAAACTTAGTCCAAACAGAACACCAAACCCAGGCAAATGAACTGAGCCACTGTTGGGGGAATATAAGGGGGAGGGCAGGAAAACACTGACAAGATGGTTATAAGTACCTGGGACTTTCTTGTGGTTCACTCCAGTCACCAACTGGCTGAGGCAACTGAGAGGTTGCCACACCCCGTTAAGAATAAGTTGAGAGAAAAAAAAAAGAATAAGTTCAGAGGCAGCCATCTTTCTGCCCACCTGTGATTATGCAGGTGCTTCTCTTCCTCATCTCTCTCTCTCTCTCTTCCTCCTCTCTCTCTCTCTCACTCTCCCTCCCTACCTCCTCCCCCTCCCTCTTTGCAGGGCAGCAGCCCTCCTGCCTGCCTATGACCCTTATCCTGCCAGAACAAACGTCTCTTCACTGACCTCCCTCAGCAGAAGCAGCTCTCCTCAGCAACCATGCAGGCCTCTCTCAGCAAGCCTGTCCCTTTCAGGGCAAATCTTTCTGCCCACTTGTGTCTACACAAGTGCCCTTTCTTATTCTGTCCCTTTCCCTAATAAACCTGTTCTTTTAAATGTAAAAAAAAAAAAACAGCTGAGGTTGGGATCTGGGAAGTACTAAAGAGGACAGTGACTTGCAGTTCTCTTAAAATATTTCCATGATCAGGTGCATTCTTGGTGGGCCAGAAATTCACAGTAGAACTTCAGCTTCTCTGAAGATCCTTGACACAATTTTTAAACAGTTTTACTGAATTATACTTCACATACCATATAATTCACCCACTTAAAGTGTATAATTCAATATTTTCTAATACATGTACAGGGCTGTGCAACCATCACCACAATCACTTCTCAAATTTTTTATTTTGAGATAATTGTACGTTCATGTGTAGTTGTAAGAAATAATGCAGAGGGGCCTCCCTGAAGGTGCAAGGGGTTAAGGCACAGCACTGTGAGGCTATCCGCAGTCACTGCAGTATGGGTTCAATCCCCGGCCAGGGAAGTGACCCACATGGTGCAGCAGATCTCTCTTGTTTCACCTGCTGTTCCCCTCAGCAGTGTATTTCAGTAGATCTGCCTGTTCTGCTCTCCAATCTGTCTGTGGTGGCTCATCTCACCCCCCACAGTTCTGGCCTATACCCCAATTCTTGTATGCATAAATATTTTTTAAAAAAGAAATAATGCAAAGTGATATACTTTTCCCAGTTTCCCATAATAGTAAGATCTTGCAAAACTAGAGCTCAAAATCACAACCAGAATATTGGCATGGAAGCAATCCACCCATCTTTTTCAAATTTCCCCAGTTTTACTTGTATTTATGTGTGTGTATACATGTTTGTTTCACTCCATACTACTTTCTCATCTGTGTAAGTTTGTGTATCCACAGTCAAGATCCTGAACTTTGTATTACCACAGCGATTCCTCATATTGCCTCCATATCTCCCTTCCCTAAACCCTGGCAACCACTGATATGTTCTCCATCTTTATAATTTTATCATTTCAAGAATGTTTTATAAGTGGAATCATATAGTATCAGTCACTCGGGGTTGACTTTTTTCATTCAACGTAATTCCTTTGAGATCCATCTGAATTATTGCATATTTCAATAGTTCATTATTTTTTATCTTGTTCTCACTTTGAAGTTAGAAAAATCTGCCAGTGACTTGGTACACTGAAAGAGAGGGCCTGGAGATGATATTGCCATACAGTGAAGGAACTACAGAAACAGAGTACATGGGCTTCAGTAGAATTCTCCCCGTCTTGGAGACATGCCTGGAGTCTTGAACTTCACTTAAGCACATGGCTCCCTCTTTTTGTTGAAAAGTGCACAACTCTGTCATTAAGCAATTGTTGCCAGAAGTTGTCATTACAGGATATCTAGCATTTCGGGGTTCCACCCAGATCAGACCCCACTCTCTAGAGGAGAGGCCTCATAAGTAAAAAATCATTAATCCTAGCTCAACCCAATCATCAAGTACTTAATATTCCAGAAACTGTTCACATACTGAACAACAGTTGTCTTTTAGAGAAGAAAAACCATGACAGAAGCCAAGGAGTCTCAGGAAAGCCAAAGACTCTTGCTTGATTTTTAGATCAGAGCTGTCTTGCAGAGGAATACTCCAACAGTCTTGAATGTACTGATTTCATATTTCTCTTCTTTCACTCATCCTAAACCTAATCTGCCTCCTCAACTTCCGTTGATCCCGGGATCAATGAAGTATCTGTTATATGTCTATAATTTATTTTAAAATACTAAAGCAGAGATAGTGTGATGTACTTCACAATTAGCTTAAATATACACTCTATGTGCAGACAACTGTCTTAATTAAGACCTTTCACTCAAAAGTCACACGCCAGAGATTGCAACTACAGCTATCAGTTTTAGCTATCACTACTTCTTATTAACACCGGAGGCTATCATAATTAACACAATAAATGTGAGAAATCAGTGTACATTGGGGAAAACAGAGTCATGCTAATAATTTATAGAAAGGTTGTTACAATGGACTCTGGTGAAATTAGTACTATTTGAAGCATGTGGATGGACTAAAATATTTTAGTCTGAACAAAGTATTCAAATCTAGGGATGGTAATAATAATAATAATCTTTTGGGATGGTACCATTTACCTGATTCCCATAAAGTGCTGGACCTTGATGCTATTTCCAAATAATTCACATTCCCTGACCCCAATAAGTGGTTAAATGAATCCATGACTGGACTATTAATTATCACATTTACCTCAGTTGAACCTTTAATTCAAGAAGAGCCAGAAAGAATAGAGCTATAGATCATTGAGTTTCTAGAACAAGTTTTAGGACTTTTTTGTGCCTGCTTGCTAATAAATGTTTATATGTGTGGTAGACTTCTGGTGTGATGCTTGTTTTCATTCTAAATTGTCATCAAGTTTATGGGGAAGTAGCTAACCCCATTACTCACTATTGGTGACTACCAAAACCTAGCTGTAAAACCAAGTAGTCATGCATGATCAGATTTGCATAGGTCAGTTCATCCTTAGATCCTAATAAAGCAAAGAAGAAGCCCTAATGGTAGGAGTTCCATAAAGCTCTGAAAAATTCCAAGAGGCACAAAGATTCTGAAAGGAAAATACTGAACTCAGTAGCAAACTCAGTAGATATCAAGTGAGGAGTCCAGAAACTTGTGGTTCTGAGTATTCATTGGGAAGGGCTTATAGTTAAAATTTTATTTTTATCTGTAACCGAATTTATTTTTAACATACATTTATTATATCATCTTCCATATGTGTACAATATATGATTTCCCCATGAAATTCCCACCACCAATTCACCCATGTACCACCACCATGGTCCCTTGTGCTCTTCCCACCCCTGTCCTGATCTTCCTCCCTCCTCCTCCCCTACAGAATGTCGCTTATCTATAGTTGCCTGATGATTTTGATTTTTACTTTATTATAGTTGCTTCTTTCCCCTGATCCCTTATTTGGTTCCTCTACATTCCTCCTATAAGTGAAACCATTCATTATTTTTCTTTTTCTTTCTGGATTATTTCACTGAGCATAATCCCTTCCAGCTCCATCCATGTTGCTGCAAATGGCATGAGTTAATCCTTTTTGATTGCTGAGTAATATTCCATTGTGTAAATATACCACATCTTCTTGATCCAATCATCTAGTTTTGGGCATTTGGGTTGTTTCCATGTCTTACCTATTGTAAATAGTGCTTCAGTAAACGTAGGGATGCAGGTATCATTTTCAATTAATGTTTTTGTGCCTTTAGTTAGATACCTAGGAATGGAATTGCTGGATCATATGGAATCTCCATTTTTAGTAGTTTGAGTAAACTTCACGCTCTTTCCATAGTGGTTGAACCAGTTTGCATTCCCAGAAGCAGTGTAGGAGAGTTCCTTTTTCTCCTCATCCTCACCAACATTGTTGCTAATTGTTTTTTTTTTTTAATATGTGCCATTCTCACTGAAAGGTGGTACCTCATTGTGATTTTGTTTTGCATTTCCCTGATTACAAGCGATGTTGAGCATTATTTCATATGCTTGGTGACCATTTGAATTTCTTCTTTGGAAAAGTATCTTTTTAGATCTTCTGCCCATTTTTTGACTGGGTTGTTTACTTTGTTTTTGTTGAGCCTCATTAGCTCTTTTAGATCTTTGTGATTGACTATTCCGTATCATTAGTATTGTGTGCAAAAATTTTCTCTCAGTCAGTGAGGTGTCTCTTTGATTTGGTTAATGTCTCTTTTGCTCTTTTATTTGATGCAGCCCTAGCTGTTTATCTTTTTCTTAGGAGGTACTTTTTATTTTTTTAAGATTTTTTTATGTATGCATACAAGATCAGGGGTACAGGCCAGAGTCACAGGAGGTGAGAGGATTCACCAGAGACAGAGTAGGGAGCAGAACAGGCAGATAGACTGAAATACACTTCTGAGGGGAGCAGCAGGCCAGGCAGGAGAGGTCTGCTATGCCATATGGGTCCACTCCCTGGCCAGGGATCTAACTCTCACTGCAGGCTGCAGCGCAGCAGATGCTTCACAGTAAGGAGCTCAACCTGCTGTGCCACCAGAGAGGCCCTGGGAGGTACTTTTTAATGGCATAATCTCTTAAAGTGGATCTTCCTGAAAGAGTTATAGTTCAAAGCCTTGAAATTATGAGGTATCAATAAACCTTTGATAGCTTTAGCTAACCCCATACATCCTTACAAATCTAAAATCTCTGAACGATCATTAATAGAACAAAAAACTTCTTGAAATATTTCCGTGCCAGGCATGTGGCATTTCACTATCCTTTTTAATTCTAAAAAACAAACAAAACAAAAAACCTTCAAGAAAAATAAGCTTATGGTATTTAATGTCACTCCTCTGGAATTCTATGGCCTTTAAGTGACACACCTGGTACTCAAGTCTCATTTGTCTTTTTTTTTTTACAGTGTTTGCCCATTTTTTAAATATATATTTATTACATCATCCTTCATATTTGTACAATGTGAGATTTTCCCATGAAATTCCCACTACCAATTCAAGTCCCATTTGTCTTTTTCTGTTCAGCACTTTCCTGCCTTCAATCCTTTGAACAATGGTCAAATAGAAGGGGAAAAGTCAGGCAAGGACGGAACTTGTATTCACAAAACAGTCTGCTTTCACTACCAAGTCACTATAACCCATCTCATTTCTCTCTATCCTTCATAAACTTCACTATAGTAAGCAATTATAGAAATAAAAAAGAATAAAAAATGTCAATATCAATCCACATACTCACTAGCGTATGTAACTGTGTGTTACTAACTCACTATGAGACCTTCAAATATTATATATGTATTTACAATCACATTTTAGTCTCACAGTTACCTAACAGGCTGCTTCAATTATTTCAATTGTATATCTGAACAGACAGAATTGGAGAGGATAAAATGCCTTGCCTATGGTCACACTGCCAGTATTGAGAGCCACAAGTCAAACCCAAATCTGTCTGATACCATAGCCAATACATTGACACTTCTTATCACTTACCACTTAGACACTACCCTGATATTTCACACCTGAAAATTCACTCTTGAACTCAAAGATAGCCTGAGATCCACCACTAAAAATGTGGTCCAATTCCAAGACTGTCAGCACCCCAGGATGGCACAGCCCCAAACCCTTGCTGAAGGTCAAGTCATCCTGTCCCATGCAAGCATCCAGCTGGCCCCAGTTATGGTTCAGGAGGCTGAGCAATTCCTACTGGGATTGATATTCTCTCTCTCTCTCTCTCTCTCTCTCTCTCTCTCTCTCTCTCTCTCTCTCTCTCTCTCTCTCTCTCTCTCTCTCTCATTCTCTCTCTCTCTCATTCTCTCTCTCATTCTCTCTCTCTGTCTCTCTCTCTGTCTCTTTCTCATTCTCTCTCTCTCTCTCTCTCATTCTCTCTCTCTCTCTCTCATTCTCTCTCTCTATTATTTCCAGGTTGGAGTCAGTATGTCAAGCACCTCTGTTTTGAAAATCTTCAGGGCACTTGAGAATACAAAGCTTTTTTTTATATCTGTAGGAGAGGAGACCCCTGTCACATTAAGAGAAACCATGAGTATTGGTCTCACCCTTGAACTCTCTGGCCCTTGCTTGCCTCCCCAGCTCTGAACTATTCCTTTCTTCCCTCCCATACCCAAAAACCACTCCCAATCTACACTTGGTTCAGAAGAAAGTTACAATTTTACAAATAGATTAATGGCCATTGCTTTGAATTACACAATGCCTTGGGTAAACTATGAGATTACAAAATTTAGCTTTAAAAACAATTGTTTTATGGCCAGCCAAGTCATGATACTGTCATCTCATCTCACACCAGGGTGACCTCATCCTCCACTGAGGGCCTGGGATGCTAATCAAGAAAGGCCTGGGTTTAGGGAGGTCCAGACAGTCAAAAGCCAATGAAGCCAACACCCTGAAAGAACAATTTTGTATTCCTTTCTTGGTGGGAAGCATGTTGGGAAGACTGAAGAAATATATACCTCTGATTCCTACTGCAGGCATTTTGAGCAGTACTATGGCTATGTGAGCATCTTTGGGTGGCACTGTGATAAACTCTCCAGTTCCATGCCCCTTCTAAGGCCAACTGATCCCCACTGACAGGTTCACCACCCCACATTTCTACCAAACCTAAATACTGGAATTTATTCTGTCTTGAATCAGAGAAAAATATATCTCCAGCTACACCTCACAAATTAAAACTCAAGTAAGTGAGGTATGGCCCTGCTCTGATCCCATAATTTCAGTTCCAGTGACAGACTCTTGTCTGTACCTTATGCATAGGTACCTGGCTTGTCTCCAGTTACTGTAATCTTAATTTGTTAATACTTGATGTCATGTAGTTACCTAGGTATCCAAATTCTTCTAGTACTGAAGGGTTAAGGAGGATTTCTTAGCAACCTCTACTCCATCTGGGTCCTTTCTGGCAACTGTAGTCCATTAGAACTTTTTAATTTACATATTTTGATTTTTTACTGAGGTAACATTAGTTTATAATACTGTATAGGCTTCAGTATTTTCTCACCTCACCTCAGAAACCTCAATTCCACTCCTAGGTATCTACCCAAGGAACACAAAAACATTCATTCAAAAGGATACCTGCATGTATATGTTTATTGCAGCACTATTTATAATAGGTAAGACTTGAAAATAACACAAATGCCCAAAAATAGATGACAGGATCAAGATTTGGTACATATATACTATGGAATACTATTCAGCAATCAAAAAGATAAAGGAATGCCATTCACAGCAACATGGATGGAGCTAGAAGGGATTATGCTCAGGGAAATAAATTAGAAAAGAAAAATGTCAGATGGTTTCACTTATAGGATGAATATAGGGAATCAAGGGATCAGAGAAAAGAATAATAACAATTAAAAACAACACAACAAGACAAAAAGAAACATTTTACAAGGAAGGGAGAGGGAGAGGGATAAAAATGAGGGTGGGAAAAGCACAAGGGACTAAAGTGATGGTGCACAGGTGACTTGGTGGTGGAAATTCCACCAGAACTATACCTGATGTCAAATATATATAAATAAATTTTTAAAAATAAATTAACAATAATAATAATAACAATAACAGCAATAAAGACACAGAAACCAAAAATGAGGAGACAAAGACAGACTGGGGACACCTGGTGGGGAGGGGAGGGGGAGGGTT
>JAGFMF010011432.1:14672-31188 GCA_019455555.1 Galemys pyrenaicus
ACTGGGACCGGTGACCCCGAATTCGTGAACCCCCAAATTCCGCGTGAGACGCCACAACATGGCGGACAGAGGCGGGGTCTCCTCTCATCGGCGGGCCCCTGCCACGACCTCCACGCGCCCCCTTGCTCGCGGGGTGGTGACTCGGCCATGACCAGGCTGGGGTCCAGACCGTCGTCACCCAGCCTCCTGGGTTGGGGGTGACCAGGGCGCAGTCGGGGTGCACACCTCCACGTGCGGCGACGACCCCAGAGCAGAGAAGTGGTGGCCACGAGGGCGAGCTGGCTTGGCGCGTCAGGATGCCCACTTTGCCGGCCCCAACACGGATCCCGCACCCCGCCGCGGTGGCGCACCCCGCATCGCCCCGGCACCCGGCATCGGACCGCGGCAAGCCCGGCGACCGCGGCAGCGCGCGAGCGGCACGCCCACCTCTTTAGCATCTGAACGGTCCTGGCCGGCCCAGCTCAGCCTGGCTGGGGCGGGAAGCCAGAGCCCGGGAGGCAGGTGTCGGCAACGGGGGTACGCCTTTGGGGGCTGACTTTTGGGGTGCACTGCTGGGCCGGGAGCGCAAATTCCAGGGTTGGGTGGCGTGTTGCCGGGGAGCGCGGAGTGCGGGGCGGCCACGGGCGTGGGGCGCACGGTTGTCTAATCTGTGAGTTGGGGCCTTGTGCAAGTGGGTACCCCAAAATCCCTCTCACGCAAGGGTCTGCCACGCATCCAGCACCCTGAGGGATATGTCTCCCGCCAGTGACAAGCTCCTCACCGTCTGTGCTTGGGGACCCCATCACCCTTTATCATATCGTTGCCCCAGTTCCATGGCACATCCTGGGATCCAGCTGGGCACCCCGGCCTTCCTCAGTACCGCACATCTCGGGGTCCTCGTGCCAGAGACCAAGGTCAGCTCCTTCCCTGGAGCCACACCCGGGCCAGCCCGACCGCCGGGTGTTCCTCAGGCTGCCGCCATGAGACCCGCTGGGCGAGCTGCTTCTCCGGCCAGCGGCACCCCTTTTCCTCATCCGGACGGCGGGAGGTGGCGTTGGGCCAGGGTTTGCATGCAAAAGGGGAATCTGCATCTCTAAGGCCGGATCCCCCAGCGCGGGGAGCTGTGAGCTGCAGCTCGGCTTCCTCTCGTCCTCCCTCCCACCGGCCTGGGCGCAGGCGACGGCGCCCCCGGCCTTCCTGGAGCCCCGTCCCTCCAGCGCCCCTCCACTGGGTACCTCTCCCGCAGGGTGCCCGACCCACGTGGGCACTCGGCCCGGCGCGTCCTCCCTCCAGCCCCCACCAGCTGCCCCTCGTCCAGGCGTCAGCGTCCCTGGGCCCCCTCCCCGGCTGCCTCTACCCCTTCTCTGCCCTGATCAGCTAACACGGGTATTTCAAGGGTCTGCCATTGTCCGCGGGAGGGGGCGATGTCGGGGTCCCCTTTGATCAGGCCAGAATCTCAGTCCCACCCCTGCCCGGAAGGCTTGGGAGGCTCCAGTGGGAAGGCCTGAGGAGGTTGCCATGGGAACCGGCCGCGGGACCCTGGATGCGGAAGCCAAGACTCCTTCCGAGTCGGAGGCCGGCGCGCCGGGAGCCGAGGCCGGCTCCGGCGGGGAGGCCCTGCTGGCTGCCACGGCCCCCGTGCGGCTGCTCCCAGGGCTCCGCGGCCCCGCCCGCTCGCGGCCTCCGTGTCTTCTCGCGCACGTCAGACGGAGCCAGCCCAGGTCCGCCGCGGCCACATGGCTATCCAAGGGCCACGCCAGCCTGGCCTGCCCGCGTGGCTGGGCCCGGCCACAGAGCCCCCACCGCTCAGCACCCCACACTCCTGCCCACACAGGCGGGCGCCTCCCGGGCCCCCCCACGCAGACCCGGCCAGCGGCCAGGCCTGGTTGCCGGCCTTCCCTGCCCCCTGACTAGCCCTGATCGCGGGCCTCCGGCTCTGGCAGGCCGCCCCGGAGGCCGAGCGAGGGTGGGGGGGCCCCAGGTTTGCCCTTTTGTGCTTCATGCTGCCGGCTGACCCCTCCTGACCCATCCACAGGCTCTTCTGTCGGAAGCTTCCGGAAGGCGTGATTTGCAGTGACCCGGCTTCCCGCCTCCCTTGCAGCTAGGTGAGTGTGGGCCTGACTGACCGGCGCCTGCCCTAACCCAAGGCCTGCCCCTGGGCCGGCCGGCCTACAGAGGACGTGGGGCGGCCATGGTCAGGCTCGCTCATGTGGCTTGGGCCCCTCACGCCCGCCGAGGCCTAGGCTGGGCGGGCCCCTCTGGAGGGACACTCCACCCGGCCTCTCCCCCAGATTCTGCGGTGCGGCCCTTGGGGTCCCCTGCCCCCTGCCCCACCTCAGTGGCCACATGGCCTCCTGGGTGCTGGTGTCCAAAGCCAGAGTCCCGGTCGTCCAGTTCGGGACACCTCCTCCAATGACCGACCGCCTTCAGTGCGTCGTGTCCACTTGAGGTCATGGTCACAGGTTTTGGGGGAGACGTGCCTGAGGGCCGCCCCTCCACTGGGCAAGCTGGCGAGGCGGGGGTGCCCCTGCAGCCCCTCCCACCCAGGCTCTTGCCCCGGTGCCCGCTGGGCTCAGGCTAGCCCAGAGCAGGGCCGCAGCCCGGCTCAGCCCCTGAGGTGTCCACGGGCTCAGTGGGGCCGCTGGAGCTGCCGCCACCTCCCAGCTGCGGGCAGGAGGAGCCGGCCACAGAGTAGCGGCCCTGAGCCGGGCCCCTCCCCGCAGCCCCAGGCTCCTCACTGCGCCCCACCTCTGGCTTGGGCCTGCGACCCCTGCCTGCCCTCACATCCCAGGTGGGGTCTGCCGCCCCCAAGTCTGGGGGCCATTTTCTGTAGCTAGGGTTCCCAGAATCTCTCCACAGGGGATCCCTCCTCCTCCTACACGCTGGAGCCTCCCCCACCTCTTGCCCCCAGTTTTCCCCAGTCGCCTCCTTCCAGGCTCCCCAAGAAGGGCCAGGCAACCCCGCGGCAGTGCAGCCTCGTCTCCGGGGCCCCCACACCCCTGCATGACACGGCCTATGGCCAGACCCCCTCCCACACTAGCCCAGGCAGGCCCTTGGCTGGCCCAGGTCAGCTCCTGGACCCCCACCCGCCTTGGCCACGCAGCTCCGAGCCTCAGTGAGCGACCGTGGGCACCGCAGAGGGGGGCGTGGCTCCCACGGGCATGGGTCAGGCCTGGCCGACAGGGCTGCAGGGGCGCCTGCTGGGTGGGGTTGAGCGGGAATGTGGCTGCAGCCCCAGAGAGGGCCCCACACTCCCGTGGCCAGGGTGCGTCCCTGCCCGAGTCCAGGAGGGAAGGAGGCCCCCGCTCCAGGCGAACGGCTGTTCTGGCCCCTTCTGGAATCATCTGGAAGTTAATCCCTTAGAAAACATATTTCAGACTTCTCAGCAGGGCCCTCCGGTGGGAGCGCGAGCAGATGGGCCGAAGCCTGGGAACCCTCCCAGCCCTGGACGCAGAGCCCCCAAAACTGGCACGGTGTCCACGCGGCCGCAGGCCTCGGCCAGGAAAGTGTCAGAGTTGCGACCACCTGCCTGGCCCCGCTCCTGGGCGTCCATCCCTTGGCTGCTCCGCGCGGACAGCACATTCCTGAGCACTGAGCCGCCGGTGGGGGCTGGGCGTGCGGCCAGGCCGGGCCTCGGCCCCAGGCCCCCGCCCGTCCTCCTGACCCTTGGCCCGGGATAAGGCCTACGTCCTGCCCGCTTGGCCTCCCCCTGTGGGCCCTCTCCCCCGGGCAGCCGCGTGGACCCCGGCCCCCTGCCCGCCCCGGCTGTGCCCGCCACCCCACTGCCTCCTTCCCAGCCCAGCCCGGGGCTCCCCGAGGCCGAGCAGCCGGGCGGGCAGGGCCAGGTTGCGGCACCGTGCGCTGGCCGGCGAGGACCCGCCGGGCCGTCTGCGCCAGGCAGGCCGTGACACTCCTGGGAGAAGCGTGCGGCCGCTCTGCGGCCCTCAGGGCACGGCCCGCCTGCGGAGCAGAGCCCACGGCCGGCGCGGGCGCGGCTGGGGCAGCCGGGCCGCGGGTGCCAGGTCCGCCCAGACTCGGGGTGCCCGCCGCACCGGCAGTTGCGGGGGTGCGGCGAGGGCGGCCGGTGGGCCCCGCTTGCCGGGCGAGGAGGAAGCCGCGCCTGTCCTCTGCCTCACCCCTCGCGCCACGTGTTTCCAGGGAGAGTCGCCCCCCCAGCCCGCGGAGGAGGGCCCCCGCCCCCGATGAGCTGTTCTGGAGGGGCTCCGCTCCCGCGCCCCGCGTGAGCTCAGGCGGGACGTCGGGGCCCAGGGGCGGGCGCGCCCCGGCCCACCTGCCAGGATGCAGCGCGGCGCCAGGGCTGCTCCGGCCAAGGACAGGCCGGCCTGCACGTGCAGCCCGCCCACCGCCGGCCCCACATCCGCAGCGCCGCGTTCCCACAGCCCGCCCCAGCCCCCAGCCCACGCCATCCATCACGGAGCCCTGCCCCCGCCGCCTGAACTCCTGGGCCGCGGCCGAGCCGCCGTGTCCCTGCGGAGGGGCGCGGGCCTGCCGAGGCCCCCAAGGCCCCTCAGCCCTCCACTTTGGGGTGCTCCAAGCCCCCAGGGCCTGTAAATGCAAGCCCTGTGCTGTGGGGGGCGCCCTGGGGCAGGTGGGCTCCCCCACAGTGGGGGTCTGCCTTGGCTGAAGTCTCGGGGGCCGTGACCCCAGGAGGAGTGCCCAGGACCCCAGCATGCGCAGTGGACGGCCCTGAGGACACCTGGGGGACTCGGCCCTGCCCTGACGCCCCGCCACCCCGTATGAGGGCACGGGGACCCCCCTGACAGCCCTCTCCGACCTCTAGCTGCAGGGCCCACCCAGGAGCAGGAAACGCTGCTCCCCACGGCGCTCACCCCGCACACGCCCACCGGCCTGCGAGCCTCGTCGGGGAGCCAGGGGAGCCCTGGCCTTCCAGCCCCGCCGGGCCGGCCCCACCGCCCTCTCCCCAGACTCCCTGAGCCCCCTCTGCGCCCCGTCCTCTGCTAGGGTCGGGGCAGGGTCTCCCCAGCGGGTCCCGGCGACCAGGCGAGGCCGTGGGCGTGCTGGGCTCACGGCCCTGGGAGTTGGGGGCTTTCAGGCGCCCCGCCCACCCTCTCTGAGCACAGGGCCGAGGACAGGCCTGGGCTTGGGTCTGGGGTGAGCAGGGGCCCAGCCATCCCTGCCTGGGCACTGGCCACCTCGGGCTCAGGGGGCGCCTGCTGCCCGGGAGCTGCTCGGCCAGCGCAGACCCTCGGGCCCTGGCCGCCGGGCGGACTCTGCTCCCGGTCCCCTCACCCCACTCCACCTGACAGTGGGCACATCCCCAGGACCCCGACCTTTGCCCCTCGACCCCACACCCTGGGGCAGCCGGCTGGAGCTTGGCGGTGGGAGGGGCGGCTGGAGGGCTGAGAGGCGCCCCTCCTCCCGCCATAAAGCAGGAGTCTGCTGCTCGCTGGCGCTGCCCCATCAGTCCCCGCCTGGGGTGGGGGTGGGGCAGGCTCGTTTGTTTTCTTGCTTTTGCAAGAAAAGGGAGGGGAGCTGGTGAGGAGGCCGGCAGAAAGGCCACCGGGCTGCCTGGCCTCCAGGTCTCGCTCGCTGCCCCTCCGCTCCCCTCTCCCTCTTCGGGGGGAGGTTAGGCCGAGGCCAGGGCCGCCTCTCCCCTCTGACCCCTGGAGGGCAGGGAAGCTTTGATGTGGGGCCTGCCCGCCCACCTCCTGCCACCCCAAACCCAGCAGGCCCTCTGTGTGGACGCGCCCCTCCCCCAGGAGCGGGCCTCCGGGCCCACTGGCTGCACGGGCCCTCTGCGGAGCCCTGGTCCCGAGTGGCCGCCCCAAGCCAGTGGCCCAACCCACAGGCTCCTTCTCGGCCCCAGACCTGCCCACGCCTGTCCCCTGCCTGGCGCCCTGGCCACCCCTCTCGGGGAGCCCCCGGGCCTCACCCCCAGCCCCTGCCAGGCGGAACCCAGCGGCCAGCTGAGGGGGCTGGCTAAGGCCTCGTGGGTGAGGCCTCTGCGGTCAGCTGGCCCTCGGCTGGGGGGACACCTGGGCCAGGCCTCTGTGCTGTCTGGCCCTCCGTGGGGACGCTCGCCTCCTCGCCCCCACTCCAGGGCCCCGGGCTGTCGGGAAGGCCCGGGCCGGCAGCCCACACGGTGCTGGGAGGCCCCAGTACCCCTGGGTGTGCGGGACGTGGGCCTCAGCATCCACACCAGCTGCACCCCGGCCACCGCGGGGCTCCTGGGGAGCTGCTGGGGGTCCTCCCCGAGCAGTGTGGGGATTGGGCTGAGGGGCTCCTCCTGGACACAGCTCCGGCTCCACCCCCTGCCCAGCCTGCCTGGAGGTGGCCACAGCCTCGCTGGCCCTGGCCGCTGCGGCCAGGTGGTTCCGGGGTCAGCCCAGATGGGCAGGCCTGGGTTGGAGGCAGGTCTGGCGGCCAAGGGGCCAGCGGGTGGGTAGGTGGTGGGGGTGGTCAGGCCTGGGGCGCCAGCGTGGCCCCCGCCGCAGGCCAGGCCTCGGCCAGCTCTGAGGGGCGTTGTTATTAATATTATTATTGTAGCCGCTGCAAAAACACCGCGCAGCACCCCTCGAGTGATTTATTTAGTGTGTGGGTGAGCGGCCGGCCAACCCCGCGGAGCTGGGAGGCAGCGCCTGGCAGGAAAGCCAGCCGGGGGGCGCCGGCGCCTCCAGGCAGACTGCAGAGCTGGCCAGCCCCTCCCGCAGCCAGAGGGCCCGCTCGGGGGAGGCACCACAGGGAAGGCCGGGCCTGTCCGGGGCCTGGCGGGGAGCCCCTGAGGCCCCGCAGGGGAGGTGGCAATGAACTGCTGGCCGGTCAGAGCCTTGGGGGGTCCCGGCTCTGGGGGGACCCAGCGGGGACCTCACCCCAAGCGTCCCAGCAGCAGTCCCCATCCTGGTGGCCAGGGCGCCCGGGCAGCTGCCACTGTCCTGTAGGAGGAGACCGCTCCTGATGGCCGGCGGGCAGTGCCCATGCGTGCTGCCCTGACCCGGGGCCCACCGGACTGGCTCGAGAGGCCAGGCCCCACCGGGGCAACGAGGCGTACGGCAGCCTCTGCCCCTGAACGCAGCTGCCCGGGCCGCCTGGCCGCACCCACAGCAGAGGAGCGAGGGCGGTCGGGGAGCAGGGCTCTGTGATGCAGCGGCTCAGGCCTGCGGTGTCCAGCCCCGGCTCGCCCGTGGGGCCCAGGAGAGAACCGAGCTCCCCGGGATGGACGGGCCACAGGGTCCAGCTCCGGTCTGGCCCCGGCGGGAAGGCGCTTGGGAGGCAGGTCAGGGCCTGCGGGTCTGGGGACAGGCTGTCCTCCCCGGCCGGGGGACCAGAGGTGGCCAGAGGCACAGGCACGTACTCAGGGGACAGACGGCGGCTGCTCGGGGCAGGAAGGGCGCTGGCAGGCCGCAGCAGAGGCCCGAGGCCCATCCCCTCCAGGCCAGCCCTGGGTAGCCGGCGGCCAGGCGCTCACAGAGCTGAGTATGCGTCCCCCCTTTTATGGCTCGTAAAAGGGCTGTAAACCCCACGTGTGTACAAAGTGCACCCTATAAATGGCTCCCGGTAACTGGGACATTGGCAGCTGCGTCCGAGAGCTCGGGCAGGGGAGGGCAGCCCGGGGCCCCACAGCCTGCCCTCACGCCCGTGGTGCCCAGGTCAGCTCTGGGCCTGCCCTCTCCACGGTGGCTCCAGCCCTGGTCGGTTCCCCCTCGGCCTGCGGGTGGAGGGCAGGTGGCCCCAGCCCAGCTCTGGCCCCACTTAGCCCCTGGCTGGCCCCAGCGCCCCTGAACTGCAGCCCGGCAAGGGAGGGGCCCCAGGAAAGCTCGGGGATGCAGCCTGGTTTTCCTCCGGGGCCTGCCTGCCCCACCTGCCGAAGTGGGTGGGAGGGCCCCAGGGCCCAGGCTGGTTGCCTGAGGACTCCCGTCAGTGGCCAGGAGGGACGGCTGCTGGCTGGGCACCGGGCGCAGGCGTGGAGGGCAGAGGCCTCGCCGTGGCCTGTCCTTGGCCGGTGAGAACCGAACCTTCTCCTTGGCAGACTCGGGGAGCACTGCTGGCTCCCGCTTTGGGGTGGCCGTGGGGCGGGGCGCTGGCCAGGCCTTCGGGCTGGCTCCGGGGCAGCGTCCACTCCCCTGCGGCAGGACACACTGGCACACAGGGCCCGGCCTCCTGGCCAGCCTGAAAGTGCCCCACGGTCTGCTCTGGGCTTCTCGGGGCATGGGGGAGATGGCCGGATGAGAGGACAGCGTCCAGCCGTACCCTTGCCGGGCCCTGCCCTGCGGGCCCCGCCCCAGGCCGCGCCTGTAGCTCAGCGTTGGGCCTGGGACGGTGGCGGTGTGGACCGGAGGGCGCAGGCTGTGCTGGGGGACCCTGCAGGTACGGGCGGGGGGGCGGGATGTGTCCCGGCGGCCCCCAGGAGCGCTCAGGGTTCTCGGCTGAGCTGGCAGAGGGCACTGACCCCTCCCTGGGCGGCCTGGGGTCCTGCCGGCCCCGAGGGTCACAGCGTGGGGTGGGCGGAGGCTCCGTCGTGGCCACGTAGCAGGCCAGTGAGCCGGGCTGGCCCGCTGACCTCCTGGGTGGGCTGCTGGGCACAGGGCCGCTCCCCAGGCCTCCCAGGCACCAGGCGGGCTGCCAGGCGGCCAGCTCCCCGGGGCCCACGGTCCCCCTGGCGGGGTGCCCTCCATGATGCTGCGGCGCCCCGCCCCAGCTCGGGGAGTGCACGCCCGGAAGATTTACTCCTTCCTGGCTGCTGGCTGGGCTGCGTGCCTGGAAAGAACAGCACGTCCCGGCGCACACGTGTGTGCTGAGGAGTCCCGAGCGTGCACGGCGTGCGGTGTGCGTGCCCGAGCATGCGTGCCCTGCGCGTACAGTGGCGTGCCTCCGCACGCGTGTGCCTGCCGTGTGCCCTGCGTGCACGTGTGTGCTCGCCCGTGTGTGCCGTGTGCTTTCTGAGGAAGCAGCTGCAGGCCCGGCCTCCTCCGCGGGCCCCGGCTGCTGGGCGGTGGTGCCGAGAGGGGGGCCGGCAGGGCCGAGAGGAGCTGGGACGGAGTACACCGGGGCTCCGGCCCTCGCAGGACACAGCTGGGCAGGCACCGGCCGAGCGCTGCCCGGAGGGCGGGGAGGGTGCGAGGCCAGCGCCACGCGTCCACTGGTCCTGGGGCCAGCCCGGGAGGCCTGTCTGCCCGCGCGGCTGCGGCTGGGACCCAGGCCCCGTCTGAGGCCAGGGGTCTGAGCACGGAGACGGTTTGGTTTCAGCCAACCACCTCGCTGGCCCCTCACCAAGCCCCGGCAGGAAGGACGTCCATCTTCCCCTTTCAAGACAAGTTTCCTTTCTTGTTTTTTTTTCCAAAGAAGAAATTCGAAGCTCGTTTTTCCATCCGGCCTCCCAGACAGGGCCCCAGGCTCCCGGGGGTGAGTGGGCGCTGCACCCCGAGCCCACTCACAAGGGGGACGTGGGACTGCGGGGGGCCTGGCTGGCGAGGGGCTCAACCTGGCAGGGAGGGACACCCATAGGGGCTGGCACCCCCAAGGAGTCAGCTCAGATGTGGGGTCACCTCCGATCCCCTGCTGGCTCGCTGCCTGGGGGTGGCCAGTGTGGCCTGCCCACCTACTGCCCCCGGGCCCTGCCCACTGTCCCGCATTGCCCTTGGGTGTGGACAAGGCGGGGAGTGGAGGCCGCTTGGACCTGCGAGCCGGGCCCCACCGCCCTGCCCTCCACCCTCTAGCCAGACCCTGCTGACCACAGGGCATGCCAGGACCCCCCGCCCGCGCCCAGCCTGGCCTCTGGGGCCACCCTGCCGCCACGGGCCGCAGCTGACCACCCACGGGTGTCCCGGCACCGCAGGCCTGCCTGGCACCCAGCGACCACACTGGCTGGGATCCGGCCCCACGGGTGCCGCCGGTCAAGGGTCCGGCTGCTCTCACCCTGGGGTCCACCCCACATGCCCACCCCGCTGGCCTGCACGCGACCTGGGGCCGCGGCTCAGCTGGGACCGGGACCCGCGGCCCTGGAGCTGGGGCGCTTCCTGGGGAGGGGCCAGGGCCTGGCCGGGGCCGGGGAGGGAGCGCGGTCTCTGCCCAGAGGCCTGGGGTCCGGGGCCACGGTGGCCGGAGCTGGCTCAACCTCGGCCCCTCAGGGTTGGCCTCCTGGCCCGGCCCCCCAGCCAGCCGTGCCCAGGCTGCGTGCGCTGGCTGACGGGCACCGGGGCCAGGGGGAGGCCCGAGCCCCCGTGGGCCCTGGGAGCCCGGGGGTGTGTGCGGCCAGACACGTCCCAGCCAGGAAGCGGGCCCCAGCGTCTCCCGCAGCGTGCCGGGCCAGGGTGCGGGGCCGGCAGCCCAGCCGGGGCTGGTCAGTGGGGCCTTGTCTGGAGCCGGGGGGCGCTGGGCCTGCTCTGGGCGGTGCTCCCTGCGGCGGGCCCCGCTGTGGCCGGCACGCGGCGGGGACTCGGCCACCCAGGGCTTCTGGGCTTTGCTTTGGGCCGTGGGGCCAGCCACGCCGGGAGCCCGGGTCGGGGCCACCCCGCAGGGGCCGTGGTGCTGCTGCGCGGGGCGGCTGCTAGGCCTCTAGGTGCCGGCCTGCGGCCTCGACGGGTGGCTCAGTGGAGGGCGGTGACCTACGGGTGCTGCCTGGGGGCTCGTGCGTGCAGGGCTGGGCGGGGTGTCCTCTGGGACCCTGGGCTGGGTGGGAGCCGCTGCTCCTGCCGGGCAGCCCCTGAGGCTGGCCCAGAGCCCAGAGGGCGGCAGCTGGCACAGCAGCCCGCGATCCCCACACCCCTTGCTGCGGCCCCTGCTCCCACAAAGTTTTAGGGGGTGGCCCCACATAGGGGCCAGGAGGCGGCAGTGGCCAGGCCCCAGGGGATGCCTTGGCCTAGATGGCAGGCCGGGTCCGGCCACTCCCAGTCTGGCCTGCTGCTCAGAGCGCGCAGCCCGCACCCCGGGGAGACCGGCTCGTGTCCCGAGTCCGGTCGCCGGCCCCACATCTTAGCCCGTGGAAGCCTGAGCTCCTGGCGGGACGACGGCTGGGCAGCCCAGAGGCGCAGGCCTGGTGGGCCTGTGGCTCCCTGGTTGCTCTTTCTAAGAATCCGAGAGTCTAAGAATCCTCAGAGTCCGGGAGGAGGCCAGCCCGTGGAGCGTGGGCAGGCAGGGCAGGTCTGCAGCTGCAGCAGCCCAGCCTCCACGGCGGCCTTCCTGGGCCCTCGCCTGGCTCCGAGAGCAGAGCCTCCCACAGCATGCCGCCCCGACCCTCGCTGCTGCGGCCCCCGCCGGCCCCACACGCACAGAGAGAAGGGCTCAGGCGCCCCTCAGCTGGCGGCCCCGAGCTGGGACTGCCCCGTCCACCCTGGCCGAGACTCTGCAACCTGGACATGGGCCCCCAGGGGAGGCATGTGGCCAGCCCCCCGCATCGGGGAGGCACTGGGCAGCCTCAGGCTTGGCGGGTGCGTCCTGCGCCCCCCTTACGGGGCCCAGGCGCGGGGCTCCCGGCCCTCCGGGGAGGCCTCGGTCTGCTGGCCGCCCCATCCAGCCCCCTCCCCTTGCACCGCTCGGCCGCTCCGTGGGTCCTAGGCCTGCCGCCCAAACGGGGGGCTGCTGCTGCTGCGGGGCTCCCAAAGACCCCGTGGTCCAGGCTCCGGGGTCCCCGCAGGAGCCACAGGCAGGCAGTCTCTGCTTCCGGCAAGGCCAGGGGCCCCGCCCCCTCCTGGCCCTGGACTGTCTGGCCAGGAGAGCTGGAGGGGAGGGCTAGCCTAGGGTCTCAGGGGCGTGTGGGGTGTCTTCTCATAAGCACCCCAAAAGCCCCACTTTGGTGGCCGAGATGGGTGTCATGAGGCCCGCTGACCTCACGGGGGCGCAGGAGACAACGACATTTCGGCGGCTTCAGACAGGCGCTGGCTGCTGGGGAGCCCGCAGCCTGGGACGGTTTAGGGGGACCCAGCTGTGTCCCCAGCGTGGGGCTCCGGCCACCTTCCCCGCCCGCCCACCTGCCCACGCTCTGGCTCTGGCTCTGCGCACGGCTCCCTGATAAGCCGGCTGCCGCCCGCTGCCCGCCCGGGCCACCTCCCTCTGCCCCCGCCCCCTGCTCCCTCCCTGCGGCCGCCCGCCCTTCCCCCGTGCCAGCCTTGGCTTCTGGATAGAGGGGGCCTGAGACCCCACCGCAGGCAATGTCCGTGTGTCCTTAGGGTCCTGGGGTGGCCCTGGGGCGCAGCTGGGCAGGAAGGAAGAAGCCCAGAGAGGCCTGGAGTGGTGCAGCCACTGCCCGGGGCTGAGAGCTGCTGTGAGGGGGCCACCGGGGTGGGGATAGGCGGGGGACAGGCCACTGGCAGGGACTGGTGGGGGCCCAGAGAGTGGGGAGCTCTCACACTATTTGGGAGGTGGGCGGCAGGCTGCCACGGCTGAGCAGGCCCTGCTGCCGCTGCCCCCCGGCGAGCTGCGGCGTCCAGGGCTGACCAGGGTGACCTGCAGGCCCTTCTCCAGCGCTGGGGCTGGACACGCGCCAGTGCCCTGCGGGCCGGGCAGCTGGGGGCCTGCCCTCTGCCTGTCCTTCCCAAGTGGTGGCCCGGTCTCACGGGGCCGCCAGTCAGTGCCCGAAGGCCAGTGGGCAGCATGGGCGGCAGCAGGGCCCCGGCCTGGCTGCGGGGGGGGGGGGGGCGGCAGCTGGANGGGGGGGGGGGGGGGGGGGGGGGCGGCAGCTGGAGTCCCACTGTGGAGGGAGCAGAGGGAGGCCCCTGCTCAGAGGGGCACGCGGGCGCCACGGGGCCGTGAGCAGGAGCACCTGAGGTGGGAGGCCCGCTGGGCGGCCTCAGGGAGCTCCCTGCCGCCCGCCTGGACCGCCGCCCGAAGCAGGGGTTGCCCCGCAGTCCCTGCCGGCTACGGCTTGCAGCCGAGCGGACACTGCCTTGGCACCAGGCACGGTTGGGGAACCGAGGCCCAGCGTCCAGCCGGCCTCAGGGCTCTGAGCGCCCACGGCCACCTCCCGGCTGGGCAACGCCCCTCGCCCAGACCGCGCCTGGACCTGCAGAGCCAGAGACTTCCAGGAGGGCGTGGGGGCCGCCCCCTGTGGGCCGGCTTCCCCCTTACAGGGGGCGGTGCCGTGGCGGACAGCGGCCATGGCTCCCCAGGCCACGAGGCCAGCCGGAGGGCCTCAGTGGAGGGATGGAAGTGGCCTTGGGCGTTTGCTCTCCTCTGGCTTTTGCTCCTGGCTGTGCAAATGCGTCCGGCAGCCTTCACCCGGGCAGCTGCAGGCGCCCCTGGCACCCGGCCACCGCGCAGCAGCGTGGGCTGCTGAGCCCCCGGATGCCTCTGGTGCCCATCACCGGCCAGGCCGGGGGTGGGTGCCCTTCTGGGGCTGTGGGCAGTGGGTGGGGAGCAGCGGTGGAGGCTGGGGCATCCAGGTGTGGGGGTCTTGGGAGGGGCCCGTTTGCTTGCACACGGAGGGGTGCTCCTAGGGTCGACGGGCCTTGCTGGGGGCCTTCCGCAGCTGGGGCGGAAGAGGCGGGGGAGGGCAGTGGGCGTCGGCCGGGGCAGGCTGAGGAGCAGGAAGCCGGGGGTCTGCCAGGGCCAGCATCCCCAGGACTCCTGCCAGGGCCAGCATCCCCAGGACTCCGGCCACCGCCTAGCGTCCCTCAGTGCCTGCCTGCCCGCCCCAGGCCGGGCCCAGCTCTCCGCAGCAGGGAGGGCAGAGCCTTCTCGGGGCCCTGGCACCCACGCCCACCGCCAGCCTTCTCACCCCACCCCAAGGAGTCTCGGGTCCCTGGGCAGCACTGGTGGGGAGAAGCCCCGTGCCCTTTGCCCTCGTGGGCAAGAGCTGGCCCTGGAGGCTGCACGGGGGAGTGGACCCCAGCCTTGGGCCCTGTGTGGGGGCTGGCCCCTGTCCCAACGGAGCATCTGCCCTTGGGAGGGCCTGGGCCCTGCTGGCCCGGCCCGCTCACCCCGGCCTGCAGCCAGTCTACGCGGAGTCCCCAGGACGGGCCCCGCCACCCGCTGCCCCTGGAGGAGCGCCCGGCCCGTGCCTGCAGGGCTCAGCTCCGGGGCCAGCTTGGCACAGCGGCTGTAGGTTTGGGGGCACATGGCAGCAGTTCTGGAAACCCCGAGGTGCCTGGCCGCTCTGCGGGCACAGCTCCCGCACAGAGGCTCGGGGTGCTGGACGCGGGGGCTGCTGGGGCTTCGCTTTGGACCCGAACCGGCTTTGCTAACAGATCAGGTCTCAGCCAGATGGGCCGGGCGGCCCCAGCTGGGAGCTGCCTGGGGGTGGGGGGTCTGGGGCAGAGGCAGAGCCCAGAGGCCGGGGACTCGGCTCCCAGCGGAAGCCCACGCTCAGCGCCCTTCCTGGACACCACGCCCGGGCCTGGCATGGCCTCTGAGAGCCGTGCGGTCACATTGGGCACGGCCAGCCCGGCCCACGGCTGCTGCCGGCCACAGCATGGCCACAGTGGCACCACGACACCCTCGTGGCCGCGGCTGGCCGGGTCCAGGCCCACGCTGACCGGGGCGCCCCGGCTCCAGGCTCCCGGCAGGGGCAGCAGGACCTGCCGAGCGGCGTTAGGCCTGGACTGCTGCACACTGGACGAGGGGGCAGGGCAGTAGCCGCGTGTGGCCCGAGGGACGTTTTCCTTCTCCCAATCTCCTCTTTGCAAACTAAGCCACAGCCACATCCTCAGGCCAGGACTGAGCCAGGCCCCCCTTCCAGGGGCAGTGGAGACCGCGGGACGCCCAGGCCTCCAGCTTCAGAGCAGTCCAGGGCCTCCACCCTGGGGCAGCTGCAGGGAAGCAGGACCGGGGCCTGGCGGGCAGGAGCGCAAGGCACAGCAGGACGCAGGCGCAGAAGGGGCAGCTGCCACGCGGGCCAGGGCCGCCCTGGTGAGTCCAGGGCCGTGGGCACACGTGAGCCGGGAGCAGACGTGGAGCAGCCTCCAGCCCCGCACCCCACACTGGGCCCAGGCACGCCAGCGGGAGAGCACCCCACAGCCTGGTGACCGCCCCACACGGCTATCACCTTGGGGCCCGCAGGGCAGCTGCTGGGCCAGGCCCCGGAGAGGGGGTTCATGAGGCAGGGGGCACCGAAGGAGGCAAGATGAGCCCCTGGGGAGATGGGGGCACAGGGGCTGCTGGGCTGGGCATGGGGGGCGGGCCGCGGGCCAGGGGGCTGGGGGCTCTGCCGTGCTCCCCCTCAGGGCCCCAGCTTTGTCCTCACAGCCCCGCTGGTCACAGCAGAGGCACCAGCTCCTGGAGAGAGCGGGCCCCAGGGCTGACCTGCGGACAGGGGCCTCCGCGGCAGGGACGCCGCCTGGCGTGCGTGTTCCCTGTCGGGGTCCTGGCCGTGGGACGGGGAGCAGGGGCACCTCCGTCACCAGAGGCCAGCCAGGCAGCTGGCCGGGGCTCCTGCGGGCCTGCTGGGCAGCCCAGGGTGGGGTGTGGGGGACAGGCCAGCCCTGCCCAGGAGCCCCGAGCCATGGGCCCAGCAGGTCCTCAGGCCCCAGAACAAGCTTCTCCGGTGACCAAGGGGCCGAACCCCAGGGCTGCTGGAGGCCTCGGATCTCAGGGGCAGCAGCCTGTGGCCAAGGGGAGGGCTGCGGCAGGACCCTGGACGCAGGAGCTGGTCCCCCAGCCCCTGGGAGCCGGACCTCCGGCGACAGGCCAGCCCCATCCCAGCCGGCAGCGCCCAGGTCTGCAGAGCTGCCCGCGAGCCCTGAGTCCAGTCCCTAGCTCAGCCACCGGCCAGGAGGCCTTGGCCTCGGCCCTCACCCCGACCTTGTGCCCTCAGAGGCGGCGGCAGCTGTGGCCAGCACCCCTGGCCACAGCATGTTCGGACCCCCAGCCCCTCCGCCAACAAAGCCTTCCCGGCTGAGCCCTACTGGGTGCCCTGGCCCTGCGCCCCCAGCGGCCCCAGCCTCAACCCGCGCCCCTCAGCCTCAGGGCCAGCCACCTGCCTAGCCGGAGCTCCCCACATGGACACCTGCGCCCGACAGTGGCTGGCCGCGTCCGAGCCCCACACTCAGCACCCAGGTCGGCTCTGGGCACAGGAGGCGGCAGCGCTGGTTTTGAAATCCTTGAAAATGTTTTCCTTTTTGTTTTGTTTTATTTAGAAATTTCCCAAATTTTTACCAAGTTAAAGATCCACCACAAGAATGTGTGGCTGGTGGGCGACGGGCACAGACAGCCCCGCCCCCGGCCCCCCTGCCCGCCGGCAGCAGCAAGGAACGCCAGGCACGCGCCAGGAGCGCACAGGGAGGCCGCTGCCAGGACGCATGGCCCGCAGGCGTCTCCCTCACGTCCCCTCACACCCTCCTCACGCCACCTCCACGACCCCTCACATCCACCTCACGCCCACCTCCGCGCCCCCTCACACCCACCTCAGGCCACCTCCGCACCCACCTCACGCCCACCTCCGTGCCCCCTCACACCTACCTCAGGCCACCTCCGCGCCCCCTCACATCCACCACACACCCACCTCCGCACCCCCTCACATCCACCTCACGCCACCTCCGCACCCACCTCACGCCCACCTCCGCACCCCCTCACATCCACCTCACGCCACCTCCGCACCCACCTCACGCCCACCTCCGCGCCCCCTCAC
>JAGFMF010011432.1:42132-80002 GCA_019455555.1 Galemys pyrenaicus
TCCCTCCCCACCCACTCATCCACCCCCCCCCGCCCCATCCGTCCCCCATCTATCAGTCTACACATCTACCAGATTCTCCACATTCTCGCATGCATCTGCCTTTCAGAGAGCACGCACCGAAGCCCAAGTCTGCCCCCAGTACTGGTCTAGACAAGCCAGCCAAGTACTCAAGAGCTCGAAAACCAAATAAAACGTCCAAGAAGTTCAGAACCGCACCAGCAGGCGACAACCGAGAATAAAACAAGATGCTGTTCTAGGCTCCAGGGGGGCAGGCTGCGGTGTTCGGTGTTCGGGGTGTGCCGCCAGCTCGGGCAGGGTCGTTTCGGGTGGGGCCCACCTGGGCAGGGAGTGAGCGCTCAGTGTGTCTGGGGAGTCTGGCAGAGGAGTGGGGGCCTCCTCCCGAGCCCCACCCGCTCGCTGGGTCTCCTCCGGCCGAGCATGGGCCGTGTCCCTCTGCAATCGGGCCCGTGCCCGGCCTCGGCACAGGTGTTCGCCGGCGAAGGACAGAGGCCCGGGGGCTGCGGGCGCTCAGTCACGCCGGGCAGGGTCCCGGGAGCCTGGGTAGCTGGGCAGGGGCAGGAGTCCTCAGCCTTGGCCCCCCGCCTGCCAGACACTCCAGCTCTGGGGGGCCTAGGAAACTCCTCTCCCCAGAGGGGCCAGAGCAGAGGGGCAGACCCCGTTGCCAGCCAGGGGTGGCCACCCCCCCCCGCTCCCACCCCCCTACCCCCCACCCCCGCTCGGGCTCTGCCAGAACCACGGGCCTTGGCGGGGCTGGCCACGGCTAGAATTCCTGCGGAGGCACATCTGCTCCTGATGAGGGGAGGCCCGTGACAGGGAGGGGAGAGGGCAGAGGTGCAGCCAGGCCCCCCTCCCGGAGCCATGTCCCAGTCAGGGTGGGGGCTGTGTCCAGGGCCCCCGAAGCCGGCCCCTGTGCACTGCAGGTCTGGGGAGCACTTGTGCAGGAGGCTGGGGTGTGAGTTCTTCCCAGAGGCCCCCAGTTCTGCCCCCGCCTGCCAGCACACCGGCTCTGGCCCAGCCCCTCCCAGGGTAGGTCGGTGTCTCCGCAGGGCCAGAGGGGCCCTTCTCCCCTGGAGGCCTTCCCTTCGCCCAGAGCAGCTCCAGGCCAAGTTCGGCTGCAGTCCTGAGAGCACGGCCCCGCACGCCCCCGCCCCTGGGCCCGCACCACGTCTGGTCCTCCCAGACGCCCGTGCTGGCCCCTCTGCCCGCCGCAGCCCGGAGCGCCTCTGCACCCCGGGCCTCAGGAGGCTTCCCGTCCTGAGGCTGCCCCCAGCCAGGGGCTCCCAGACCCCAGTGGGGCCGGAGCCAGCCGGTCTGAGAGAGGAGGGAGCAGGGGTGACGGCGGGGGAAGGGTGGAGGGGAGGGGCCGCCCTGGCCAGGGCGCTGGGCATGGACAGGGGTCGGGGGCGCCCCCCCCGGCTGGGCACCATGGCCCTGGCTGGCCCACCGGCCAGCGGCCAGCTCTCACACCCTGGGGCGGCCGGGGCTGCACCTGCTGTGCAGGTGGCCACGTGGGGGTGCCTCCATGGGCGTGGCCCGGCCTCGGGTGGCAGGGAGGGGCTGTGCAGACCCTGCCAGGGCGGGGAGGCCGCGGGGCTCCCTGGGGGGGCCACGGCCCGTCCTCTCCCCTTGCCCCTGCTCACTCACCCCACAGAGAGGCTCCCCAAGAATCCCAGCCCCCAGCATGCTTCTGGTCAGCAACGCCGGCGCCCCGCTTGGCTGCCTGGGCCAGGCCAGCACCCGTCGGCGGCTCCCCGCACAGGGCACGGCCAGGGAGAAGGCCACTTGGTGGCCAGCGTAAACAGATCCTTTCTGCTGCCCCGGGGGGCGGGGGAGGGCTTGTCTTGGCTTTGTTATGTTCTGAAAAAAAAGGCAAAAAATTTGGGTCACAAACCACAAACTGTTTTGCTCTCGGCATCACTGGCACAGACAGGAGCATTCTCCTCGGTTTCTGGCGGGAGGTCCGGCTGGCCAGCGGGAGGCTGGGGCAGGCCTGCTGGCGGGGGGCCGGGCGGGGCAGGGCAGGTGAGATGGGAGCAGGTGGCGCCACCCCCTCCCCGCCCTGCCCCGCCTGGCCGCACCACACACCCCGGGTCACCAGGGCTGGGGCCCCATGGGAGCTGTCGGGCAAGGCCGGAGGGAGGGCCAAGGCCAGGAGGCTCACACACGCCGGGCAGCTCCCTCGACGGAGGCGGCCGGACAGGGCCCGGGCTGGCTGCGGGGTCCATGGACGCCCCGGCCTTCCCGCAGTGGCCGGTGCCAGCAGGGCCCTGGCGGGGCGCAGGCAGGAGTGGGGCGAGGGGAGTCCTGTCCGCAGGGGGGCCATGCGCAGGGACAGTGAGTGCCAGGCCAGGGGCGGGCGGGGAGCAGGCTCCCCAGGAGAGAACAAGGAGGATGCAGACGGGGCGGGGCGCCCTCCGGGGAGCAGCGGGGTGAAGCTGAGCCTGTGTTTGGGGGTGCCGCAGATCTCGTGATGGCCTGGCGGGGCTGAGGCCGGAGGACCTGGGGCTGTGGGCTGAGGCCACCGACGTGCTGGCCGGGCGGGCGGCCACAGGGCCGGGTCGCTGCGCAGCTCAGGGAGCAGCACGAGGACCATCGGGGCGGGTGGGGCAGCGGCTTGGGAGGGCTGCGCGGGGCCTGGGGCAGCACGTGGCGGGCCTGCTGTCCCGCGGGTCTCAGGGCCCAGCTTTAGGAGACCGGTGCGTGGGCGAGGCATGGGTCAGGGGCTCGCAGGCCGGGGATCAGTCCGGTCTGAGCGGCCGAGCCAGCGCCCGCACCTCCCAGACCCGAGTCCCAGGCCTCTCCCAGGCTCCGGGGCTCCCACCCCCGAGGTCCTCAGCTGTGGCGAGGGCGGCCCTTTGGGGTGCCCATCAGGGAGGGGCTGCCCAGGAGGCGGGGCCCAGGGTGCAGAGGAGCCGGGGACACGGGGAGCAGGCAGGTGCGGTGGGGCGGCTAAATGAGAGGCCCTGGGTGCAGGCGGGACCCCGAGAGGAAGGGGCCTGAGCCGCGGAGATGCCGGCAGCGGCGGCCTTGGGGCGAGGCGCTCCAGCCAGCCGGGGCGGCAAGCCCTGTGCTGGCACCCCGAAGGTCCCGGTGGGGGCTGGCGGGGCTGTGGGGGCCTTGGCGGGCCCTGCCCGGTGGTCCCGAGGGTCCCAGCAGGACCTGCCTGCCACCCCATGGAGACCTGGGCCCCTGACCTCACATCTCAGACCCTGGCTCCCAAGGCCACACCGCTCGCACCTCCAAGCCCAGACCTCCTCGGGGGTCCAGCCTGTCGGCCCGCCCAGGCCTGGGCAGGCCGTGCACCCGGGGAGACGCTGGGAGAGAGCAGTGGCCTTGGGGGCAAGGGTCCCCGCGTCTGTGCCCACGCCGAACGGGGGCTCGTGTGCCCAATGCAGCGTGGCTCCAGAGCGAGCGCTGGACCCCCCCTGGAAGGGGCACGCAGCAGGGCTGTGGAGGCCAAGGCCACAGGACCCCGGTCCCTGCGCAGCCTGCGGAGCCCCCAGCCCCGTGGGGAGCACCCTCGCGCCTCGCTTCTCTTCTGTGGGCTCTGCGCAGCCTGGGGAGCCCCCAGCCCCGTGGGGAGCACCCTCGCGCCTCGCTTCTCTTCTGTGGGCTCTGCGCAGCCTGGGGAGCCCCCAGCCCCGTGGGGAGCACTCTCGCGCCTCGCTTCTCTTTTGTGGGCTCCCAGAAGGCCCCGAGGCCTCTTCCACCCGCACCCCTGCCCCGCAGCCCAGCCCACCACCCACCCGCCGGCCAGGCAAAGAGCAGAGGACTCCAAAGTGAGTTTGAATGCTTTATTGGGTCTGCGAGCGTGAGGTTAGAGACAGGCCCGTGGGCCTGCGGAGTGCGTGCATTACGGCCTGGTTGAGGCGAACACAGGTGACAGGCGTTCAGCGCGTGGGGTCTCCAGGCGATGGTGTGGGGGACCCAAGAGGGGGTCCCGCTGGAGACGCGGGGCTCGTGGAGCAGAGTGGACGGCCACAGCCGGGGCGCGGAGGCCAGCGGGGCCCGGTCTGGGTGGGCACCCGGGAGAGCTGCCGCCGGGCAGAGGGTAGGCAGACGCGGCCAGGCACGGTGGTCGCGCTGGGGCTTCGGCTGAGCGCAGGTGGGGTGGGGTGGGGTGTTTTGGTCACGGCCAATCGGGAGCTCGGCGGGACAATTTGGGCTTTGCGTCCTTCCAATGGTCCGGATGGCGCTCCAGCGTCTGCAGGCCCTCTCTCTCGGATGGGCTGGCGTGGACACCCCCCAGGGTCAGGCCAGCCCCGCCGCTGGGGCCCGGAGCCGCGCCTCTTGACCGCCCTGGGGCTGCTGCGAAGGGGGCTGAGCTGGGGGCACAAGTGGGGGGGAGGTAAACCTCCCAGAGGCCCTCCCCCGCCGCAGCCCTGGACTCCGAGAGGGTGGCTGCGTCGGCATGGCCGGACACGCAGGCCTCGGGCCCCGGCGGCCCGGCAGGTGGACAAGTGCAGCTCTCGTCTCCGGGATCACGCTCTCCTGGCCTCCCGGCTCCCCGGCCTCACCCAGCCGCCCCGCGAGACTGGGGCAAGACTAGGCGCCGAGGGCGGGCAAGATGTTCCGAGGGGCGGGGAGAGGGCTCCCCGAGTGTGCGGAAGGCGGCCACCTGCACAAGCCCGGTGGGGTCCCCTCTCTCACAGTGTCCCTTCCCCCCCGGCGGCGCCGCCGGGGGCCCTTCCTGGTGGCCTCCGAGCACCCTCCTGACACCCGGGGAGTCTCTGCCCCGCGCCCTCCTCCGCCCTCGGGACCTCCGGGACCAGCCACCGGTCCGGAGGCCAGGCCGGGCAGCGGCCCTCTCCACGCCCGCTCTCCTCCGGGGTGCTGTGGCCACAGCCCCGGGGGCTCCACTCTCAACTGACCAAGCGACAGGGACAGAGCACACGTCGAATCGGGGATGGGGCAGCGCGGCGGCGGCCCGCGGCAGACGCTGCCCCACGGGGTGGGGTGTGAATTTGGTGTGTGAGCGCATCAAAGCTTAAGGAGGGAAAAAAAAAAAAAGGAAAAACGCCCCAGGAGAATTAAAGAGGGGAGATAGATCAATTGACATGAATTTGGGGCCTGATTGCTTCTGCGGCTCTGCGGTCGTGTCCTCCGCGGCCCCGTGCACCTCGCTGCACCCCGCCCAGGGCCCGCCTGCCCCCCACCCGCCCCTCCAACCTCCATACTTCCCACACTCCCCCCGCCCCTGTGGCCCGGGGACCCTGCGTGGGCAGGGGCCCCAGGAGCCAGCAGAGGCGGCCCCAGGTGGGCCCGGGGACCCCAGTCTCCCTGCGGACACACCTGGGTGGCGGGCTACCTGGCAGGCGCGGCAGGCCCCTCAGCCGTCTCCGGCGGACACACCGGGCCTCGTGCGGTGGCGGCACGCGGGTGGTGGCCCCGACTCGGGGCGCCGGGCGGGGGTTGGGCGTGAAAACCTCTCGTGGGATGGCTTGGGTGGGCGGTCACCTCGTTTGGACACTGGTGGTGTCCGTGCGTGTGTGTGGGTGTGAGTGTGTGTGCATGTGTGAGTTTGTGTGCGTGTGTGTGGGTATGTGTGTGTGCAGGTGTGCTTGTGTGTGCATGTGGGTGTGTGCAGGTGTGCATGTGTGTGCGTGTGGGTGAGTGTGTGCAGGTGTGCATGTGTGTGGGTGAAGATGTGAGATTTTGGGGTGTAGGTCCTGTGCCAATCAGATCTGCATGTCTGGGTTTTCACGCTGCGCCCCAATCTCGCTGGGTCCCCTCTGGCTCGGCGCGGTGGGGCGAAGTGCGGCCCGGGTGTGCCCGCGAGGGGAGAGGGCTGAGAGGCGGGCACGCGCGTCCTGCAGAATGGAGACCCTTCCCTTCTCCCAGACGTCTGGGGACTCGAGTCCAAGCCAATTCGACTCGAGATCCCGGGGAGAAGGGAAGGGGTGGGGGTGCCGAATCATTTTATTTGCCGATTGTTTTTAAGCCAATTTGGTTTTGGTGTTTTTCGTAGCCAATCAATTTAGTTTTTTTGCTTTTTGAGGCCAATCGGGTCTGGTGGTGTTTGCAAAAAGCCAATTCGTTTAAGGGCCGGTGGCATCCGGTTTTCGGATGTGCGACGGAGGGGTGATTCGGGGAGCAATTTGGGTTACTTGCAGCCAATTGGTCTGTGCAGTTTTGGAGGGTCTGAGCCCGGTGGTCGGGGCTCGGGGGCAGCCCGGCTCGGGGAGGCGGGGCGGGGGCGCTGGGCGGCGCGGCAGCGAGGTTCAGAGGTGGCCTGGTGGGCGGCCGTGGGGCGCAGGAGGACAGCGGGTGCAGGGCCGGCTCGTTTGGTTCACTCCTGATCGCTGGACGCCTCGGGCGAGGCGCTCCCGTGGGCAGCGGGGTCCTGGGTGGCCGGGGCGCTCAGGGGTCGGTGGCGCTGGGCCTCCCTGAGGGCGCCCAGCTTCTTGGCGAGCAGCTGTCCTCGGCGGGCCCGCAGGAGCGCGGGCAGACCCCGGCGAAGGCGCTGGGCCGCTTGTCTCCAGGCCTGGTACTGGAAGAACTTTCCCACGGGGTATCTGGGGAAGTCGTCCTACAGAGGGAAAGCTGTGAGGGGCGCCCTCCAGCCTGCCGCCCAGCCCCCGCCCGCCCCGGCCCGCACGCGCCAGTCTCACCGGAAGCACGGCCGGGGCCGACACGTCCCTCTCGGACTTGGCGGGGCTGGCGCAGTAGGTCTCCAGCAGCGCCAGGTCGCAGCTGCGGAAGCAACACTCCTCCACGATGCCACGGCTGCGGCGGCTCACGCGGCCCGCGGGCCTGCCTGCGGGCGGAGACGGTGGTCAGGCACGGGCTTGCCGCCCGGGGCCCACCTCAGCCGAGTGGAGGGGCGCGAGGCGTGGCCGGGGAGCGCCGCCCCGGCCTCCGTGCCGCCCTCTCGGCGAGTCCAGCCCAGACTCCACGGTGAGGGCTGCTGGGCGCTGTCCTGGAGGCCGGGCCGGGCCGGGCCTCCCAGCCCACCGAGCCGGCCTCGGCCCAGCGGCGCGGCAGGTGGCGTTGGAGGCAGAGAGAAGACGGGAGGAGAGGAGTGAGGACCACACAAACCCCGCCCTCCGTTCGTCCCGTCCTCCCCCTCTCCTCCAGGACAGGCGCCGGGCGCCCAGTCTGCCCCCGAACAGGCAGGAGAGGTCGGGCTGAGGCCACGGCGGCAGGGCTGCAGAGCCGGGGCGGGGTCTTCTCAGAGCAGTGGGCGAGGGCGGGCCGGCCCGTGCGCCCATCTCACAGGCCAGGCAGGCCGGGCCTGCCCTCTGGACCTGTCCGGCCACACTGCCCACACTGCCTGGGGGCACTGTGCAGGTGAGGACTCTGCACCCAGCGGAGAGGGCGGGGCGGGAGGGGGCCCTGGGCAGGTGAGCCCGGGGCCAGGGAGAGGCTGCGCCCACCGAGGCCCGCCAGGGCCGGTGCAGAAGCTGGGGAGCAGCCCAAGCACCCTGCGGAGGTGGGGCCCTGGGGTGCGCGCCCTGCACCTCAGGTCAAGCCGGGGCCCTCGTGGGGGCTGCCCACCCCCCAAAGGGCTTGGCTTTGATCTCTCCTGCTCTTGAGTCCACTCCACCAAATGCTGAGGTGGCCGGCCTGGCGTGCGCCCGCCCCGCCCTCCCCGCCCCACGCTCCTGTCCAGAGGCCTCCTTCCACCTGTCCTCACTGCTGGGCTGGGTGGCACGTCCCCACCCGAGGTGACCACTGTGGGCAAGGGCCTCGCCCCACCTGGCGGTGCCCAGGGCCCGGGGGTGAGTGGACAGCCCTGCACGTCCAGCGGGTGGCGCCGGGCTACTCACTGAAATAGAAGCCGCGGTCCCCGCAGACAAACTGGAGGGTGTCCACCAGCTCCCCGCCGCACAGGGTCTCGCTGGGGCGGCGAGCAGCAAAGCAGCACGAGGCCAGGGCCAAGAAGGGGAGCAACAGCAGCGGCATCTTCCTCATCGGGGTCCCCATCAGGATCTGCAGAGAGGGAGGTTACCCCCGGCCCAAAGGGCTCCCCACGCCTTCCGCCCCCAGGCTGGCTGAGCAGAAACCCAGGCCAGGGGCCAGGGCGGGTGCCCTGGGCGCCCAACGCCAGAGGCCCAGGCAACCAACCCTGTGACGCCTATGTCCCCCGGGTCCACACGCGCCCGGGCCCAGGCCAGCGGGGTCTCCCTGGACACCAGGCCCCGCCTGAGCAGCCGCAGGGGACAGGTCAGTTCCCGGACCCCACTCTCAGGGGCAGGTGGCTCTCAGACACACCCCCTGGCAGGGGCCACGTGGCCACAGGCCCAAGCGAGGGCTCCCGGCGCCTGCGGAGGGGGGCTCCCGGGAGGGGGCTTAGTGTCCCCCGGGCTGCAGCAGGCTGCCGGGCCCCTCAGGGGGAGCGCCCCCACCCCGGGCAGCCCCAGGAGGGGCCCCAGCCGCAAGCCCACGGGCTGGGCGCACCTGAGCCGGGCCGCCCAGGCGCGCCTGCCACTCTGCACCCACTGGGTGCCCGTCGTGGCTGGGCGAGGCTGTGCGGCACACGGCTGCGGGCTCTACGGGGCTTGGCGCCGGCCGGCAAGTAGTACGCGAGCTGCTGCCGGCCGAGTGGGTGGCCAGCTGGGCAGGCGCTGAAAAGCCACTCTGCGCGGCTCCTTTCCCGCGGACCGGCTGCTCCCCACCCCCACCCCGCCCCGTCCACACACTGGGAGCAGACTTGGCTGGCCGGCCACTCGGCAAGGCCCGGGCAGCAGCTCCAGCGACCCGCCAGCCCGGCCACCCAAGCGGGCCGCGGCGGCGGAGCAGACAGCCCAGAAGCATGCAGAGGTGTGGGCCAGGTGAGGGAGCGGTGCGGGAGGGAGGGCCAGGGCAGGGTACGGCGGAGGGGCGGAGGGGCTGCGGGAGAGGCAGCGGGCAGGGGTCCCGCTGGAGGGGCCGAGGCTAGGCCTGGCAGCCAGGCAGGGCCGAGCGGAGGGCGTGGGTGCCCCGCGGAGCCTGGGTTACCTGCTGGACAGGAGGCGCTGAGCTGGAGAGGAGGAGGAGGCTGGAAGGCTGCTCACAGGAGAAGCTAATGTCCAGTCTGCTGGCTGGTCAGTGCCTCCGCTTTTATGTCTGAGCCGGCTCCTCCCAGCCCCGGCTCCACCCTACCCCCCACCCCTCGCCCCGCTGACCACGCCCCCTGCCCCTCTGCGCCGCCCCCTCCCTCCTTCCAGCCAGTCCCTCCTCTCCTGCGCCCCCAACCACTCGCTCGGACGGTCCTGCAGCAAAGTACCACGAGGGGCCTCATCCTGCACCCCCAGTCCACCCGCACTGGCGAGGGGGGCAGGGAGGGGCCCGCTCCCCACCCGGTTCAGGAACGCTGCGCGCAGGGGAAGGGGCCTGCCCTCTCTGGCCGCACATTCCAGCCCTCCGCACCTCCCACCAGCCCCTCTCCCCGGATTTCTTGGTGGAAATGCTGGGGACCGGGAAAGGGGGGCTCGGGGGCGCCCACTGCCACTGTGGCATGTGGCAAGACGCTGCCAACCGCCCCCCTCGCTCGCTCGCTCCGGCCCCGCCCACCCCGTTTTCCTTGCCTTGCTGGCACGCAGCCAGCATACCGCGGCGGGTTTCTGAGTGCGCCCCCACCACCCAGCACCCTGGGGCGCTCCCCTCCCCCCAGGCCGCCGGGCAGGAGGAGGTGAGGGGTGGCCCAAACCGCAAACTCTCAGCAACACCCCCGCACCCGCACACCGACCAGGAAGTCGCCTCTGCAGCCGCTCACACCCCCCTCGGCACTTCCTGGAGCCCCCGCGCCCCCAGCCCGGGAGCGGGCGCGGGAGAAAGGGCCGCAGACACTGGCGCCCGGGTCTGCCCGCCGCGCACCGGGTCTGCCCGCCGCGCACCGCCCCGCCGCGCACTCGGCTTACCTGGAAGCGCAGCCGCTGCGCCCACCTCCCTGCTGCGTGTCGCAAACCGAACAGCGGGCGTAGGCCCTCCTGCCGGGCACTCCTCTGCCAGCGCCGCTCTGGCCGTTCGCGGGGCCGATTGTGCGACGGCGCAGAACGGGGGGATGGCTTTTTTTTTGGGGGGGGACTCTTCTGATTGTTTAGGGAGGACGGACTGTCTGCGGGGCCTGGACGGGCCAGATGTTGTACTTTTAGGGGGGAAAGGGTGTCGGGAAATGAGGTCAGCTGTTGTATCAAGGATAGAAGGGGGCAGAGATAGTGAGAGAGACAGAGGGAACGTGAAAGGGGGGGGCCGAAGAGAGGGCTGGAGAGGGAGAGAGGACAGCGAGAGGCGGGCAGACTCACAGCGGGGGAGAACAGCACGAGAGAAACAGAAAGCGTATAATTAATCCACTTGGGTTCGCGAGGCAGAGGGCGGGCGTGGAGGGGGAGGGCGTCAGAGGCGCGGAGCTGGGGGGGACGGGAGGGAGCGAAGGGAAGGTTGCGGGAGAAGAGTGAGCGAGGGGCCGGGGCCAGAGGCGAGAGTCGGGGAGAGGGGAGCAAAGAGAAGCTAGGGCAGGACGCAACGTCGGGGGCCGGGGAAGGTGCGGAGGGGGGCGGAGCGGAGGCGGCACCCCGGCCACGGGCACCCAGCTCGGTTAGGGCCGACGGAGCCCTCTGCCGTCGTGAGCCCGGGCCCGGGGAGGGGCAGGCGGTGGCGGTGCCGGGGCCGCTCGGGCACGCAGCGAGGAGGGGAGCGGCCCGGCTGCGCGCCGGGGAGGGCTGGGGGGGAGCGCGGGGGATGACAACGCCGGCGGCCTGCGAGCCGGACTGCCTGCGGGGGGAACCGCCTCCTTGGGCGAAGCGGGATGGGCGTTGAGGTAGATAGAGGAGGAGGCAGCGGGGGATCCGCAGGCCCGGCGGAGCGCGGCCCAGCCGACGGCGCCCGAGACGGGAGTCAGCAGCGGAGGACGGCGTCGACGTGGGGCCGCCAGCCCGGTGGAGGCGCTGGCGGGCCGAGCGCGGGCGGGCGTGGGCCAGGAGGCGGGGGCGGCCGGAAGGGGGGGCCGGGGGCCGGCCTGGCCTCACGCAGCTCCGCCGGAGAGCAGGCGAACTGCGGGCGCCAACGCCCGGCTCTTATAGCCGCGCCACCCCGCGGCTCAGCGCCCGCTCGGGCCCCGCTGGCCGAGAGCCCGCGCCAATGGGCGCCCGCGGGGCCCTCGCCCCGCCCCTGGACCGCCCCAGCAACAGGAGCCAAGGGGAGGGGGCGCGAGCTTGGGGGGCCCGGGGGCCCGGGGTGGGGGGGGCGGCGATCGGAGGGGGGCTGTGGGGTGCGCGGGGGCGCGATTGGATTGGGGGCAGGGAGCGGCAGCGTGCGAAAGAAGTCCAAATCGCCTTTCTAAAGTTTGGGGGGGGCTCCATCTCGGGCCCTGGAGCTCCAAGGGGGTCCCTGCGCTGGTGCGCCAGGGAGCTGGGTGGGCGGCATCCCAGGCCCTGGCCGTGGTGGGAGTCCCGATTCCCACCACAGGACTCTGCGGCGAGGGCGCCCTGCCGGGATGCTGCTGCAGGTGACTGCGCTGGTCGGGGTCCCCAAACCCGGCCGGGAAGTCTGGGGGCGCCAGGAAGTCCCTGGGCACGGGCGAGGCGCGCAGCCATCACCTGTCTGGGCAGGCGCTGGCCCTCCAGCCACAGCCAGAGCCCGAGCGCCCCCCGGTGCCTCCCCGTGGCCGGCGAGCAGCGGCGGAGGCCGCCAGGTGCGGCGCAGGGAACCGCGAGGCCGGCGGGCCAGGCTGGAGTGGCCGCCGGCGCAAGGCCCGAGCCCTCGCCCGCGGGGAGGTGCGCGCAGGGCGCGATCGGCGCTCACAGCCCACCTGCGGGCCCGGCTCGCCGGGGGGCGCCCGAGCAGCTCGCCTCGGGGCCTACCCGAAATACGCGGATAATGGTGCCCCCACCTCGGTGCGGTGGGCTCGCGTGGACCTGGACTCAGCCGGGGCCACCGCGGCCGTGTGGGGGTGTGGGGGACCTCGGCCAGCGCGCTGGGGCCACGCGAGCAGCCGTGACTTCCACCGAGGCCAAACCACGCACAGCCCCCGGCTCGCCGCCCCCTCCCCCTCCCGGAGCCCCGCTCCCGCGCCTCGGAGGGGACCGGCCTTCGGCAGCCAGCGGAAACCCGCGCCCCGCTCGCCCCCTAGCTCCGCCATCAATCACTTCGCCCGCGCTGCGCTCGGCGCGCAGCCCCAGCCCTCTGCCCCGCGGGCCCGGCGCCGCCCGAGCGGGGTACCCCGCGCCTCGGCTGCGCCCCGCGTCCCCGCGCCCTCCCGCCCCGCTTCGGGCCGCGGGCCGCTTCCCCGCGGCGGAGACCTTCGCCGGAGCGAACGAACACGGCGCCGCGCTGCAGCGCCCGGTCCCGCCGCCGCCCGCGGGCCGCCCCGGCCGGCCGGGGCAAGCCCCTGTCCCGCGGCCGCGGCGGGTGCGGACGGGCCGGCGCGGGGGCCGCAGGGGCGGTGGGGCCGGCGGGGCCGGCGTGGCGGGGAGCTCACCGCGGGCTGGAGGCGGCGGCGGGGCCGGGAGAGGAGCCGAGTCGGGAGCGAGCGCGCAGCGGCGGCGACCGATGTCTGCTGAAGGTGAGGAGACCCCGGGGGCAGTCCCCAGCGTCGGGGGCAACGCCCAGTTCGTTGGAAGACCCGGGGACAATGCCCAAATTTGGGGGAGAGCGGGGGCGATGCCCAGTCGTTTTCCCGGAGGCGGGAGACGCTGCCCACGTCTGGCGGACACGCCGTGGCCGAGTGTCTGGGGGGCATTGAGAAATCTCCAAACCCAGAGAGCTCGCGGGGGTGGGGGCCTCGGAGGCCCCAGGGAGAGGCCCCAGAGAAGGGCCGGCGCGGGGCCGGAGGCGTCGGGAACAATGACCGGATTGCGGGGAGAGCGCGGGAGGGTGAGGCTGATTTATGGGGCCCGAGACTGTGGCCCGAAGTAGGGTGCACCCAGCTTCCACTCAGCTTTAGGCGAAAAAATAGCGACCGAGTTTGGGGGACCAGGGGAAATTGCTTCGTGCAATTAGGGGACCTGGGGTCTGATCAAACTGGGGCATCTTAGCCCATCAGGGGAGGTAGGATTGGGGGTGACTCGAGGAAGATGTTCTCCATGAAACTCAGGGAGGGGGGTTTGTGAAGTGGCACATTGTATAAAGGTGAGGGGAGAAAAATAGAGGACACGCTTTGGGGGCCAGGGCGAGTTCCCAGCCGTGAGGAAAGCAGACGCTGACCTACCCGCTTCGTAAGAGCGACCGAGTGGCCTGGGCACTTCAGCACCCCAGAAAAGTGACCCCACAACTGGTTTCCAGGCATCCCCTTTCCTCTCCATCCCCTTTCAAGATTCTAGAGCCTCCATGTAAATTTGGGGAGCCTGGAGTGTGTGATCTGTACATCGGGGAAGTCACGAGGGCAATGTCTGTTTATATTTCAATTTTAAAAAATTGATTTCACTTAGTTTATCTTGGGTGAGCAAGAAAAAAAAATCCTACTATTTTGCTGGGCACTGTCTGCATTTGGTGAGCCCTGATAAAACAGCCCACGTGTTGGGGATCCATGAATTGTGCAGTGGAGAGTCGTGTCTGAATTTCGGGGGTCCTGGCCAGTGAGGCAGAAGCTTGCAAGACACAGGCCTGTGACTCCTGGGGTTGCTTGGACCCTGAACATTTCATTTTCGTTTGGGGGGACCCGTGGAAAGTTGATTAAATTTAGGGGAACGCAGGGCTGGAGTTTCGAAGTCAGAGACCCATAAATCAAGGTGCTAAAAAACTCTATTCTCTTTGGAGGAAAAGCGCTCAGTTTGTTTTGGAGGCTGGGAGGTGCCTCTTGGTATGGAGGCCCCAGGAAAATAGTTTTTGAGTCTGAGGCTCTAGGGAAGTTGCTCAGCACTCTCCAGGCGATGGGGACCATGATCTAAATTTTGGGGGAGGCTCCGAAGGTCAAAGCTCAGTCTGGTAATCTGCAGGGGGTTGCAGGCTGTGGGAACCCAGGGAAGGTTACTGAAGCTTGGGGAGACCGGTCATGCCCTGGATGCCTTGTGCCCCGGAAGCCCCTGGTTCTTGTGGGTTTCTGGGCCCCAGATGATACTGAATTGCTGGGGAGCCCGGGGGTGGGGTGGGAGGACACGGGCAGTCAATGATGGAGGGAGCTCAACGTGTCCAAATGGGTGGGGGGCGGAGGGGGAGTCGGGAACAGGGTTCAGAGTCTACTGAGATGTCAGGTAGCTGCCTACATTTTAGAAAGCCTGAATTCTCATTGCTTTTGTGGGCCCAGGGCTTTTGAATATTCACACTGTTATGATGCAGAGGAAAATGTTGGGGAAATTGGGGGCTGGGGGCGCTGGTGGAGCCTGGCGTTGTAGCCTTGTTTTGTATGCGGTGTGACCCACAGACCTGGGGGGTCCTGTGTGGTTTTAGAAAGCCAGACACCCCCTCCACCTGGCCCATCCAGGTTAATGGCTCTGGGGGCTTTGGGGTGGGCCTGGGTGGGCCTGGGTGGCAGTATCTAAAGTTTAAGGAACCTGGACAGTGGCCGGAAGCTTGGAGAAACCGGAAACGAATGCTCCACATCTACGTGGCCCAGAAAAAACAACTGTTCAGTGAGTTTTTGGGGACCAGCAGTCAATCCCCCAATTTTGCGGAATCAGGAGACAGGACACAGCTGGCTCCGGCTTCCCAGAGGGGCCGGTGGGCCCGGGCGGCATCTGATGCGGGAGGCGCGGAAAGCTGAGCAGGCTCCTGGATCCCAGAGATTGCTCTGTGCTCTGGGGGGACCTGGGATTCTTTGTACAAAATTTAGGGAACCAGGTTGGTGCCAATAAATTTGTGGAACTCAGAGGCTCATGCCCCAGGCTTTGGGAAGCCCGGGGCAGGGCTGCAGTGTGGGGAGCCAGCGCAGGGGCCGCATTTCGGGGAACCCTGTCGTCCATGTCCACAATTCTGGGGGAGACCCAGAATTGTCCTGACCATGATATCTACGTGCCCCAGAAAAATACTGTGCACGTGTGGGAGCCGGGCAGCCGAACCGGCACCGCGCGGGACCGGCCCGAGCCTCTGCTGCGAGCGAGCCGCAGCAAGAAAACGCGCTGGCGCCGGGAAAGGGCCGTGCGCAGGAACCCAGACCCCCGGCTCGTTTGGGGGTGGGGAGGACGGGAGGCGGCTCGGTGCGTTTTGGGGTCTCTGGAAATTAAGATCCGAGAAAACCTACGACTTGGAGAAACGCCGAGTGCTGTCGGCGCAGGAGAGCAAGCTTGATTTTGAAGGACCCCAAAAATGTCACGGCCAAGTTTGGGGGGAGTAGGGGAGCGCTTGGTGGCTGGGGCGCTGGAGGTTAGGGTTACAGTTGCAGCCGCGCTCCGGCTGCGGCCAGGCGGGCGGGAGGCCGCGCCACAGCCCAGCAGTCCCAGTCGCGGAGCAGCGGCGCCCTCCCCGGGGCGGGCGCGAGCGGCGCACCGCAGCTGCGGGAGGGCGCGCGGGCGGCAGGTAGCGTGGGGCGCCCAGGGCGCGCCGCGCGGATGTAATATTGCTCCCCTTTCTTTTGCCTTCTCGCCACAGGCAGCGCCTCCGTGGGCCAGGCGCGTCTGGGTGCAAGGGAGAAACCCGAGGGCGGGAGAAGCGAGGCGGCGCTGCCCCGCGGGCGCTCGGGGCTCCCTGGCTGTCTCGGAGGAGGCCCGCGGGCACCCCGCCGTGACCGCGCCCCACGTGCTCCCGCGCCGCGAGCCTAGGCGGAGCCTAGGCGAAGCCGCGGCCGAGCTGCCGCCACGGGCAGGCTGGTCCCTGGCTGGGCTTGGGGTCCTGGGAGCACCCCAGCGCCACCCCGCAGCCCCTGAGGCAAGGCGCCACAGACGCCCTGCGGGCCTCCTCCATCCCCAGTGAGAAACCAGTTTTGTTTTGGTAACGCTGGAGAGAAGAGGAAGTGAGGAAGGAAAGGAGAAAACCGCGAGGGAGGGTGTGCGGGACTGCACGGTGGGAGGCAGGGTCCCCTTTCGCTTTCTCCGAGGACTCCTAGCAAACTCCCCTTGTCCGGGTCCCACCAGGAATGCAGAACGCAAATACTGAGCCGCGCCCAGGCGCTGTGCTGCTGAGCCCACAGTCACCCCCTTGTGGAAGCGCTGCGCAGGGTGGTCACCCTGTTCACTTTAGGGAGATCTGGGGCTCGTGAGAGCGGGGTTCACGGCTGCAGCAGGGGCCCAAGTCCAGTACAGCAAGCACGCCCGCCCCACAGGCCCACGGCCCCTGTCACCCGCACAGGGCCCCGCGGGATGGCCCGGGCTGTGGGAAGGCGGGGGTTAAGGCGGTGCAGGTGCGGGTCTCTGCCCCAGGGAAGCCTGTCCTCTTCCACCAGAGCCCCAGGCACGTGGGGAATGTCCCCCTCCAGATTCCAGTCCACAGCCATCACCCCCTCCCACTCCGGGAACATCTGGCATCTCCCCCACCGTGGCGGCCCCCTCCCTCCCCCGGCCTGCACCGCCCAGCAGGCCCAGCCTGGCCCCCCTGCCCAGGGCAGCTGGGCCCCAACACACACCGCCTCCGGCACTGGAGCTGCAGGGTGGGAGCAGTTAGGAGGCGCCTGCTGTGGGCCTCAGGTCCCTGGTGCGCACAGAGACCACCCGCCCGGCCCACGCCCCACAGCCAGCAGGGCTGCCCCGGCCCTCTGGCTGCTCCCCAGGCCTTTGCCCTGGGGAGTAGCCTGGCTCGCGGGGGGCCATCCCCGTTGGGATTTCTGGGGCTATCACACCAGCACCTTTTGAGGGCAACACCCCATTCTCTGCGGCACACAGAGCCTCTCTCGGAGTACGCCGGGAGCACGAGGAGCAGCGCTGGACCCTGAGGTAGGAGGGTGGGGGCAGGAGGGTGGCGGCCTCCGGGGAGCCTGTCAGGTGGCGGGTGGGGGGGGTGGGGGGTGGGGGGTGGGGGGAGCACACCTGCTCTCCCCCGGCAGGGCCCTCAGCCCTTGCCTTATTTAGGCAAGGCGAAGCCTAAGGGGCTGGCCTGGTGGGGACAGATCTGGGTCACCCTGGGGTTCAAAAAGGGTGCGGGTGGCCCCCAACCAGGACCAACACCCCAGGATTTTCTGGATTTCTAGCCCCCAAGGTAGGAAGGGACCTGCCAGCAGCCCAGGACTGGCTGGCAGGAGCCCAAGCCCGAGCCCCAGCTCCCTCCACCGCTGAGTGGTGGCCTGGCCTCCTGCAGGAACCCCACTCCAGAGCAGATACCCCCCCCAAAGACTTAGACTCACCCCAGGACCCACCTTGCCCTCTCTCCAGCCCCTGGGGGGGCCTTTCCCATTCCAGTTTCCTCCTCTGGCTCGAGCTGCTGCTCCCCTCCCTGGGACCTAGCCCAAGGTTTTACGAACCTGAGAACCTGACTCCTTCTTCGAGGGTCCCCTGAGCACCCCTCGCTCACCCCCCCACCCCGGGTGCCAGCAGGGCCTGACTGAGCTCTGCCCTGGGAGGGAGCCCAGGGCCCTGCAGCGCCAGCCAGCCAAGGCCACAGGGTAGGTACTGCCGAGCCAGCCAGCCGAGCCGGAGCCTGGCTGGGTGGGGGTGCAGGGAAGAGGCTTGGGGAGGGGTGAGGCTCGCCCTGGGAGGATCGAAGCCGCTGCGTAGTGCTTCACTGCATAGTGCTTCACTGAGGGTCTGAACTGGGGACTCCCTGGGGAGGGCTCTTGGCGTCCATCTGGACAGGCGGGTGCTCTGGCCCGGAGGGGCACCGGCTGGCCTGGCCTGCAGAGGCCTCCTGGCTGTGGGTCAGGCTCAAGGACACAGGCCCTCCCCATCCATGCTCCCCAGGACGCCGGTCCAAGGCCCCTCAGGGCAGCTCAGTGCGCCCCCATGGGGCACCGGTCAGCCTGCCAGCCGCCTGTGCCCCAACCAGCCTGCCTGCACGGCCCCTCACGAGCCTTCCTAACCGCCCACACACACGCACTGAGCCCCACCACGCCGGCACACTCGGGCGAGGACGCTGAGCCCGGAGCCTCACGAGCAGCCACAGCGCTGGACGCCCGGAGGCCACAGCGCTGGACACCAGGAGGCCGCCGCTGTTGCCTGCTCGGACAGGCAGGGCACGCAGAGGACAAGGCCTCGGGGTGAGGCCCGCGGCCTGGAGGCTGCCCAGAGCGGGGTGGGCTGTGGGCAGCTCCCCCCTCCCCGTGTCCTCCTCTCCCTGCTGCTTTCTCCCCTGGGCTGTGCCCCCGCCCTCTCGGCCCTACAGGAGCCCCTTGGAGGATGCGAGAAGCCCCCCAACAGCGAGTCTGCCCTCCCCACACCTGAGGCCCCGGGACAGAGGCGCCCGGAGCGACCACCGCACCCGATTCCAACCACTGCACCCCAGACTCCAACCGCGCGGCTGTTACCCCAAGCCCCCCGAACCGGGCTCCTTGCGGAAGGGAGGGCGGGTGCGGAAATCGGGTCTCCGAGGAACCCAAGCAGCTCGAAGCCTGTGCTGGAGGGCTGGCCAGGGGCGCCTCGTCCTGCGGGGCCCGGGCACTCACCGCACTGGGGCTGGCGCTGGCCGCTGCTCTCAGTTCTGAGTGCGCGGGGCTCTCCGGAGCCACAGGCCGCAGCAGCTCACCTGGAGGCCAGATTCCGGGGCGGCGCCGACCTGCTGCTGCTCCAGCTGGGCCCCAGGCTGGGGCTGGGGCTGGGGCCCCGGGGCAGGCGGGGCAGAGGGCTGAGGGTCCTGACACGGGGATGCAGAGCCCACTTCCTCTCTCACCAGCCCTGGGGTGACCCTTCGGCCCCTGGGGACAAGCATAAGAGTGTTCTGAAGATGGTCTTTTAACCCAACACCCCGCCCAAGTCAGAGCCCCAGTCTTTGGGTACCCTTGTGGGAGGGCTTGGGGGCGGCTCCTTCCTAGCCCACCAGCTGCCCAGCGCCCATTTTCAAAGTACAAGGGAAGAAGGAAGTGGCCCGCAGCTCACCCAGCACCTGAGCCCGAAAACACGCCATGGAGAAGCAGAGGACCCTGTTGCCAGCGTCCCCTTCCTGAGCGGGCACAGGGCAGGGCGGGGGGCGGGGCGGGGGCTGCTCGCTAGTGGCCTGCCTTGGTCAATGACAGCACAAAATAGTAAGTCCTCTCCCCCACGCCCCCAGCCCGTGAAGCAGGGATGGCGGCACAGATGCAGGGCCGGCTCTGCGCTGGGAAGGGGAGGGGACTCTGGGCTTCTCTGGGAGATGAACCCCTTTCCCAGAAACCACACTGGGGGGATAGAGCCATCCGGGACCTTGGGCCTCGGGAACGGGAACTGAATGTGCTCTGGCTGAACGACCCTGGCCCTCCTGCTGTGCCAGGAGAGGCCAAGCGGGGCACGAGGGGCACCGGCGCCCGCGGGAAGTTTTGTTTTTACATGCAGGGCTCTGCTCCCACACCATATTCCTCACCTCTCATTTTCAGTGGGAGGGTTTGGTGGTGGGCGGGAGGTGGAGGGAGTGGGGAGCGAGGAAAGCTTTACTTTTAAAATGGTATAAAAAAAAAACTGCTCCAAAATCGGGCCGCTGGCCCCTCTGCACAGTCTCCTGTTTGTCTTTGGTTGGGATGGGGGGGGGGGGGTAGCAAGAGGAAAAACTTCTCACACAGAAAAACCCTGTCTTTGACATTTGCAAAAACAGCTGNTAAAATGGTATAAAAAAAAAACTGCTCCAAAATCGGGCCGCTGGCCCCTCTGCACAGTCTCCTGTTTGTCTTTGGTTGGGATGGGGGGGGGGGTGTAGCAAGAGGAAAAACTTCTCACACAGAAAAACCCTGTCTTTGACATTTGCAAAAACAGCTGCGAACTCCTGCTGAATAAAGCAGCCATGCCCTCCACCCCGCCCCTCCCACTCTGCCAGGCGGATTAGTAAAGGAAAATCTATTTTCTCTACAAAAGCCTCTGTGACTCTGGGCACAGGGGGTTATAGAATCCCCTTCCCACCTGTCTCTCCTGTCCCCTTCCAAGTTGAGGCCACTTTTAGAAAGCTTGCCTGGGCCTCTGGCAGCAGAAGATTTTCCCCGCTGGCAGAAATCCGGATTCTGTTAGCTGCCGTAAGCCCCCAGCCCAGCTGTGCCTGGATACTCAGAACACAGCTTTTCTCACACACGCGGCGAGTTCAGCCCATGGGGTGGGAACCCCAGTTACCTGTACTCTAGTCGCTGCGTTGTCCCCGAAGTCCCCGGGCGGTGGATAAAGAGGACTGGGGAGTCACCAGTGCCTGGGCTTCTCTGCTGAAACTGCCCGGTCGATGATCCGCTGGCCGGGCCAGTACTAGCAGTCGCCGCCAAAGCAGGGGGTGTTCTGGCTGTGGTGCCCAGATCCTCCAGCCGGGTGGGCGACGGGGAGGAGGTGGAGGGGGACGAGGCGGAGGCTGGAGAGACAACAAAGGGCACTTTCAGAGTGTGCATGGTAATGGCCCTGACAAGCAGGAGAGCCTCTCTGCTGCCGAGCCCGGCACCTGCTCAAATGCCAACCCGAATTAGCTTTGCCCCCTCACCTCCTCGTCCCCTCCACGCCCGTCCCCAGGCCCCTCCAAATTTGGGTATCTCTGCGCCAACTCGGTGGTGCTGGGGCAGCTGCTGTGGCACCTTCCCACACAAGGGCACACTGCTTGAGGGGGTGGAGACTTGGCCCGCCCCTGATCCAGCAGAGAGGCGTGTATATGGGCGTGGGTATAAGCCGGAAGTGCCCCCGGCCAGCTGGGGGTGGGACATGTGGAGGGGGTGGAGAGTGGGCAGGGCTTCGCCGCTAGAGTGACACTTGGCTGTCACTTGACACCGCCCCCCCCCCCCCCGCGCTGGCGGGCGTGCCNCCCCGCCCCCCCCCCCCCCGCGCTGGCGGGCGTGCCACGGGTAAAATGGGGGCGGGGCATAAAGGAAAAGAACAGGGTTCAAGAGTGGTCAGAATTTTTTTTTTTCTGGTACTCCCAATGCAATTGCAGCACAGTGTGGCCATATATTCCCTTCTTCCAAAGACTGGGGGGCCCTCTGGGAGTGTCCTCCCTTCACCACTCTCATCTCACATGACCCCACCCCTATATATGTGGTGCTGCGAGTGGCTTTCAGCAGACAGCCCCCTTCAGTGTCCTGATCAAAGGAATTCTGGGGTGGGTGTTTGGAGGTCACCAATTTTGAGATTGGCTGAAATGACAACGAAGTTACAGGCTCAGAGTGCCAGCAACTGGGGGTGGGATTCAGATAGAAGTGTGGGTTCACTGAACCAAATCTCAGTCGGAGTTTAGCCCTCTTCCCTGAGCCTGCAGAGAGAGGTGGCAGAGTGAAGACACAGTAGGGGGTGAAGATGTGCACCCCAGAAGGCCACCAGTCCCCACCCACCTCCACTCTGCTGTTACCTCACACAGCCAGCCAGTCTGTTGGGACTAGATTCTCCCCTCTCCCTTTGTCTACCAAGTCCTTACCTGAACTCCCTCCCTTAGCTTGAAGGATAGGGCTTCTCATAGGGAGAGCAGGGCTTTCAGTGGGAGAGGGTCAGACTTGAGAGGGACTCAGATCTGAAGGGGTATCCCAAACAGGATGCAGTTGCCCCAGAACCACCCCACCCCATGGGAGGAGAATAGGTGGGGTGTCCCACTGGGTTTTTGGGTGGGGAGAGATGCAGCGATGCTTAAGGTATTGAGTCTGGTTTGGGGCGCACAGGGTAGTTAGTGTGAAGCAGCCAAAAATTTCTGGGGTGTAGTGTTTGCGTATGTTGGCACTGCTTCTTATTCAGGGCTGTGTAGGTTGCAACTTTGTAGCTTGCATCACAGAGCTCTGGCATCTGTGCAAGGTGCCTGTGGGTCACAAGAAGCAATTGGCAGGTCCCTATTGAAAGACTCGACTGAGATTTCCCCTCACAGGTGGGGTTAGGGAGGGGAAGGATTCCCCAAGCCAGATGAGGGGATTGCATGGGACGCCCACTGAAACCACTGACAGAGGAGGTTCCCCAAACTGAAGAGCTGGGAAACTAAAAGGATGAAAGGGAAGTAGCCTGAGGCACTCAGATCAAACTCCCAGCCCCAAAATTGTGTCTTGCAGCTGACCCCTACCCTACCTAGGTTCCCATCACTGACTCAGTCACAAATGGGCTCATATGTGTAAGATCAATTTATTCCATCAGAATCTTAGAAGCCAGGCTATTTAAGAAGAGGGGAGCATAGAAAAGGGGTCAGGGTGGGAAAGTCCATGGGGGGCTAGCTAAGTCATGTTGACATGAAGGAGGACTAAGAGTCACACAAGGTCAGCAGTCGAGGCTTAAGGGATGACACTCTAAGTACTACATTCCTTTGATTTATGGGGGAGACAGGGAGCCCACAGGAAATAGAGTGGTGGGGGGAACACCAAAGCTACAGTTGGGGTACAGGATGATGGACATCCCATAACTAGAACTTCCTTGCCACACTGTTTCTTAGGCCTGGGGGAGGATCATCATTTTGGGGTTCTGGGGACCTGAAGCATCACAGAATTCCACGCCTCTGGCCAACACCACTGGGTTCTGTAAGTGGCCTCATGCTGACACCTGGTGACTGCTCTGAGAATCACAACCCAGAAGTCAGGCACTACTACCCTTCAGACAGGGCTGGGGGGCCAAAGCAACAATATGTCTCTCTTTGGGGTAGGACCCCTACAATTTGGGGTACAGAGGTCTTTGTTTTCATACCAGAAGCATGTATCTGCCTCCACCCCAGCATTACAGATGGGGCAGTAGAGGCAGACCCAAGGGAATCCTTCTCTGCAGGGCTTCCCAGGCCCCACGGGGACGTGGTCAGCTGGAGGCTACTACGCAGCCTAAACCTGTGATGCCTTCCTGAGTCTGGTGTGTTCTGAGAATTAGGAAACTATGTACTCTGTTCGTCTCAAAATGAAATTCAATCCTGGGCCTCCCTGGTGGTGCAGCGGGTTGAGCATCTCCCTGTGAAGCATCCATGGCACAACAGCGCGAGTTCAATCCCCGTCCAGGGAGGGGCCCCAGGCGCAGCAGACCTCTCTTGCCTCCCGCTGCCCCCTCAGCAGTGTGTTTCAGTCGATCTGCCTGTTCCGCTCCCCGCTCTGTCTCTGGGGAATCCTCTCACCTCCCACGCCTCTGGCCTGTGCATACATAAAAAACCTTTAAAAAATTAAATTCAACCCATAACCGAGAGACTGCAGGACAGAGTGCTGGGACCTCATCCCGAGGCGGGGTCCCCGAGACCAGGAGGTGGGTGGCCCCTGCTCTGGACTCCTGCAGCAACCCCAACCCCAGGGTTTTCCAAATCTGGCCCCAGCCTGACACCTTGTGGCCACTGGAGGAGTGGCAGCCGCAGCCTTTCGAAAGTGACCGGCTTTCCTATCAATCAAGTCTGCCTCTAGGAGACCCTGGACGAGCCGGCACCACCCCCACCACCTTGCCATATCAGCCATAAATAAAAAGATGCAAAGGGCCACTTTTCCATTGCTTGTGGATGGAGAAAAGAGGAGGGAGCAACCCAGAACCCCATCCTGAATGCCCCAAACCTGTACCATCTGGCACCATATGGGCAGACACCGTGGCAGGTGGGCAGCAGGGGACATCAAGGTGGCCAGGCCACAGCCCAAGGGCCTGGGAAACCCAAGCCTGGCGGGGTGAAGGTGGGAGCGAGATGGCAGGAGGGTCTTGGAGGCCGCTGCGGTCCAGGTGCTGCGCTAGGCGGCCCATCCCTCTGGCCGCCCCGGTGCTAGGGTTTGGACAGGTGCCTGGCACGGTGCTCCCGCCATGGGGGACTTGCCCCGCTGCCCTGACACTGGCTCTGGGCCCAGAGGGCTGGCATCCCAGCAGCATGGGGTCGGTACCAAGATGTCTGCCAAGATGTCCATCCTCACAGGTAAAAGGTAAAGGTAAAACCTGAGCAAAACCCCAGCAGACTCTGGATTTGGGGAGAGGGCCTGCAGTGGACTCTCCCTCCCCCAGGAGGGACCAGGGAAGACCAGTGAGGCCCAGGAGGACCAGCAAGGACCAGGGAGGACCAGCGAGGACCAGCGAGGACCAGTGAGGACCAAGGAGGATCAGAGAGGACTAGCGAAGCCCAGAAGGATCAGCAAGGACCAGGGAGGACCAGCTATGCCCAGGAGGATCAGCAAGGACCAGAGAGGCCCAGGAGGACCAGGGAGGATCAGAGAGGACTAGCGAAGCCCAGAAGGATCAGCAAGGACCAGGGAGGACCAGCAAGGATCAGGAGGACCAGAGAGGATCAGGGAGGACCAGCGAGGCCCAGGAGGATCAGAGAGGCCCAGGGAGGGCCCACAGGCCCTAGGCGGGTTGGCTCAGCCCAGAGAGACCCGGGAAGACCAGGAGGTCAAGGAGGCGGTTCAATGCTAGTTCCTGTCTCAGTCTCCAGCCCTGCTCTGCTGAGCCCCTCACGGGAGTGCCCTGAGCCTGGCCCTACTCCCGGGAAGGAGGGCGGCCCCAGTGTCCCTGGCGGCAGGCGGCGAAGGGGCTGCCGGTGCAGGGCTGGCCGGCCAGGGCGTGTGTCCGGGGCTGAACTCAGGAAGCAAAGAGTGGGCCCGCGAGGGCCGCAGGCAGCCTTGGGCCAGGGCCTGTTTTCCAGACGCACAGGTGGGCTGCAGGGGTTGAGGGGCGGAGGGAGGTGCCCCAGCCCCCCATTTCTGAGGGCTCGGCCCCTGTCCCCGCTGGGGTGCACCGGGCCCGGCCGGGGGTAGGTTTCCAGCCGGAAAGCCCATGGGACCCGGCGCGGGCTCGCCCCAGACGCCCTGGCCCTTGGCCGGGATACGCCTGACCCAGCCCTGTGGGCCCTCTGGGGCGGGGGTGGGAGGCAGCATCCACGCCCACACCCCCAGAGGTGCCCTGAGGTGCCCCCACACCTTAGCGCAGCACCCCGGAGGGTGGGATGGGGTGACCCCACGCCCGCATGTGGTCCAGTCCCAGAGACCCTGCCCAGCCCAGACTGCTGGCCTGCTGTGTAGAAGGAGCCTGCCCCGCACCAAGTGGGGTCCAGGGAGGATCTGGGGTCGCGAGGGGCTGGGGAGCCGGGGCTGGGGTCTCTCTGTGAGGCCCCTGTAAGACAGGGCCGCAGGCGACACGGCCCCCTCCCGGCCTCTCCCAGCACAGCGGGGACGGCGGTGGACGAGGCCAGCCCACCCGAAGGGACCCCACCGAGGCTCCCTGCTTCTGGGGTTCCCTCCCCAGGGGCTTCTCATGTGCTCTCCGCTCCAGAGGCCGCTTGGTCTGATGGTGGCGGCCGCACCCTGCCTCAGTTTCCCCAGGGGGCCTACCTTTGCCCTGATTCCCTCTGCCTTGTCGGGGAGATGTGAAGCTGCTCCAAGGACTCCCCAAGATCTCTGATCCTGAAGGCAAGAGTCAGACTCCCCCTGGAGATTGTCTCACAAGCAGGGACCCACTCGGCATTGTCCAGCTGTCCCCCACCCCGAAGCCTGGGGCCTTCACTGGGTCCTGCTTAGACCCTACAGCTTTAGGGTGCCGGAGGAGCAGGCCTGCCAGGTTCCTGACAAGGGGCCACGGGCCTCGGACCCCAGCAGAGGACTGGGCCCAGCGGCCACGGAGCCAAAAGTGGGGCTTTGGCGCCCTCTGCTGGTCATCTGCAGCATGGCGGCCGCCTTGCCGCGGGGGGCGTCCATCTGCTGGGGGGCCGAGAGGTGGGGAGCTGGCCGCACCCCAAGGTGGGGACCCAGCCGGCCGCTCACAGCCTCGCTGGACTCACGCCTCTGGGGGTCCCCGGAGGCTCTGTCGGGGGCCCTCCGCTCAGGGCGCACGGGTTCTGGGTTCATGCAGGGCCCCTGCCACCCGGCCCAGGACAGGGACAGCCCGCACCATCCCCGCACCGGTGCCTGCGCCCTCGGGCCTGGCGGGCGGTGGGGAAGGCAAACACTGCCCGCTGGGGCAGAGCAGGCCAGCGCCCCTGGAGGCCCCTGGAGGCCACAGTGGGCAGAGCCCCATGGGCACCGAGGTGACTGGTCCAGCCTCGGCCCCCCAGAGGCAGGCGCCGTGTCCCCACGCCAGCGCGTGGACGGGTGGTGAGCGGAGGAGGCAGGGCCTCGGTCCCCCGCCCTGGAGCCCCCGCCCATGGGTTCCCAGAAGGGGCAGGCCTGGGCAGGGCCAGGGCCAGGGCCGGGCTCCAGGGTCCAGGGGTGACCGGCGCTTGGAGGGCCGGGGCTGCAGCATGGGGGCACCAGGCCGGAGATGGCCTGCCCACCCTGCCACCCCATGACCTTGGGCCCTAAACTTCACCACACCAGGAGGCCTCCCCGTACCGTCGGGAGCACCAGCCGGCTGGCGGGTGGCGGCTGGGGGACCGCTCCCCGCCGACTGGGGAACAGGGGGTGCAGCTCAGGCCGGACACACAGGGCAAGCCCCTGTGACCTCCCCGTTCTTGGGCAACACCCCTCTCGGGGCCCCCGCCCGCCAGCCGGCACCACCCAGCGCCCACACTGTGGCCCCGGGCCCCAGGGCGCTGCTCCCCCACAGCCGTGGGAGCAGCTGAGGGGAGGCACGCCTCGGTACCCGCCTCGGGGCGCGAGGGCCGCCCGGCCAGCCCCGGCCCGCAGGCGCCACGTACCTCGGCTTCCACGGGGAACCCTGCCTCTGCCTGAGCCAGTGGGGCCACTGGGCGTCCCCGGAAGCACTCGCCGCCGCACTCCTCTCTGGGCACGAGCCGGGCTGCGCCCCGCTGGCCCATCCCTCCCCTCCCCGGGGGGCTGGCGGGTGCGGTGACCTGGCGGTGCCCATGGGCGGGGTGCCTGAGTGGTGGGGCACAGGCCCAGGTGCCACCCCAGGCAGAGCTCCGGCGCAGGAGCAGATTGGTCTGGACGCGGGGCCGGTGACTGGCCAGACCCGGGGCTGACCTGCTCGGTGCCCCGGCCGCCTCGGTCAGAGTGCCTGGACACCTGGACCCGAGTGTCCTGTTCTCGGGCCCTACCCTGGAGCGGAGGGAGGCTCGGGCTGGCCCAGCCTTCCGCCGCCGTCCTCAGAGACAGAGCTAGAGCCCCCGAGCGGCCTGAGCTGGGCCCTGACTCTTGGGTGGCTGCAGCCTCTCCGACCCGCCTGAGCGCCCGTCCTCCCTGCTCCTGCCTGGGCCTAGCTGGTCTCCCTGGTCCTCGCTGGTCCTGCCTGGGCCTAGCTGGTCTCCCTGGCAGCGGGGGGTCCCCGGCTGCCTCTGGGCAGGGGGCTGTGGCTGGGCCAGCTCGCAACGGGGTTGCCAACCTCCAGCCCGCTTCTCCCTCCTCACCTCTGCAGGGCCCGCCCCGGGCAGCCGACCGAGGCCGAGAGCAGGGCCCACCAGGCCCGGGATGGACCGCCCCGTGCGCCACCTCCTTCCTCCAGGAGCGTCTGGGCTGTTGGGCCAGGAGCACCCGCGCCCGGCGCACCCAGTGCACTGGGGCTCCCCAGGACGGGGCCACGGCGGGGGCGGGGGCACCGCCCGGCCCCAGCTCAGGCGCCATTGCCCACGGCCCCACGGACAGCGTGCCCCTCGGCCCGCACAGGGACAGAGGGGGCCTTCAGGAGCCCAGGCCACAGCGCGCCCACCCGCCTCTCCCCCGGCCACACAGACACTGCCCCGAGGCTCGTGCAAGAGGTTTATTGGGGGCCGGCGGCCAGCGGGGCTAGTTGCAGTAGTTCTCCAGCTGGTACAGCGAGCAGATGCTAGTGCAGCACTGCTCCACGATGCCGCGCTTCTGCGGGGGCCCCTCCAGGCCCAGGGGCGCGCCCCCTGTGCCGGCACCCCCTCCCAGCGACACCTCTTCCACTGTGTCCAGCCGGAGGCGGGGGGGGGAGAGAGGGCAGTCAGCTGGGCGCCCCCCCGGCATCGCCCCCCGCACCCTAGCCCAGCGGGCTTAGCAGGTGGTCCCAGGGCCAAGCGGGGGTCCCCCCTGACCCCCACAGCCAGCCGCTCTGCAGGGTCCTGTGCTCTCCCATCCCCAGGCTGCCCGGGGCGGCGGAAAGTCCCCAGGGCTTGGGACGGGAGGACAGGGCGCCCACCACCCACACAGTGCCGGCACTGAACCGGGTCCTCCCCGAGGGCCCCGTGGGGGGAGGGGCGTCTGTCTGAGCAGGATGGGCCTGGGGGCCTGGGGGCCGCAGGGCAGCAGGGCAGCGGGCCTCAGGGAGGGGCCAGCGGGGCGGGGGGGGCGGCTCACCCTGGGGGTCCCCCAGCTCGCGGCGGGCCTTGGGCGTGTAGAAGAAGCCGCGCTCCCCGCACACCAGGTACAGCGCCTCCACCAGGTGGGAGCCGCACAGGTGCTGGTTGACGAAGGCGGGTGCTGGCCGGGGCGCCCACAGGGCCAGCAGCGCCAGCAGGGGCAGGAGGCGTGTCCACGGGGCCATGGCGGCGGTGACCTGGGGACAGCGGGGCTGAGACCGGACGCACCAGACCCCTGCGGGCTCGCCCCGGAGGGGCACCCCTCCCAGCACCCCCGGGCCACCCGGGGCCCCACAGACCTGCCGGCTGGCGCCTGGGAGCAGCGGGGATGGCGGGAGCGGGGCTCTGGCTCCTTTATAGCGCGGCCCGCGCCTGGCCGCAGGCCCCGGGGTGGCAGATGGCGGGGGGCTGAGGCTGCAGTTTCTGGGTCATTTCCCCAGTGCTGGGTCGGCACGATCACCTCCTTGGCGTCAGCACCTCGTTCCTCGCGCCCCCAGGAGCCGCCGCTCACAGCGGGGGGCAGAGCGCCCCCCCCATCGGCTCCATTTCAGCGTTAGTCCAGGGGAGCTAGGTGGGAGGAGCCCATCTGTCTTGGGGACCCCCCAGACAGGCATAGGCCGTGCAGGGGTGCCCAGCCCACCCCCCCACAGCGACCGGCTGAGACCCCAGCTCCCCCAGAGGAGAGAGGGCTGGACTGCTGCCCCCCACTTCTCGGCTGCAAGCGGGGGCAGCAGAGCCCCTGGTGGGGGGCCACAGGGCTCCTCGGAGCGTGGGGAGGCCGACGCCCTCCCCAGGCCCCCTCTTGGCCTCCAGCCCTCTCTGGGCGGTCGCTGGACTCCAGGACAGGTGCCTGGAGGGGGGACCGGGCTCTGCTGGCCCTGTCCTGTCGCCGAGCACTGGGGTGTGTGCCTCCTTCAGGCGAGGACAGGGCCCCCGATACCATGGGCCCTCACCCTGTCACAGCCAGGGAGGCATGGGGACCCCAAGATGGGGGTCCAGAGAGGAGGCTGGAGAGAGGACCAGGAGGGCAGCATCGAGGGGCCAGTGGGCGGGAGACGGGGTGGCCGGCTGCACAGCGAGAGGTGCCGGGGTGCAGGGGGAGGATGGGGAGGCAGACGGGCTCAGCAGTCCCCAGGAGGGTCATGAAGGACGACGGGGTGACGACGGGGTTTGCAGACCGCCGGCTGGGCCGAGAGTCAGGGCCGCTGGGCGCAGGGGCAGTGCTGGGGGCGGGCCTTGAGGACTCATGGTGTCTACCTCCCGGCTGCTGCCTCCAGGGGCTGTGGGAGGGAGGGGTCCCTCTCCCTGGGGGCCCTGGGCTACCAGCCCCCACCTGCCTGGCTGGGGAGACACAGGCCTGGGGTCCCCGGGGAAGCGGCCCCGCCCACCTCGCCGTCAGCACATATTTGGGGCCTGTGGGCCACTCTGGGGTGGGGTGGGGTACCGGGTCAGAGGCGCCTCCTCCCTCCACGCAGGCCAGTGCCCTGGAGCCCCGCCCTCCTCCCGCTGGGGTCGCAGTCAGAGCCCCGCCCAGCAGCCCTCCATCTCCCGGAACCCCGGCCGGGTCCGCTCCCGACACCCCGCGGAGCTGGGGCCCGCTCAGCCAGGCGCCCTCCGGGCCGCAGGGCCGCTCAGGCCGGGCTCCAGGCCCTGTGTCCTAGTGTCCAGTGACAGGAGGCTCCAGAGGAGGACACAGCGGGAGCAGCCCCCACACTGGCGGGCCTGCGCCCCAGGCAGCACACAGATATGGGGGCTGGTGCCCGGCACTCGCTTTTATTGAGGTGACCGGTGGGCAGCTCGCAGTGGTGGGTGCACAGGGCAGCATACGGGGACGCGGGCTCTGCGGGCAGGCGGCAGAAGCCGGGCGGGGTCTCAGGCAGGGTCAGGGTCCTGTGCCCCAGGCCCCCGAGAGGTGGGGCTGGGCTGGGCGGGGCTAGCTGGTAAGGGTGGGGCCAATAGGTGGTGGGGCGGGGCTAGCTGCTGGTGGGGCGGGGCTAGCTGCTGGTGGGGCGGGGCTAGCTGCTGGTGGGGCGGGGCTAGCTGATGGCGCTGAGCGCGTGCGCCAGGGCATGCAGTTCCTCCTGGACGCCCTCCAGGGAGCGCTGGATGGCGCGGGGGCTGTCCAGCACGTCGATGGCCAGCGTGTACGGGTCAAACTTGACGGCGAAGGGACGCTGGATGCGAGACGCGTAGCTCCTGGGGAGAGGGCAGCACCCTCGGTGGACGGGGTGCAGGCAGTGGGGGCAGGGTCCTGGCCCTTGTGAGCTTCCCGCGCCCCGGCACCCCTGTCCAGCCACTAGACAGAACGGGAAACAGAGGCCTCCTCCGGGGTGGAAGGCCAGTTCCCTGATGCCAGTAGGCCCCTGCAGGGAGCCTTCCCTGCTCCCCCCCAGGCCCAGCTCAGGCTACTCCAGGAAACCCCCCGAACTGTGTGCGCTGAGGAGCCCACCCTTTCTGGCCCTAGGTGAGCCTGTGGGGCAACCCCTCCTCTCCGCACGCAGGCTCCTGGCTTTCCTTTGGCAACAGGCTCCTGCCTAGACCCCAAAGTGCAGTTTCGCTGTCCCCCTCCTCCCAAGAGGGCTCCGCTGGTCCCTGCATCCCCGGGTCCGGGTCCAGACAGCCCCCTCCAAGACCCACACACTCGGCCTGCCCGCGGCTGCAGCTGGGCCTCCCCTCCCGGGCGGGGCGGCACCTGAGCTTCTCCTTGGCGTCGCTGAAGCTCTCGGACACGAAGTACACAGACTGGTAGGTCTGGTCCTGGTAGGGCTGCACCGCTGCGGCCTCCGGGTCGAAGGCCCGTACCTCCGGCTCCGCCGACAGCGAGTGCTGGGGCCCGGGCAGTGGGGGTCAGCGCGCGCCGGCCGGCCCCCACCGCCCTGCCGCCCCGCCCGGCGCTCACCAGGAGCTCCCCGTACGAGGACAGCAGCCCCGCGCCGTAGGCCCTCAGCTCGCCGTCCTGCCGACACAGCCCGAACTCCACGGTGAACCAGTACAGCTGCAGGCGGCTCCGGGTCAGCGGGTGGCCCCCCGCCCCGCCCACCCCCCGCAGGGGACGCAGCCCACCGTGGACAGCTTCTCGATTTCCTCGTCGGATGCGCCCAGGGACGCCAACCCGATGTCCTGCGGAGGGGTGCGGCTGAGCGCTCTGCTGGCCAGACGCCCGCTGCCCAGGGCCAGTCCTGCCCAGCGTCCAGGGTCGGCTTTCCCTCAAGTGCCCAGCAGAGGCCGTGGGGCGCTCTGCCTCCTGACCCCTGCACTCAGGAACCCCCCCAGATCTGTAATTGGCCTTCCCACCTGGCGGAGTACACCCATGAGCCCATCCCAGCCCTGCCCCGCTGGGGACCGCAGGGGAGACCAGCGTGGGGGCGCGGGGCTCACCTGGGAGAACTGGGCAAAGGTGCGGTCGGCCAGCATGGGCACGTGGCCCAGCAGCTCGTGGCAGCAGTCCCTGGGGGCGGGAGGGCAGACGTCGGCAGGGCGGCCCCGCCCCGCCCCCCGCCCCCCGCGCGCGCGCGCTGGCACTCACGGCTCAGGGGAGTGCATGGGTGAGGACGCGTGGCGGATGTACTGCGTGCACTGGAACACGCGGAAGGCCAGGCTGGCCAGGAAGTCCCGGGCGGACAGCAGGCCTGCCACGGGCCGCAGCTGGAAGCCGGTCCGCCCTGCAGGCGCAGGTGGTTGGACGCGCAGGCCGGCAGGCTGCACCCGCGCCCCCGCCCCCCAGCCTGCGACCCCGGCCCGTGGCGCACCCTTCAGGAAGCGGGACACGTCCTCCAGCTGCGGGATGCTGTCGGCGCCATAGCCGCTGAAGCGCTCCAGCAGCTCCAGGGCCTGCAGGTGCTCGCGGCAGGCATGGGTGGCGTACAGGCCGCGCAGCGTGCTGTACACTTCCTTCCTGCGGGCGAGGGTCTCAGACGGCCCGTGCCCCAGCGCGGCGGGGCTCTGCCCACCCCCACAGGCTCCTGCCCGCCTGGCGACCCCGCGCCTGGCCGCCCTCCAGGGCGGCGTCATAGTTCCGCGGGCGGGCGCCCGCCCTGCGCAGGGCTCTGGGGCGCCTTCCCACGCCGCCGTCTCTCACCAGGTGGCGATCTCCTCGGCCGTGTACTCCACGCGGGGAATGGGGTCACCACTGCGGAGGGGGCAGCGGTCACTGGGGCCCCAGGGGCTCGGCTAACTGTTCAACCGCTCTGTGCCGCGGCTTCCTTGGGGACCGTGACTCGGGGGCCCCGACTCAGGGACCCCAGGTGACCACAAGGTGATGGCGGTGGGGACAAAGACCCCCCAGCCCACTCGGCAGCAGGACGTTGGGGCCCCTCCTCACTGCTTGTACTGGAAGGCGATCTCGGCGATCAGCCTCCGACGCTGGCGGTAGGCCTGGTCGGAGAAGCCCTGCGAGCACAGTGGACACTGGTGGGGCTGCCCCGCCCTGCCCCAGCTCCCCAGGCCCCGCCCACCCTGCCCCAGCTCCCCAGGCCCCGCCCACCCATCCCAGCTCCCAGACCCCACCCACTCATCCCATCTCCCCAGGCCCCACCCACCCCACCCCAGCTCCCAGGCCCCGCCCACCCATCCCAGCTCCCCAGGCCCCGCCTACCCCACCCCACGCCCCTTCCCGGCTCCCCCATGCCCCAGGAGCTGGGGACCCCACACCCAGCCCTACCGAGCACCACCCGGGGGTGGCCAGCCTGGGCAGCAAGACTCACCGGATGGTCCAGGTCCAGGTCGGGGTCAAACTTGGTGACCAGGTGCTGGCACTTGTCCAGCTCGGAGACTTTCCGCGGGAACCAGAGCGCTTCACAGAGGGCGGGGACAGTCACAGAGGGCGGGGACAGCCACAGAGGGCGGGGACAGCCACAGAGGGCGGGGACAGCCACAGAGGGCGGGGACAGCCACAGAGGGCGGGGACAGTCACAGAGGGCGGGGACAGCCACAGAGGGCGGGGACAGCCACAGAGGGCGGGGACAGTCACAGAGGGCGGGGACAGCCACAGAGGGCAGGGACAGCCACAGAGGGCGGGACGGCCCCCTTGGGGCAGCGCCCACCGGTCTGGGCCGGGCGGCCACAGGGGCCCTGAGGCCCAGCCTGGGCACGTATTGGGGGCGGGAGGGGGGCCCCAGTCAGCAGGGGCGTGTCCGGGGTCATTTCAGGCCCCGTGGGAACCCCGCACCCCAGGGTCTCGAGGTCGGGCGGCACTGCGGGGCGGGGCGCCTCACCCTTGTGCTCCCCCGCGCCGCGCACGTCGTCGGCCACCCGGCGCAGGGAGCCGAGCAGCGCAGGCAGGTCCCCGCTGGCCACCTCGCAGCGGACGAAGAACTCCAGCTGGGGGTCCCCCGCCCGCGGCCTCTGGGCCGGCCGCGTCTCCAGATGCTGGAGTTTGGCTTCAACAGTCTTAGGCAGCAAAAGCAGTTAAGGGGGGTGGACGGAAGGGGGCCGAGGGAAGGGGGACGAGAGGGAGACGGAGGGGAACGGGGGCAGAGGGGGCAGAGGTGAGGGACAAGGACAACGGAGGATCCTGGCCCCCGCCGGCCGCACACGGCCAGCGTTGCTCAGTGGGGTTCGCCTGGACGTGGGGCTCTCCCTGGACCAGCTGCGGGCCACGCGCGCGCCAGTCCCGAGGCCAGACGCAGCCCGAGCAGCGCCTCCCCGCAGGCGGCCCCCAGACTGCCCGTCACCCCCCTCCCGCCTAAGGGTCTCACACGCCCACGCCGGCTGCTCCTGTCGGCCTCGGGACCCGCCCTGCCCCTGCAGCCCGGCCAGCGGAGAGTTCATCCCCAGCTGCCGCGGGTTGGGGCGTCGGGGGGTGCGGACCGACGGCAGGCAGAGCTGGGGTCTCCTGGGCCCCCGCGGCAGGTGCCTTGAGCGGCGGGCAGCAGCCTCTGCCCACGGCGGCCCCGCCAGCAGCCCTCCAAGTGGCCGCCCCTCTCCCTTACCTCGAAGGCTTTCACCACGCGGGCCAGGGCGGCGGGCTGTGCGCCCCGCGGGCTGAAGAGCAGGCTGAGCTGGGCGCGGCCGCCGCGCTCCTGTACCCCCGCCTCGGGCAGCTCCCCCGGTGCCGCGGCTGCAGCCGCCGCCGCCTTCTCCCGCTCCTTCCGCGCATCCTGGATGAGGCTCTGCCGCCGGCCGGTGAAGCGCGGGGACTGCGGGGACAGAAGGCGGCCGCTGGCCTGGGGCGGCGGCCAGAACGCAGGAAGCCAGCAGAGGGGCTGGGGAGGTGGCCCCCAGAGCGTCAGGCCGCCCTAACTGGATTAGGTGGCAGGAAGCAGTGACTCAGGCGCCACAGCTGCGGGTCCTCGGCCGGAGGTGGGCAGAGCCAGAGTCCCAGGGGACGGGACGCGGCGTCTGGCCGGAGACTCCACCCTGGCCCCAGGGATTGACCATCTCTTGAGGCGGGGCGCGGGGCCACCCCTCGCCGCCCTGGGACCCGGCGTCCTGCCACGGGCGGTCCCAGTGAGACCCAGGCCCCACCCTGCTCAGACGGGTGCCAGGCGTGGGGGTGCAGGAGCCCCCAGTCGAGCCCGGGCTGCGCAGGGCCAGGGAGAGCCCAGGGGCAGCAGGCCGGGGGCCTCGGGGCATCTCCAGGATCTCCGCCTGTGGTTGGTCCTGGCACCCCGTTCTCATCAGGTGGGGGCCAGAGGGGGGCAGCTGTCCCTCCTGAGGACCAGCACAGCTCTGGCCCTGACCAGCCACAGACCTGGCAAGCCCCGTCATGCAGTCCCGTGGGGTCGTGTTCCAGGTCCCCTCACACTCGGGGCACCCCAAGAGGCAGAGGATGCCTCCAGGCTGTCCTGGGTTGTGGGAGAGCCTCCGGGCAGGAGAGGTGGCTCGGGCGGAGGTGGCACTGGCACAGAGAGTGCAGTGGGTGCAGGCGGGTGTCAGGATGGCACCCCAAGCCCAGGCACCCTGCACCCCAGCAGTGGGGTCCGTGCCGCCCGCCCAGCACGTTCACCCGAGCTGCAGCTGTCCCGGGTGGCCCCAGGGGCCGGAGGCACAGGAAAGGGCCCGAGCCCCGCTGGCCCCCCCGAAGGTGCTGCTCTCGGGGCGCCCTTCGCAGACCCCCAAGTCTCCCAGCGTGCCACACAGACGGGCCCAGCGCCCCCGTCCCTGCAGCCTGCCCTCTTACCATTATGGCCTCGGCCTGCTTGGCGTCCAGCTCTGAGACGGCCCTGCGGAAGCCCTTGGCCTGCGGCGAGCCTGCGCTGGGGGTGGGCATGCTGCCTGCAGGTCGGGGCGGCTCGCTGCAGCCTCACGGCCTCTTATAGGCTGCGCTGACGTCAAGCCCCTCTGGGTCCCCCACCTCCCACCTCCCGCCCCTCTCCCGCCGCCGCCGCCTGAGGGAGTGGGTGGGCGCAGAGCGGAGACAGCCGCCGTGTCCCATTAAATCTAATTGCAGCCACCGTGGCAGGCAGGCCTGGACGCTGAATCATCCCCCGGCCCGTGGCTGGGGGCGCAGGACCCTCGCCTGCACCGGGGAGGCGGCAGGTGGTGGGGAGGGCCGGCCGGGCACCAGTGCGGGGACAGAAGCGGCACCTTCGGGAGGGGGGCTCGGGAGGCCCCCAGCCTCGGTGCTCGGACGGGGAGGCGCTGCTTTTCCAGAAGGTTCTGCACGTCACCAGGTTTCAGCAGGGGCCTGGGGCCAGTTCCCCTTCTCGGCCTCTATGCCCAGGTGCCCAGCGTGTCCAGCGGGACCCGGACGTGCCAGAGGCCCATCTGTCAGCGTGGAGACCAGGTGCGGGGAGACTCGGTTCTGCGGGGCTGTCTCCCTGACAGCTGCCCACTGCCCCCACCCCGCTGCCCACTGCCCGCTGCCCACTCCGCAGGCCTCTGACCTGGGCCCTTCCAGGTAGGAGGCCACTGGCCGGTCGCCCCGGGCGCTGGCTCCCGGCCCTGGGAGGACAGCCGGCCCGAGGACGCCCGTGAGGCTCAGTGGGGAGCCCCGAGGCCAGGCCGTGCGGGCAGCTTCGCAGAGGGCTGGCTGAGGGGGCACCGGCGGCCCCCGCCCTCTGGACAGCTGTCCTCCGAGCGAGCCTCATGTGGCAGCCCGCAGCCCTGTACCCCGCAGCTCCACACCCCAAAACTTCAGGAGCCAGGAGTCCCAGGCCCGGGACCACAACTCCCAACTCTGACGGGGCCAGCCCAGGCTGGTCCCCGAGCAACCGCTGCCCACCCCCTGCACTCAGGATGCTGGGAGCCCGCCACACCCACCCCTGCCCCCCAGCCGGCCTCGCACCCCTGCCGCTCAACCCTCTGGCTCCCGCCACCCCCTGGAAGCAGCCTGCGGGCAAAGGTCAGCACCACGGAACCCCATGCCCAGCCCCAGAAGGCTTTGGGGTCCAGGTTGGAGCGCCATTCCTCACCCCCCTTTTCTGCTGGCGAGCTCCTGTGCATCCCACAAAACCCAGCTCAGCCACCACCGCTCCGAGACCCCCCGGGCACTGGGTGGCCCCTCTCTGCCCCCCTCGGGGTCCCTCTCCTCGATCGCCAGCCCCAGCGTGGGGTTCCCTCAAGTGGGCCCCGTCTCTGGGGTCTCGGTGGCCTCGGCCCAGCGGCTGTCCAGACTCCCGGCTCCAACCGCAGGCCTGTGGCTCTGCCTGTGCCTCGGGGCGGGTGGAGGCCTGGAGCTGCCGCTCACGGCCGAGCGAGCTGCACATCCCCCGGCGCAGCTCTGCGCCCCGCTCCCTAGGGCTCCCTCCGCACACCCCGGGGCTCCTGCCAGCAGTCGGGGCGGCTGCCGCCGGGGTGGCCGGTCCGGGCCGCCAGCAGGAGCACAGACGGTGGAGCTGGGGCGCCGGGCACAGCCGCTGGCGCGGAGGCCGCGCTGGTGTGGATTTAACCTTTCGGCAAATGTCTCCCCCGCAGAAATGTTGCTTCCTGATTCCTTGTCCTTGCCGAGCCGTGGGGCTGCTGGGAGGCGGGCGGGGCCGCGAGCCCCCGGCCAGCACAGGAGCCCTGGGAGGCTGAGGTCGGGGGGCCGCCTGGGGTCAGGGCGCAGGGCTGGCGCGGGGGGTCAAGCCGCTTGGCAGGAGGCCCCCCCACCTGCTCTGGGCCTCCCAGTCCCACCCCTGCAAGCGCCTCGGCCCCCACCCGCACCCCTGCTGCTAGGCCCCCGCCCGTCCACTGAGCAGAGTCAGGGACCCCTCAACAGCCTCAGGACGCCTTGGGGGCCTCCCGCCCTCCACGGCATAGGGGTCAGAGCGTCCAGGTCCCCCGCTCTGCGGACACTCCTGTCACCTGGCCCGGTGGCCGGGGACCCCCACCCTTGCCTTCCCAAAGAAGGACATGGCTGTCCCTGCAGCTCTGGGGTCCCCCACGTGCTCCCTGTACCTGACCCAGGTCAAAGGTCACGCCTAGGGGTGAACGGCCGGGTGTGTGTCTGGCGTGTTCGGGGACGCGGGCGCCCACACAGGGCCCACCTGGGCGGCCCCTCCCCTCAGGGCCCCAGGACCCAGGGAGGCCCCTCCCCGAGCTGGGGGCCCAGGCCACAGGCCACCCCAAGGCTGCACCCCAGGCCGCAGAGGTGCACGCCCAGGGTACGAAGGGCCGAGGCCCAGCTACGGGCAGCCCTTCCCTGGGCCAGGCTTGGGAGCAGGCGGCACCACAGGAGCAGCCCCTCCGTGGAGCCCCGCCCGCCACCAGCTGAATGTCACAGCAATTAGCCCAGCGGCAGAGCGGTTGATGGGCCACTTAGAGTAATTGGGCGCTTGGAAGTCGCTGTAGGGAGCCTCCGCGGGCCCCCACCGCCTGCCAGACCCCAGCGGCCCCCTCCAGGCCCCCCTCCAGGCACCCCATCCAGGCACCCCCTCCAGGCGCACCCCCTCCAGGTGCCCCCTCCAGGCACCCCCAGGTGTCCCCCCCCCGGCACCCC